>CM029928.1:15555053-15870053 GCA_017639245.1 Myiopsitta monachus
TCGAATAAAGCATTTTGAGCAACCCATCTTCACAAAAAGAAGCACAATTTTTTAATGAGGGCTTAATTGTCAGCATTCAGATTTCAACAATATTTTTGCCAATATCTGAAACAGAAACATTTTGACCAACTGATAAAAGCGATTACAAATAGTAGTGAAAGACTTTTCCCTAGCAGCTTGCAGATCTGGCCTGATCTGTCACCAGGAGTGGGCTTAAGCTCATCTCTGAGGGTTTGAGTATTTAAATATATGAATTCCATATACACCAATATATGAGTTTGACTATATGGATTTTGAGTGCAGGTATGTGTTCCTCAGTTACTGATTTGTCGGGAATTAACATGTCATTGGTCCTCCCAGGGGAAACCCCAGAGCAACTCTAGTGCATCATCATTTGCCTTAACCCTCAAATGTCAGAAGTGCTCTGCACATCTACAGGGCTCTTAGGGGCCTTGTCAATGTCCAGACATACAGCCACAACACTGCAGGATCTGCACTAGTATTTTTAAAGTGGGCCTGGGACCTAAGCTTTTAAGCAACTTGTTCTAAGATTTCTTAGTTCATCAGAACCAATATTCTTTAGTTCACAAATTTCTACTATTTCTACATGTATAAAAGAATTCCACAATGAACTTCATACCCATCCAAAAAAAGTAATTTAGGCATCTTTCTGGGAAGATAGGACATAGGACAGATAGGTGGGTGACTGGACAGACACCTAGCACTCAGCACTCTTCTTTGAAACCACTCTCTCTGGAAAGAAAAAAATCTCTCAATGTCAGAATCATGATGTGGATTCAGAAATTTCCGGTTAAGAATGGTCACTCAAAAAAGCATATTTATAGCAATATTAAATATTAAAAACATACTTATAGCAAGCAAAGGCTGTTGGGGATTAGAAGTATATGCATACATCATGAGGTAATTCTTTCACACATCCATGACTATTTTCAGTCTATACTTTGGAGAAGAAGTGAAATCAGAGGCCTCTTAGTCTGGACTCGTCTGTTGGACTGCAAAGTAACCATTCAAAAGCACACTGTAATTTGCTGTCACTGGAGTAGAGTCACCACTAAATCAGACATATGAGGCCAGATCCTCATCTGGTGTGAAGCAGATCCACAGAAGTTTTCTTACTGCAGCTGAATATCTGATCTGTGTTAAGTACACTGGTAAAGTTTCAGCCTTTGGGCAAAAGTGATTTCTCACCTGTTTCCTAAATATTTATTATTCCTGGGTGGATTTCATCCCCTTTCACAGTGTCTAGCCCTCTCCTCAAGAAAGAGCCCTACTGAGATCTCTGGTATATGTGGAAAGTAAGAAAAGGGCTCTCAGGATCTTCAGAGCTAAAGAAGTGAATGCCTCAGAGCTCTCAAATCACAGTCCTCTTGCAAGCTGAAAAAAAACCCCATCTCTTGCCTGAAACCTGCCCTCAGAAACTTTTGAAAATATGGTTTGTCAAACATTTTGGGTTTTATTTCTAATGAAATGCTAATAAAAATATGGAGCGGTAATTTATTTTGTGGTGCTACACTCAAAGAGCGAGAATACTTGGTAGCTGTGTTCAAGATGAATTGCTGGGAAATGACTTTAAAATCTGCCCTGTCCTTTACCTGTTTAGATTTATACCACCTCACATGTTAACAGCCCTTAGGTGACTTCTTAATGCCAAATGTAAATACAAAAACAAGAAGAAAATGTTCCCCTTGCATTTATATTTACCTTTCCTGGCAGAAGGCCACTTCTGTCACTCAGAGCTCGGGCTGTTCTCCTTTTAATTTGGCAACAACTCCATGGCTGCTGTTAATGGTATTATTGGTGTTGGAGGTAAGCCAGACACCATACTTTTCTACCAATTTGTCCAATAAAATGGATTATTTTGTTAGTTAATCTGTCACTTCTTGAAAAGAGAAATCTTTAAAAGCATTTTTAAAAATATTCTTGGTTTATGCCTTATGCTTTCCCATTACCCTGCATCAATACCAAAACTTTTACAGGCACTAATTAAGTTTTGGTATATTCAAAACAAAAATGACTGTTCAGCAGTGAGCAGAATCTTTGTTTTGAAGGGTTTTTTTCCTCCAATGATTAAAAAAAATATTAGTGTTCCAACTCTGGGGCAATCACTTTTCTTGTCTTACTCCTACAGTCCTTTTCCCCCACAACTCACCAGCCTTTTCTGTGTAAAAATGGAACAAGACACAGTAAAACTAACACAGCTGGCTTCTCTACAGGCATGCACCCTGTGTCCCTGCTCTTGCAGTAACTCCAGATCTTTCGCTTCACCCTCACCACTGATTCCTTTCCTTTTCTTCCCATTCCTTTCTACTTATTTTTCCTTTCCTTTTCCTTTTTCCTTTTTCTTTTCCTTTCCATCTCTTTCCTTTATCTTTCATTTCCCTTTTCTTTTCCTTTTCTTTCCTTTCTCTTTTCTTTCCCTTCCCTTCCCTGAGCAAATGGCTGGCTGCAAACAAGGCACATGTGGCTGAGCAGGCCCATAGAGGTGTATGTTTGGTGAGCTGGAACACTGAGCAAGGCTAAATGTTTGAACACACCGTACAGATTTCCATCCCTGCACTGCTTTTCCTTCTTTGCACATCTATCAGTTTTCAGAGATTTAGGAGCTCACGTCCGAGTGTGCATCTGTTCTGTCTAGAGACTGCTGAAAGTGGCCAGCAGGTTCAGCAGTTTCTGCAGGTGGGCTGGCAGATGAGCAGATACTCCAGAAGAATAGGCTAGGGTATCATCTTCTCTTAAAGAGGAACTGGAGGACACAGGGCAGAGAACAAAGCATGAAAATCTTCATAACCAACTGCAATAAAAGTGTTCATACACAGAAATCAGATAGATAAAATATGCTATATTTTAACAACAATCCTGCAAACAAACAAAAAGGCCACCATCACCTCAGAAGTATTCATTACTTCCTGTTCAGGACTGCGAAAGAAATAGAGCCAGATTGTATGACAAATGCTGTATGTTCATTGACAATCTGGTTTTGCCTTTAATACAGTTTAAATCAGAAGCAGAGTAAACAGGGCTGCAAGGAGGCATTGGACATAAACTGTGTAATCCTATCCGGCCCTGGAAACTGTACTTTCAGCAGGGCAAGCTCAAGTACCTACTGTGTCTTTCCCATAGGGATTCAGGTGGTTAAGTGCATTTCTGCACTCTATTTGGGTTTTGAATACTTTCTAAGTGAATGTGGGCAATTTTATGGAGTTTGGGTTAACTACTTTTGTTTTCTTTAACTGTAATCATCTGTATGCCTACACTGTTTTGGTCAGTGTTCCTTACCCCAGGGCGAGCCAATAGCCCAGGGCAGTGTGATGGGGGCTCAGCCCTGTGCTCACTACCAGGGCCCTTGGGCACACAGAGGAACTGCTGGCAGCTACCCGCTGCCCACATGGGCTTCTTGGCAGGAAGTGCTGTGCAGGAGGAGTAGGCAGCAATGCGCAGCCAGATTCCCACTCTGCAGTAACAGAGCCCACACGACCTGTGGCGTGATGACCGCAACACCAAGCTCTGCTCCAAAGCTTAGCACAGCTGGCCAGCCACATTAGCATCATGCCATGCGTGGCTGATATCCCCTAAAAGCTGGTTTGCCTGAGAGCTGTTTCTCCTCTGTAGCTGCATGAGTCCCTGAGGGCAGGCTATTTAACTTGGCCTGCCAAAAAATTCAAACCAAAGTCTATTTCCTCTCATGTTTAGGAGTATAAACAATGACAATTTGTATCTGACATCTCTTAACTAAAGGAAGGGCTTTATACAAACACACGTTTGCTGTCTTCTGGTTTCTTTCTTAACCAAACTCTTTAGAAAGTGTACACACACTTCATAATGATACAAGCAGCATTTTCTTACTGCTAGATACCAGAGAAGTGCTTGGCATAGCATTTCATTCCCACTTCAAATCCCCCGCGCACAGCAAGGCTGAAGCCTGGGCTCCATACTTGCTGCTCCTGATGAGATATGCCTGGAGTCCGAAGGTGAAGGCTGTTTATGATCCCTGAATCCTTGCACCTGGTCTCCTGCTCCAACAGGCGCATCCCAGCACAGTTCTCCAGCACGGCTGAAAGAGATCCTCCGTGCTCTGCATTCCTTGGAAAACATCCTTTGTTTAACAAAACTCAAGTATTTTATTAGGAAATCTCAAATGGAGGCTCTGCAGTTTCTAAAAGCACAACTGCTAGCCATTTATTGCCAAAGTGCAATCCTTACAGAACTCAGCATTGTGAGAAGTCTCAGAGGTAGCGCTCTGCTTTATACAGGGGAACACTATGGTCTTGGGCCATGCTACTCATGGCTTTGCTCACCTATCCATTCCTAAGCAGTCTGGGGTTTACCAGACTGGTCCCTATGAACCTTCTTACTAGAACACATGCTCATCTGATGACTTGAAAAAACAAATTGACAGAGCTTCTTTTAAAGCTTTCAGGGGAATCTCTGTTTCTGAAACATGTATAAATGCATAATAAAACTAGGAAACATCAGTGAGCAATTTACTGGAATTGGAGGCTCAGCTGCTTTCTAACCTGTAAGTAGACTACAGAAGCCATTTCTTTGATGACCCTTGTGTTTTCCAAACCGTGTACCGCTTTGTACACACTTACATGCTCGCACTGCAGACACCTCAAGTGCCCCAGAGAGGACAGGGGATCAGCAAGGAGCAGAGACTTTGACTGAACCCTGTCTGCATGCATGTATGGGCACTGCAACCAGATTTGTCCAGAAACACCCTGAAGCAAGGACTAAGTTACCAAAATGCCTAGCAGTTAGCTTCAAGATGGAAAAGTAGCTCTCAGGACAAGTGGTTTCACACTACCTATTTACTGGACAGGAGTGAGTCCGCTGCAGTGCAGGATGGTGGAAATAAGTAACCTAAAGAAAGCCTGAGTAACCTGCCCAAGAACAAGAGATGCACCTCTTCTAAGAAATGGTATCGGAGCTTGTGTCACTTCCCACACACTGCAGGTAGCCAAACACCGCTAGGGAACTTCAACCACAAAACCTCAAATTACAGTCAGCCTGTGTTTATGCAGGATTTATAGGATATCTAGTTTGCTAAGTGGCTTCTAATGCACTTTGGGGGCTAAGAGATAGCCTCTGTCCTGAGCCTGACAACCGACTTGTGGACAAGGGGCTGCAAACCTCAACAGGATCACCAGCCTGACAGCAGCTCAGACTATCAGTATCATAAACAGAAGAGCTGAAGCCACTGCTAACAGTGACAGAGCCACATAAATTTTGAAATTAATGCCTTGGAAACAGACAGGTCCTTCCCAAGAGATCAGGAAATGCACAGGGATGCAAGAATACAAAGTTCAGACTCTTTTGTTCAAATCCCAGAAGTCCTGTACATCAGCACTGAAATGGTATCAACACTGATAGGTGTACCAGCACAGTTTTCTCAAGCCTGAAAATCAAGCACTGGTGTTGCATAATAACAAGCATCAGTTTTGCCATCTTCACCTGCCAGCTGCTCCCTCAGGTTTGCTATTTTACCTGCACTGACAGAGACCCCACATACAGGCTCCTGGGTACCATTTCCCACCTCAGACCGGCTAAGTAGCACCCTCGCTCCACCCAGGCCTGTCCCACACTCTGTTGGATCAGCCCCAAACATCTCCAAGCTGCTCAAAAGCCTTGCTTTAAGTCCCATTTCTGCATTTTTCCTCCCAACCCACCAGCTCCTCCCCAGCTGCTGGTGCCTTAACTTGCTGAGCTTTAAAACCCTATTATGGGAGGGGAGAGGAAGAAGGAGGGGGGTGCCTCTATCTGTACTATGTGTTAATAAAAATCCTAGCTACTCAGGCCCAGTTTTATACTCTGTATTTCTTGTGTAGGCAAGGATCTGAAATGAGTGCATTTACCAGCCTGCTTTGTACAAATCTGAAGGCTGGAGGAGGAATTTGGTGTAAACGATTTCCTTCTGAGCACAAAACTCAACAGGGGGATGGAGCACCTCCCGTATAAAGATAGGCTGAGAAAATAGGGGCTCTTCAGCCAGGAGAAGAGAAGGCTTCGTGGAGACCTCAATGGCAGCCTTCCAGTATCTGAAGGGGAACTACAAGGATGCTGGGGAGGGACTCTTTATCAGTGACTGTAGTGACAGGAGAAGAGGTGATGGGCTTAAACTCAAACAGGAAAGTTTAGATTGGGTATAAGGAGGAAGTTCTTCACTGTGAGGGTGGTGAGGCACTGGAATGGATTGTCCAGGGAAGTCATGAATGCTCCTGTCCCTGGTGGTGTTCAAGGCTGGGTTGGACAGAGCCTTGGGTGGCATGGTTTAGTGGAGGTGTCCCTGCTCACAGCAGAGAGGATTGGAACTAGGTGATCTTAAGGTCCTTTCCAACCCTAACTATTCTATGATTCTATGATTCTTCAGGAGAAATCCTGCAGAGGTCCTTAGGCACCTTAAGCTGTACCAAGCCATACCACATCCCTGGGTTAACACTGGTGGTGCAGGGTTTGTCTTATATGTAGCAAAAGCCTTAAAAATCACTCCTGATGTAGGCAGAGGTTTATACACTGCATGCAGGCATGGCTGCAGCAAAGTTGTCTCACACACACAAGATGAATCCATCTCACTTTCAGAAGGCTGCTGTGGTCAGCCCCAGTATCCTGCCTTACGTAATGGGTCTAGCAATCCTTCTGATATTTATACTCAGAAGCATGAAGTGCTCCAAGCAGAACGGAAGAGAAGTGCTCCAGGTTCTGAGCCTTTCTTCAAACTTTGAGACCATTAAAACAAATTAAGATAAAATAAATGAAATACTGAAGTGAAATAAAGTGAAGTGAAATAAAATTAAAAACTAAAATAAATAAAATAAATAAAAATAATAAAAACTATAAAAATAAAAATAAAACAAAATAAAATACAATAAATAAAATAAAATAAAGTAAAATAATAAATTAAAATAGTTCTCGGCAAATATCCTGCAGTGAACTCAAAGTAAAAGTATACATGGCGCAGTGCTTCAGCTTGGAGGTCTCTACCCTCACATTGCACTAAATAGCTTTAGTATAAGTATTTCTAATGTATTATCATTTGTAAGCATCTGGACAATCTGGCAATTGTGGCAGGGTTGGGATTTGAATCACAGGCTAATAAAATCTGCAGTGAAACCTATACACGAAACACATGAAGTCAGGCAGAGGTATTATTTCTGTGTGCCACTGCTGCTGTTAGTTTCAACCCCACACTGGCCATGCAGTGAAGGAGCTGGGATGAAAGAGCTGGCGGTTGGCAAGCCTCTTTCAAATGAGCTTCGTGAGAGATGCTTACAGGGGACATGTACGCATCATTGCAGCAAGGGAGGTGTCAGTGAGACTCAGCAGCAGAGCACACTTCCAGCCTTCACACTCTTTTCTGAGGGTGCACCTCCTTCTGCCTTAAGATTTTGGCTTCCACTGCCTGTGAAGAGGCCCAACAGTTTTGCTTTTCTGATGTTGTCCCTGGCTTCAACATCTCTGCATTTTGTTGCTCTTCCAGTGAATAAAAAATAGCCCTGAGCTGCCTTTGGCAGCCCTGCATGGGGCAGGCTTTTGTAGTGAGAAGACTGTTTTCCAAAGCAAGCCAAACTGTAACCTTTGACATGGGATCTGGTTTTGCAAGGTCCTTAGTGTGGACTAGAAAAGACTATGCACATACCTGACCCATCAGTATCATATGTTGCTTTAGCCTAAAACAAGCAGGAGTCCATCCTCTCTCTGCATGGGCAGCAGAATTTTTATGAAACACCCTGACACCTCTCGGTTTCTAAACTGAAGTGTTTTTCATACTGGCTACCTCCTGCCAGCAATCATTAATAATCCTTTCCCAGTCCCTGGCTGTCCATAGCACTTCCCAAGCCACTCTGCTCATGTGTTGGCAGTTGTGACAGCTCAGTTCCCGTTAACTGCGACTGGTCATATAGAAGCAGCACGTCCATCTTTCTGTCTAATCCCAGGGAAGAAAATCCATGTCATTCCCGCCTCCCCTTCCCTAGAAGGCCACATGAAGAGAAAAACCTAGGAAAAAAAGGACAAAAACAAAACCAAATGCGTCTCAAAAGGTTGACTTTTTTGTTGACTTTAACTTCCTTCCATGCCTCCTCAACCTTCCTTCCTCCCTTCCTTCATCCATTTTTCCATTCCTCTTTTCTTTCCTTCATTATATTTTCCTCCCCAGCTTCCTCTCAAAAACCAGCAGAAGAAAGGAAACGCTCGACACAGAAAAGGACAAAAGAGAGAAAACTGACCATGAAAAGCTAAATGGTAAGCAAGGAAACTTTACCAAGTTGTAGGGAAGGTGGGTGAAAAGCCTGAAGTGCTTTGTTAATAGATTTGAAAACTGAACATTTAAAAAAATAACAGAGAAGTATTTTCGACTTTAAATAATCTCTATCTATTTTATAACCACTTCTAACTCCACTCCTGTAGAAAATACATTTGGTAGATTATTAGTTCAAACCCAGACACTGAGAAGGCTTGTATACAGAGCCTCGGGTGGCATGGTTTAGTGGGAGGTGTCCCTGCTCATGGTAGGGGGGTTGGAACTGGATGATCTTAAGGTCCTTTCCAACCCTAACTATTCTATGATTCTGTGATTCTATGATCTTCCTCCTCTCAAAAGTTTTAAAGACAATAGATCTGCATACCTCACGACACTAACAAGTTGTCTGCAATTGACCTCGGGAAGATTTCAGTTTAGTGGATTGATAATTTTTAACCACCCTGGTACATGACTGACCTTATTTGTGGGCAAATTAGGCACTTGTTGCCCTGGGCATTAGGGTACTTCTTTTAGCTTGACGAGCTAAACAAACAGTTGGTGTAGGCTGCCCTATGTACACAGTGACAGAGCAGCATTGGATATTTCAAACACAGGGGCAAAAAAAAAGCTAAGCCAGTTCTGTATCAGTGAATTATTTCATTTTTTTACTGATTTTTATTACCTAAAAGGTAATATTTTATCTAAAAACTTTCTAAGAAGATACTGGGGGAGGGGGGAGGAAACCATCAAACATTAAAAAGAGAAATACATATTTATATTATTTTTTAGTTTTTTGAGAAGTAAATTTCATGTTTCTTGACTTCCCATGGAATTCATTTTGGGCTTCTGGCTTCCAGCCAATAGTGTGGCCATATAGCCCTCCCATCTTCACCCAACATCTCATGAGCAAAGCATTATCAGCTGCCCCAGAAGAGCAAAAGCTGGTGCAGCAAATTATGTTCCTCTCTTAGTGCCAGAAAGAGTAAAAAGCCACTTCCAACCAGTCAGGGATTAAAGTTTCAAAACTGACCTTCGCCTGCACATCCCTCTAGCCAGCACTGATCTGAGGAGTAATCATCATTCACATTGTGGGTCATCAATTGTTGCATCTTATTTGCAGACCTATGATGGTATCTAACACTATGAAAAGCTACATCCCCGCTCCAAAGAGTGCCGATCTCAGGAAGGAAGAGCCTGAGTGACAATTGCACACTGGTACAAAGGCAAGGGAAGGATTTATTCCAAGTAAAGACCACAAGCTTTTTTTGACAGTGCTGTGCCTCAGCTGCATGTGCTGAGATTTCAGGTTAAACAGGGCATGGAAAGGGAAATTTGAAAGTAATTTTTGCATCGTCTTGGTAGCTGGGTGAGGCCTATTGGCTGTCCAAGGCAGAAATGGAGTGACCTAAAAACTGGGATTGTAGGGAAGAATAGCCTCCTGACAGGCAGTGGGCAGAGGTGAGATCCAGAGGGGATGAGCTGCAAGGGGACAAATATACTATGAAGAAGGAGCATGACCAAAAATGTGAATGTTGATGAATCAGGACATAAAACGTCTTGCTTTCATTTAAGCCCAGGGTTTAACAAAGGGGCTGTGAGGTGCTGGAGATGCCAGCTTTTCAGTGGAAGCATAAAACCAGAATCTGGATCACTTACTCTCATTAAAGATTTGCTGGCCCTTTTTTACCCTTTAACCCAGGCATGCTGGTCAAACTCCGATTTAGGTTTCTTTCTACTTTCCTACAGTTCAACTCACCACTCCACCTAAAGCACTTGCTTCTAAGAATACTGTTATGTAGCCACTGTGGCAGCATGCAACCTCGAATCAGTATAAAGTGATTAACAATAACCCAGCTCTATAGCTCCGGCTCTGTATGTATCTCTCTCTGTTGAGTCCCATCCAGATAGCTACATGTATACAAATTATTTTAGATTATCAAAGATGTCATCACAGCCCTAATCAAGGTAAGATTGCAGCTGGGGAATGGAGGAAAGCGCAAAAGATACTAAGGGAAAATATACCTTCCTTTGACTTGCATAGGGGCTGAAGCTGAAATGGCCTTGAGTGGTTTTTACCCAGCAGTTCAAGTTGATTTGTTCTGCCTGTGAGTTTTGATTTGGAAATACAGCAAGCCTGAGGAAAGGGATATGAGGTGACCTGTAGTAGGGACTTATATTTTTCCTTCCCCAATGGATGTCCCTGCACACCTGCTTGCAGTGTAATAGTGCAATAAATCGAGTGCATATCTATATCCACAAAGGGTCAAACTCTGCTCAGAATTACACCCGTGTAACTCCCCAGTAACTTCACTGGCCTCATCGGAGTTACTTGGCATAGATTTACACTTGTGTTACTGAGAGCTGGTTTTAAGCTACAGTCTGAAAAGTGTTTCACCTTCAGGGCAAAAAAAATGCTACTAATGTCAGTTGCTGTTACACTTAAAATAACCAGAAGTAATTTCACCTGGATGGGGTCCATCCACAATCCATGACATTTGCATGAACCCTTTTCCCTTATTTCTGGTGTGCATGGAAGAATGTGAAATTTTAATTCACATGGCATCCATGCTTTTTGTTTTGGAAGGACTACTATGCCTTAGATCAATCATTAAGAAAAGGTGTCTATATTGATAACACATTTGTCTCTGAGATGCTGCAGGATGTTCTAAACCAGATTTCCTTTGAAGCCAGGCACTGTTTTTATTATCAAAGCATGAAAAATAGCTCATGTTCATGACATCAAATGCAGCCAACACACGACACTGAGGGCTAAAGTGAGACTCCAGCTACATCATGTAAATCCAGAATTGTTCTAGCCACTTGCACTCCCACTACAGTGGTGCAGCTGGCCTCAGCAGCAGGTCCCATGGCATGGGTACTGCTGCACTGCTGAGATGCAGCAAAGAAACTGCGCCAGTCACCCTTCAGGCACAGCGCAGGCTGCCGCGCTGTGACCCACACAGGTAAGGAGAGGTGTAAGGATCAAAAAATATAGGCTGTCAATTGTGACCTTTGCATTCATCGATCCTAAATTGTGCTGAATTCCTTTAAAATATCTGACCCATCAGTGATGATGTCAGAATGCTTCTGGCTCTAGGGATTCAAAGAATAATTTTCTTGCGGTCTCCCCACCTCCTTCTGGCTCCATGGTGGAGATAAGAGTGGGAATGATCTGACACACATTCCTGCCAAACAGCTAAGTTTCATTAAGATACAGCAGAAAGGTATGCGAGTTTGCTTTGTAACCCTGTTAGAGCTTACAGTTATTCGCAGACCAGCTTTAGTTAGGAATACAAACTTTGTTCTTTGAATAACCTCAGCTTGAACTGAGTCCTGGAAGGACTATCTTTGAGTTAAGGTAATACAAAGCAATAAAGCTCCCTGAGAAAAGAAGACTGCCAAAGTTTAAGTGGTATATTTTATGACCTGGATTATTGTCCATTGGGGGACTCAGATGAAAACACAGACTCATTTCATTTAGGTCTTTAGTTGTGATTTGAGCCATGGTCCAAATTTCTAATAAAAATACTCCAAGAGAAAAGCTAGTGCTTTATCCAGCTACATACCAAGCCTTGTTGCCCTTTTCTAAAAAAAAATCACAGTAATCCAAGGTCAAATAATACATGTGCAACAATTTGGATATTCCACGGGACTTTAGCTTCCACCACTTCAACTCTTTCAATAGCACAAACCACATGAAAAGTGATGTACAGTGGTGTATGTCAGATGTGATAACAATGATTATGCAAATCATCTGCAACAATAAGAACAAGAAGAAAAATGTCTTGGGTACCTCTGTAGAAAGGCACCATTTCCACAAAGGATTATGTGCAATAAATCTTCACTATTTCTTCAGTTCATCCTGGGAAGCAATCGGTACAACCAGCATATTCAATTCTGTCAGAGGAGACACAGAAGTACATGTGCAAAGACGTGTACCACACAGATCAGTGTCTGTATCTCAGGAAGATAGTCATATTAGCAAGTGATCAAAAGTATGTTTATTGTTTTCTCCTCAAGAGAATGAGATTTAAATGACCTGGCTTCTCTGAGCAGCACGGGAACAAAAAAGATCTCTAAATAAAATTGACTACAACCAGCTACAGTCTCTCATTCAAGATGACAAATGGTCTGACTTTTCTGAAAGGTCATTAGTCAAACTCAATTGTAAAATGTTCAACTCAGGAGGAAAAAAGTCTTCAAATGAAAGCCCAAGCTCTACAGAGCACTAAACAACAAAACTCTAGCAACGTGCTTTCTCTCACTTAGTCCTATTTTAAACTAAACTATATGCTGTACCTGAGCCAGGAGAAGACAAATAACTGGTTTTTACCTTGGCATGAGTCAAATAATCCAAAGAAACCAGGTCTGCCTTTACAGTTAGCCTACACAGAAGTGTAGCAGAACATAAAGAAGAATCAGAGATAGTCTGAAATACAGAATACTCCGAAATAAAGTGCAGAAAAGCCACAGAAGAGAGAAGCAGCAGCTCCTTGTCTTGACACAGCACCTTGCAATGCAAGAGGAAGAACTGGCTCTCCCATGAATATGATGAATATGCTTTGATTTCTACCAGTATGCTACTGACACAGATTCATGTCAGCTTACAGGCCCTGGCCCGCTTTTATAGCCACTCTCCAGTTACTGGTGATAGGAGAAAGATGCTTCTCTCATCCTCTGAGAAACTAAAAAGTTTCAAAACTGTTCTCATCCTACTAAGAGAGGCAGAAGACTTCCTATCTTCTCCCTCTTTCTGTGCTTGCAAGTAATGCCGTGATGGACTACTGATTCAGATATTCTCCCAGAATCCCAAAATCTCAGACTCAGTGTCCTGCTTGAGGACCTCCTCAGTCATTTGTATGAAATGAAACTGCTTACACTGAAGAGACCAGGAAACACACTTTACCAAATGCTTTAGGTATAGGACTAGTCACTAATCTAATGCGCCGGAAAAAGCCCTATAGATTGTTGGGTGCTTTGTCTTCTCTTTTTCTCACATTTTGTGCAGAAATCCTGGCCTGAATCTGGTGTTTTTCTCTCAGTGACAGTTTTACAAAACAGGAACACATTTGCAAATCCTCATTGTCCATCCTGAAAATGCATTACACTTGGCCAAAAAAATACCAGACTTCTTGTGGCTGATATTCGTTACCCAGCACTTACTGTTTTGTTTCACTGTCATGACTGAAAAACTGATCCTTGAGAAGCACTGAGAACACAGTGTAAGAAATACTAATCCAGTGAAAGTTTTAACTAGTCTGTCATTTGTGCACCTATATTAAGTTAATGGAATCTACAGTCCACAGGGCAAATGTCCTTAGACCTGCATCAACAATTGGTTTGATACATCAAAAAAGAGCTAGGAAGAACTAGACTCAGCAATATCAGAATACTCACATTCCTTTTTCCAAAAGGTATCTGTAATCCAGTCTTCAGCTAATGCTTCGGACTACATGGATATCCCAGGCAGACTGGGAACCTAAAAGACATATGAAGGCCTTAAAGCTGAGCATTTTGAATCACACTTACTACTGTGTCTGGATCAATAGGATTAAATTAACCCATTCTACCAAAAAGGCAAGGACATAATTCTGTGTAGGAAACAGGAGGCCTGAAGTGAAAAACTCCACTTGTACATCTTCAATATGAGCTGCATTATCTCATTGTGACTCCTTTTTGCAGAGATTTGTGGCCACTGGGTCTGCATGAGCACAGTAATTCATTATTCATAATTTGTATTTACCATTCACCCATCTTCATTACCTTACCCAGTAAGGAGGCAAAGACTTGCTATGTGACCAATCACAAATAATATATTGTAAAGAGGTCATGGACAAACTCTAGTCTGAAAATTATTAATCCGAATTTTCTGGCAAAAGCTTATGAATACTGTATAGAAATATTGCTCATAAGACTGGCTGGTTCATTCAGGATTCTCTCAAGCCACGTAGTTTTATTAATTTACGAATAACAAAAATTTATATATAGAAATATATTTAAACTGTCAGATTTATTAAAGGCACACAAATCCTCCGTTTTTCTGTTCACAACCTCTCTAAATCCCTTTGCGGAAGATCCCAGACCTCAACTGCATTCCTCAAGGATTTACAGGGCACCAGAGGAACAGCAATCAGCTCCAAATGAGTATGTGCATTCAGAAGTATATGGAGGCTTTTCCAGCTTTTCAGGTACTTCACTCAGATTGATCTTCCTGAAGACACTGGATATATTTGCAAGAGCAATTTTAACCACTGCTCCACTCTGCCACTTTTCAGCACATCTTTTGTGTCTTATTGAAGGGAATAACTGCCATGTAACCAGAGGTGAGAGGAAGAGCAGCTGGAATATGATGGGGTGAGGCCCTCAGTGATATGGAATATCACTAGTGAGGAATATGATGGAGATGAGGCCCTCAGTGATAACGTTTAGTGGTGTTCTTGGCAGTCCCGGGGTAAGGGTGAGACTTAATGAACTTAAAGGTCTTTTCTGACCTAGTTGATTCTATGAGTCTATAATATTGGGGAGAATCCATAAAATCAAGCTGAAAAATGCCATGTACTTAAGAAGATTTATTTCTCCTGGAATAACATGAGCTAAAACTGTGGATCAGATTCTGATTTTAGTTACTGTGGTGTTAATCTGAAGTACCAGTACTGACTTCGGCAGAGCTACCCTGGCTGTAAAGCCTGATTCAAAGATTGCCTCTGATTTATACTGAGCTTGTAACAGCTGGTTATTCTAGCATTACTTTAGCCTAGATATAGATAACAATGCTTTTATCAACACTACATTATTAAATGCTTTGTACTAACTTACATAATGCTTAACAAATTTTATTATTTTCTCCTTTCTGATTGTTTTATTCATGTTTATGCCTTGCTCTAACTCTAATTGTATATACAGAGAAGCAAATTTTATTCACCCTTTCTGCCCTGCTCCCTTCATTTCCTGTAACAATAGTAAGATATGAACACAAAGAAAGAAAAGTGCTACAAGAAAAACATGGAAGAAACAGGTGCAGCACAAATGCATCACTACAGAATGAACAGCAGATCACAAATTATTTTCCTTTCTCCTTTGCATTCCACCCTGTGTTTTATCTAAGTTATTATTCATATTGCGTAATATGTTTTGTTATTCTCTGGTAAGGAACGAAAATGTATTCAGACATGGATGCTGGGGAAAAAACATGGGGTTAGTATGTTGTCAAGATTTGCCTTGCTAAGTAAAAATGACATTGTTATTGTACACAAATTTTTAGCTGAATATTTACATAGATAATAAGATGAGCTGGGTGCACCTGTTTTCTAAACAGTTCAATACGAATTAGATCAGTGGGACATGATTTATTTGGGTCAATTGGAATAGATCTTCTCAGTTTTCCTGGAGAGCTGAAAAATAAACATGGCAGCTGCAGTATTTTGCACCACAGGTTCTAAAGAAAGCTCCTCACTGTCCTGAAACAATGCTTTAAAAAGAAAAAGGCTGCAAGGATCTTTCTTGCTCTTCCTTCTTCTGTCTCTCTAAGTAGAGGCCCCATTGGATGCCTCCAGTAGCATTTACAGCTGTAAGAAGAGATGGTCCGGTATTTTTCTTGTGGAGAATTTTAACAAGCAGAACAAGAAAAGAACATAGGCTAGCTGTTTTCCTTTTGCAAAGAGAAGAAAAGAGAAGAAAGAGGGAAGGGAAGGGAAGGGAAGGGAAGGGAAGGGAAGGGAAGGGAAGGGAAGGGAAGGGAAGGGAAGGGAAGGGAAGGGAAGGGAAGGGAAGGGAAGGGAAGGGAAGGGAAGGGAAGGGAAGGGAAGGGAAGGGAAGGGAAGGGAAGGGAAGGGAAGGGAAGGGAAGGGAAGGGAAGGGAAGGAAGGGAAGGGAAGGGAAGGGAAGGGAGAAAAAGAAAAAAGAGGAGAGGAGAGGAGAGGAGAGGAGAGGAGAGGAGAGGAGAGGAGAGGAGAGGAGAGGAGAGGAGAGGAGAGGAGAGGAGAGGAGAGGAGAGGAGAGGAGAGGAGAGGAGAGGAGAGGAGAGGAGAGGAGAGGAGAGGAGAGGAGAGGAGAGAGAGAAAAGAGAAAAAAAAGAAAAGAAAAGAAAAGAAAAGAGAAAGAAAAGAAAAGAAAGAAAGAAAATATCAACAGCTGCCCCCTTTCAAAGAAGCAGAATGATGGGTTTTGCTTTGTTTTGGTTATTTTTATTCTTTTTCTTGACAAAATGTTGAAACTTTCAAAAATAAGAAGTTTTCAGGGAAACTTCCACTGAGGCAAAAAACAAGTTTTAATGAGGACACATTTGTGAGCTGTAATTGACAGCAAGGTAGGCAGAGTGACTGGGGAGGAAAGGGTGAGGAAGCCAGCAATAGTGGGTGCTTCTGTCTTCCTGAAAGAGCAGTATGGGCTATGGCAGAGGCAGGTTGTGCTGCTCAGGGCCATTGCATGTATTGACTATACATCAGACTCTCCAGCTATGCTCTACCCATGCTTCCCACTGCTCCTACTAATGGTAGGATTTCAGCCTGAGATGGATCCAGCTAAGTGGCTGTGAGCTCTTGCCTTGTCTAGCAGTCTTGGCTAGAGGCTTGCAAGAGCTTAAGATGGGTTTTGAAATAACTCATGATGGAGGCTTAGCAGAAGATCACTGGTTGTCACCACAGAAAACTTTCTTATGTGGGTGCTAGAGAAAAATCAGATGGTGAGACAGGTGTGGTGAACACAGTATGAACATACCGACTAGGAAACCACAGTGAGGAGTATAGCAGATGGGGGCACGGAAGCTTCCACATTGTTTGACCATAATATATACTCTGCATTAGGTGATATTTAGAGAGGAAGAGGAGCATAACAGCTCTTTCATTTCAGATCCCTCATATGCCAGAGCTCAGGCATAAATATGGCTAACATTATG
The DNA here is from genome assembly GCA_017639245.1 of Myiopsitta monachus. Classification (NCBI taxonomy): domain Eukaryota; kingdom Metazoa; phylum Chordata; class Aves; order Psittaciformes; family Psittacidae; genus Myiopsitta; species Myiopsitta monachus. The sequence goes on from CM029928.1 coordinate 15,572,204, forward strand.
CCTCTGCATGATCAAATAAATACATAAATAAATAGACAGTTTATTTATGCATGGTTTGGCCAGCCAGGGATTGGACTTCCCCTGCCAAAAAAAGACTCCTCTCCCCCAAGAAAAATCTGGAGAAGGAAAGTGCTTTTAAAACCCCACATACTGAGTATACTTTTTTATGTTACAGGCTGCTGCCCTTTTCCACCCAACACATGGTAAGGATTATATTTAAATAAAGATTTAACACTCATAAATGGTTTCTTTTAATATTGCTGTAAAGTAATAGCTCTTTTATGGGCAAATTTAAATGTAATTCCCCTAGGTACAGCTGTGCCAAACACTATGGTATCATTTTATGCTGCTATAAGCAAGGAAGCACATTGACCAACAGTGCCTGTGGGTAGAGTGTGGATTTTATTAGCCCATATGAGCTGATGACCCCTGAGCAGAGTCAGCTTTTGCATCTTGTAAAGTCAACCATTGTAAAGGTACCACTGTTTGCGGATAGTGAGCGGCTTCCAGCCCAAAATAGCTGAGCACAGCATTCTGGCTCAGGCAGCAGCAGCTCCTCTTCATCGTGCAAAGGATCTTCCCAACACCACTACCTGCTCAGGCTTCACCTCCCTTGGCAGGGATGTGGCTAAACTGGCTTTGCACAGACTACTGAAGAGCTCATGTCAAACCCTCTATGTCTGATTACCACCTCCCCAAGTATCTGCCCATCTGAGCCAGCATCAGATTCCCTGTGGCCCTGGACAGAAAGTCAGTTTTCTCCCTCCCATCCCTGCACAGGAGGGCTTGCATTGCTGCCTCACGTAGCCTAGCAGCAGTTGGCAAACAAGACTGTTTCGGATTAAAACTAAGAGTCAAGTTCCCAGCCTATTCCATGGCACAGATACTCGTAGCTCTTTCCAGCCCCACAAGAAGAAGCATTTGGTGACTTTTCAGAGCTCAACATGAACTTGTTTTCCAAAACATGCTGCTGGGATGGGTGATTACTGCCTGCTTAAAAGCACTCCTGACTTTTTTTTTTTTTTAAAAAAGGCAGGATTATTTTGCTGCCTTATTTTTCCACCACTCTGTTCCTTGCACTGAGAGGTTACTGTCACGCTTGATATAATCACCCATGGGGAACTATAGACAAGGCTGGGATGGGCCTAATTGTCTTAAAACAATGGTCTCTCCCCTTGCAAAGTGTTTACATTGCCACAAGATCTCAGATGACATCTAAGTAATTATTTATGCATTTTCCAGACGTTATTTCCCTCCTCTTTTTAAAGAATCTTCGAGTTTGATGCTCAGAATACTGAAAGTACTTTACTAAATATCTCATCATAAACATCATGCCTACCCCTGGCCACTGGAGGCTCTCCCATGCTCTTCTACATTCCACAGTAGGCAAGCTCCTGCCAAAACAAACCTTGGTGGCTCAATCACCCCAGTGGAATGAGGGATGAGAAAATGTTACTTAAACCCTACTGTAGTGCAGCCACTTCGCAGGGCTCGTTGCCATCCATACAACATATGAATAGAAACCTCTTATTTACTTCAGTCAAGTTCTCACCAGCCAACTAGAATGCATCCCAAACTGCTTTTGGGTCTCGATCCAGCAAATCATCTCAGCATATTTCAGAAATGTTGTGAGTATGAAATATTGTGGCCTAATCCAAAACGCGCACCCCCATTGTTCGTCGTGTGCCTTACACTGGCTTGGGAGATGGGCAGCAGATATTTCCAGAGGTAGCTGGCTTGGGAATAATCAGCCAGGACCACATTTTCAAGGGCAATTCTGGACCAAGCAAGGAGACCAGATGGGCAGCAACACTTTTCAGCAGGACTACTCAACTCAGTTTCATTGGTTCACTATATAACTCTCAGATATTTATATACTTTTACTCCCAAACTGAGATGATCAGGAGAAGTAGGACTTCTTCTGCCCATTGCAGAGCACTGAAATCCAAGTCGGACTCTTTTTTCCTCCCTTCTGTCTCACAGAGGAAAGAAGCTTCCCAAAATTCTCAACATAGGTATTTACTCCAGAAAATATTACTCTTTTTCTTTTTCTCTCTCTCCCTCTCACCTTGAACACATTAGTTAGCAAACTCTGGCTTTGGTTGATTAGTTTTGGTATGACTCTTGCTTTTGGTTTGGTATAGATTTGAATATTTTCTTCACATTTTGCAATGATTTTGAACACAAGAAAAGCATCACATTCAATTCTAAAGCTACAGTTACTTCCCCATTTAAGCTGTGAAGCATGCTATGATTTACAGTGGCATATATTTGGAAAACTCGGCCAAGGTTTTTATAACTGGATGCTCCTGAAACCCTGCTTAAATTTCTACAAGGGAATGCGGGGGCAGTGAGGGCTTCTTAAAATTAGGATTTATTTAAGAAACTGACAAGAAGCCCAGAAGCTTAACTTTATGCCCTGGTGCTGGAAATCTTAGCCCAGATTTACATTTTAATTCATCTGTCAGCACAAGCTCTGCGTAATGCAGGATTTCACTCTTTCCTTCCCTCCACCTGCTCATGAAACCTCAACTACCAAATTCCACCTCTTTTTCATTAGAAGCCAGGCACTTCTCAAAGGACTTGAACTGCATGGAACTGTCCCTGTGAAAGCTGAAACCAGAAGAAAATGCCTGGGCTTTTGGGTTTCATTGCACAGCCAAAAAGTCAAGTTCATTTTGCTGCAATTCAGCATGTCTCAGGAGCCAAGGCGAAGCTTTCTGTGAAACTGTGCTCAGTTTAAAATGAATGTGGATGGAGGTGGTAACAGGGAGTAGGCACAGACAATTCTAGTTTCCTGGGTAGTTTCAAAGCTTAGCATAAAAATGCATAAAACTAATATAGCTAAACTGTAAACTGGAAAAGGTTTTACGTAACAACATTTTGAACTGCACCTAGAAAAGAAGTGGAGACAAAACCAAAATGCTGAACTACGCCAAATTATTTTCAAGGAAGAAGGATACTATCTTCTGTCCTGATACATATAGCTCTCATGCACATTGCACATCTCTGCTTTGCCTTTGTTGGGGAGTTAAAAAAGACATCATATACGTGAGAACAGGGTGGAATTCATCTATGTGAAATGCTAGAGATCAACGCATAAAACCTACTCAAAGTAAAATGAACTCCATGTCTACTTTGGCTCTGGCACCAGAATTGCCTCCTAAGCCTCAGGAAATTCTGGCTCCCTTCATCAAGGGGTTAAAAGCCACCATGCTGGGAATAATACATATTCTGCTCTTTCCTTTTCATACTCCCTGATGGTTAATGACATCCAGTCCCATCTGGATACCAAGCACCATGAACAAACATATCCTGCAAAGAATGTTACCGAGATAATTGTCTTTGATGAAAATCAATTGCATGATGTTCACATTACAGGCCTTTTTAAGCCAGTCACTCATTTCTTGAGATTTAGGCTTCAGTGGTTTGAAAAGAAGTATATATAAACGCATTTAATAATGCAACACACTATAGCATCACTGGTGTTTTCTACCTTTCTTCTATCCTTTTGATGTGCACAGTGCTTTACAAGCATTGGAAGACTGGCCACATTGAGTCCTTTCACAATAACATGATCTTGAACAGAGTTTTGGAAACAATCCACCCATCACTGATGGCACAGAAGGCCAGAGAACAGTGGAGAGGAAGATGTGTGGGCAGCCGTACTAGAGCTGAGCTCCACAAGACTTCATTTCTTCCCCAACTAACTCTGCAGCAGTAAACAAACTCACTGGCTTTTTGAAGTGACCTAAAGAAAACAGGTATCTAAATTAGGGAGAAATTAATTCCATCAGCCCATGGGCTGTCTGATTCTTTGCATTTTCTGTGATGGAGTTCATACAGATAAGTATTTCTACATCTTTTCTGAGTGCTTTCCCTTGATCAAAATACAAACGCACACAAAAACCCATCCCTCAAGCTGACACACTCCCTTGTTCCTGTTCTGCCTCCTCTGCTTCTCCTCTCCTTTTTCCTTTAACTTCAGCCTTAGTCATACCAAGATGAGTTGAAGGACTCAAAGGCCAAAAGCTCATTTTTGCAAGGCTTCAAACATCACTCTGGGCCTCCTCCTCACAGGCTATTTTCGTAGGTCTTTCTTGTCTGCAAAAAATTGCTAATGTGCATTTTCTGAGACGACTGCTGTTCTTTTTCTTTCTTTCCTAAGGTTTTGATCCTTCTTGTGGTATTCTGGTGATGAGAAAGCTAGATCCTTCTTTGTCTATGAGAAGTACCCACCCTATGTCTCCAGGCTGTGTCCTATTCACTTGCTAAGAACATGCTAGACAGCTTGTAGCATCTAAGCCCCAATGAGGTTCATGCTAAGATCAAGAAAACCAGTCTTCCAGAGGAATCAGCTAGCTTACTTTTAAAATAACCATCAGATAGTATGCCATTTTAGAAATGGTATTTTCTTGTAACACTTGGAAAAACAATCTCTGTGCATGAAGTAACATAAAGTATCAGGAAAATATTACAGCTGTCCATATCTTTATAGCTTTCATTACAATGGGAAATTCTGATCCAGAACACGAAAAGAGTCTGTGATTTCATCAATGAGAATCAAATCTTCTGTTATGTTATGAGCATGACTCACTTGGTTTGGAGCTACCTCTGCTCCCCATGACCAAGTCCCCAAGCTCCTGCTCTGTGACAGCACAGTGCCAAGACAGTCTTGGACCTCACTGCAGCTTCCTATAATGCCCCTGTGGACTTGGTGACAGCAATTTTGTCCACACAGAAGAAGCAAAAATACATAAAGTTGATTGTTGATTGCTAATTAATACAATAACGCAGATTAAGCTGAGTAGCAAACTTGCATTAGCTAATGACTTTTTAGTCATTATTGCTTTTGCAATAACCAAACCTAAAAGCTATCAAAACCTGAAAGTGATCAACCAGATGAGGGTTTGCTTTTCAGGCAGCAGCTGGGTTGATTTTAATTGCTACCTAAATGAGCCAAGTGCTACCCCTCTTCTCCCTCTTCTTCCAACATCCATTCCTGCTCAGAAGCATCCCATAAGGACTTGGTTGCTCTTCTCTAGAATAAGGGACCACAGTCCCCAGGCTGGAGGTGAGTATTTTATTCAAAAGGGACAAACATTCTGTGCCTGTCAGGACAATGGCCTCAGAGCCAATGCAGGACTGGAAGAGAGCTGCAGGGTATGTGGGCAGACAGTGCAAAGAGCTAGCAAATGCCAGGCAGTATCAGAGCAATTTCTTTGCCTTCCAGCTCCCTTTGAAACACCTGGACATCTGCAACAAATTCCGCTGCAAAGTAAATCAACTCCTGCAATAACACACAGGGCTGGGGAGGAGGTGAGAATTCCTGACAGGGCTTGAGGAGGAATTATTTTTTTTGAAAGATGTATGGCACAAAGTGGGTGAGTCACATAATACCTTGCTCTGGCTCAAAGTTGAAAGCATTAAGGAAACTAGGAGCCAGGAGAATGACTCTGGTGCTTGTTTGTTTCTGTATCTGCTCCTCCAGTTAAAATGCCTTTCCAACAGCCTTGTAACACTTGTGGTGCCACCCTTGAGGAAGGCAGTGAGGTAGGAAGAAAGACAAGACTCAGACACACAAAGTAGAGAAAACCTTGAGGAAGAAATTGCATGGCAGGACACAGAAAGTAGAGGCGTCATTTTTCTCTGCAGTTACATATTTGAGGGAAAAAAAATCCATTTATGAATAACAAACTCTCAGGTATACTACTTTGAGCAGTATTGAGGTGTGAGGCATGAAGAGCTAGACTGACACAGCAGCGCATTTCCAGGGCCTGGGAATCAGCTGTTTGAAAGCCAGACCAAGGTGGCCTGCACTTGACTTGTGTTTGCTTTTGGCTGTTGTTTGGGAAGAAAAATGTCTGTACGCCCACTAGTGAATTCACCTCGAGACTCCTGTACACTGAGCAGCTTTCAGAGGGCTGATTCGGAAGGCTGTGGAGGAATGTTGGCATGCCATAGCCCTGCCAGTGTGCGACTTACTACAGAGGACCACTGTAACACATTCACAGACTAGCCAGAGCTTTGAGGGTCTGGCTAAGGTCCCGCTGTTTACTCTGTCTCTCCCAGAAGGTCTCTGGAACCACAAGGAAGTACCAATCTTGACTCTGGGTCAGGCAGGGGAACAGCAGAGCTTAACATAGAGGCCAAATGGAATAACCAGAATGGGGCTGGGCCAACATGCAGCCATTTTTTGGATATTGGGAAACACCCCACTAAAGATATCTCAGAGCAGGACATCTGATACCTCAACAAGCCTTTCTCTAAATACAACATGAAGGGGCTACATCTGGCCATCGTACCATTGATGGTACCAGTTCACTACGCAGTAGTGTGAGACAGAGGGAATGTCAGATACTCACCATGGACGTTGGGGCATCTCTTCTTCAAATTACCACAGGATTTCTCACAGCAGAAAAAAGACCTTTGGTTTTCCAGTGTCCTTCAAAAGAACCCCATGCATCACATAGTATGTTACTCTGTTTATTCACACTGGCAAGATGAGACACTGATCTTACCCTACTAGAATCTGTAGAAAAACAATATCCTGTGGTAAAGCTTCAGCCTTATGCTTCTTTTTTAATATAAGCTGTCATTACTGAATCACAATATTACCCAGATCTGTTTTACATGAGTCCTTGGCAAGACAATGTCAGCTGTACTTAATAAACAGGGTCTGCATTTATCGATTCAACAATATTGTAAAGGCTAAAGTGTCATCTGGTGTTACTAGAACATCAAACCTGCACATCAGTGCAAGGCAAACATCAGTTGCTAAAGGACTGCGTTACCTGCTAACCCAGAAGAAAAAGCAGCATGTGAAATTTCAATCAAGAATGCAGGTCCCAACCTTTGAGCAAGAAATAGGTTTCCTCTGTGACCAATCTTCCATCCCCCGAGTTGGAATGGATGTTATGACCCTATGCTTACTTCGTAACAGCATCCAGTGGATACTGGGTGTGCAATCCTTTCTTGGCCATGGTCCCCTGGAGCACCCCTATCCATCCCAGAGCCATTGAATGAAGCAGCTGTTTCAGGAAATTGGCTCTTCCTGTTCTGCTTCTGTGCAGGAGTCACTGGGTGCTTCTCATTGGATTTATTTCTTCTCTATCTTCTTTTTCCAGCAATTCATAGAGAATTTCACTTGAAGTAATACTCTCTTCTTCAGTTTTCATGAAGAATGCATCAGCTGCAAAAATCATAGCTTTTGCCTCAATTAGCTGAAAAATAATAGTTGGAGAGAGGAATTATGCCAGTTGTGAGAGGTCTCTGGCTTGAAAACATGATGAATGCTGCAGTTACAGACATCTGCAAAGGCATTTGTATCAGCGCACTGGCCAAGCAGGCTCCAGCTTTGACCCTGAGTGGAGCACAGATTAGGACCCTGTGGAAATGATAGTAAGAGACAACTAAAACCCTCTGATATATACCAGAAGGCAGTGGGTGATTAGCACCAAACAGCTCTAGTGCCAATACTTACTAATTGGACAGCTTTTCATTACAAATGTAAAGGCCTTTCAATATAATTGCATACCCAACTACCAGCAGGTTTTATCTTCCTTTTAAGGACACTGCATTTTGGACAGAAGTCTCTGTAGCATCAGGGAAGCAAAAAATAGAGCTGATGAGTGATTTCTTGGTACCCAGGATGTTCCATCCAATGCATCTCAGTTTGCACCAATGTTCTTCCAAGGCCAGGTTCTGTCAGCCTCTGCCTGGATTCCTTAGGATGTTCCTAGAAAGTAAGGCTTTTATCAGAAAGGATAAAAACAGTGTTTTACAAACCAGTACAAGAAGTGTGTCTACATGCAGGGTATAAACTAGCACAGGACAATCCATGAAGATGAATGCCAGGCAAGAATATGTACCATAGGCTCCCACCAGCTCTTCATAACCTGACAATCCACAGTGAACCTCCTGAGAACACCTTTGAACAAAGACACTGCTGAATACAGGAATCTCCCAGCTTGGAGTATGGTACAATTACCACAACATATGTTGGTTTGGGTCTGATTCAAGCCAAAGGTGCTATTCTAGACACATACATGCAAATCCCCATGAAATAGAAATGTCACTTTTTGGCCAGGTCTCCCACTGAGGCAAATCAGAAGTGAAATAGCACCAAAGCTAGATATGGAGACCTCCTGTAGCACCATAAAGTGTCTTGGTTTGGAACTCCATGTGCACCCTGCCCCACTGTCTTTGGGGAAGCATCTCATTTGTCCTTACATTCCCGACCTACACTATTATAGACCTCAGCCTGCTTCTTTTGCAGCAGCCTTTTAAAGGGGCTGAGTTAAATTGTCCAGAGATGTCAACAAGTTGTGAGAGGCAGGCTCACACTGGCAGCAATTACCAGAGGGCAATGATCAATGGGGGTCTTTTGTTAGCATTACAGGATCACTATTGACTCAGGAAGGAAGTGCCCCCATGGTTTAAGGCTGAGCTGAAATGGACAGGCAGCCTTGCCCTTGGCTGCTCACAAGCCACTAACCTGCACTTATCTCATTAATTATTCCTGTCCAAATGGCAGTGATCGTTATGATCCACAATCAGCTGAGGAAGAAGAGGTCACAGCAAACACAGAGGCTCCATTTACCAATCCAGGACACGCATCCTCTCTCATATTTGCATCCGGACTATTGGTTGATGCCAGTGCTGTTCCTTTGACAAACGGGTAACAACACATGACAACCACACCAGCTCTCTGCAGAAAAAATTGATAGAGCTGACATGTTTTTCCACTTATGGAAGCAAACCTACAAGGAACAGTGACCTTGCTAATTGTGTAGATGGGGAGAGGGGAATAGTCTTCATATTCCAGTGCACCCAGATTGCTTTGATCCTCTCATACTCCTATTCCAAACTACGGCCAGGGCCATCAATGGTTTACAAGATGCTAGATGCACAATCCCATTGCTTCAGAAGTATACTTTGTGCAAGGGAATTTATAGGAAGAAAAGACATTTGACAGGAATAAAAGACATTTGAGGGATAAGGGCTTATGGAGCTTATGAAGGATGGAGTCTCCTATTAAAGTCACCTTACACTGCTGAGGGATAAATCACTCCCTTGAACATATTGTAGCCTGTTGTAAAGGCAGATGATTAGTATGACTGAGAATCAAACCACACTCTGTTCTTACCCCCCACTGTGTTATTTTTCTCCCTTGCACTGAATTGTCCAAGCCACAGCATTTTAAATCGAGCTCTGATTTAAGAAAGGGAAGAATATACAAACGGAGCAGTATATTCCAAACACGCCCTGCCCTTCAAGCTTAGTGCTCCCCAGCCACTTCAGAAAGAAGAAAACCATGAGCCCCTGAGGAAACCTTACAATATACACTTGCAAAGTGAAGTTTGCCACGTGTATCCAGCTGGGAAAGGAAAACTCCCCAGCACCTCTGCTCAACACCCTGAGCCCTGGGGGGGAATGCATTTGCAGAGCAGTTGCTGTGCCGCCGTCTACCCTGCTAACTAACCAGGCAACAGCAGACAGCCTTAGGAGTTTCAAAATATAAAGGAAGGCCCCTGCCAGGAAGCTATTTCCTTCTCCAAGCTGCATTTGTGCAGAAGGGTTTTTCCCCCCTGCTCCCCTCAGGGGGTATACAATATGGAAAGAAGGGGCTTTCAACATCTGCTCTACATTTTTGTTTTCTTAACTCCACTGATTTTTTTTCAAGATCCTTACTCAGTGCCTACAGCTGATGCAGTCCGCGTTTTCCTGACAAGCAACTGTCAGGCCTGGTACTGTCTGTTGAACAGGAATGCCATCAGCCTTTCATAAAAGCATTTGAAGCGGGGAAGATCCAGCATTTACAGACTGGGTTTAAGCCAGACTCCACTGCACCAAAAGCACCCTACGATCTTCTTCAACAGCCCCAAGAAGTGACTGAGCAGAGATTTAAATGGTTCTTTGCTATGGCAGTCTCCAACAGCAGCCAAAGTGGGAGATGACAGAAGAAGAGGGGATGACCATGTGCTCTGAGGAGCTGCATTGGTTTTCAAATACTCCCCACTCCATGCTCTTCCAGCAAACAGTCAAGGGAGTTTAGCAACTGTCATTGTACTGCTACAGCATCAGCCTAAAAACACCAGTTGGGATATGTATTAGTCTGAGACAAAATGGTCCCATATGGGAACATACCATCCTCCTGGGTCAGGGCTAGTGCTGACCAAACACTGTTATTTCTGTTTAAGAGAAAGCTTTTCTCGCTCCTTTGCTCCCTGGGGAGTTGGCTGTGTGAGAGATGAAGAGAAATCACAAGGAAGACTGGCATCATTTGTTCAGGGCACAAGGATCAGGGATTCACATCATTATCAATACTACTACTGCAAAGGACTCATATTCAGCAAGAGATGATCCCTTTCCCAGCCAGCTTCCAGACACAGAACACTCCCCCAGATAACACTGAAGGGGAGCAGAGATGGAAGGGAAAGGCAGAAAGGGCACTTCGCTGGGATTAAGGATGGCTTCTGCTCCCACAACAGCCACTCTGCCTCATCAAGATCTGTTGAAGTACATTTCCATAGGCTGTGAGTGACATCAGTGATCTCAACAGGCACCCCTGGAGAGCACTTCAAATTGAGGGTGGGTAAAGGGCCAAGTTACATGGAAGCAAATCTATATAAATCATATTAATAGCTATAAGCTGGTGGGGGCAGCCATGGTGGATGGTGGGAAGCCTTGCTGTCTGACAGGGCAGCCATAGCCAGCTCCTCTACCCTGGCAGAGGAGAGGGGCCACCAGCACAGCTGGACAAGTTATGGCCCCCCACCAAACCCTAGCAGAGAGTGGCCACTTCCCCACCAGCAAGAGCCCATCAGCGAGAGAGGGCAAAACCTCAGCCATGCCTCCAAAGCCGTGCTCTGCTGCACCCTGCGCATCGCATCGCTGCTCCTGTTTACACAAAGCCATTGTTTTCCTTTGCAGAAAGAATGCTGCCATTCGTTGGAGGCAGACGTGTTTATCAAGACGTGTATCTCGAATCCTGACATGAGATCCGCTGCCTCTGGTGCAGCTGAAAACCAGTCTGTCAACACCTTGGAGAGAGTGAGCCAGCGGGACCGGCAGGGGACCAGCCCAGCCAGGGGCCCTGCCAAAACCTACAGGAGAAGGGAAAGTCAAACTCACGCCAAACAAACCTTTTCCATCCACTCTGCTCAGTATCTGGTGGTGGCATCCAAACCACAAATCAGCCAGTTCTTAAGTGAAAGGAGAAGCCTTTTCATTATCGTTTGAACTCCCCCCACCCTTCTCCATTTGGAGAAGTGCTCTGCCCATAAGCCCATGAATATATCACTATATCAGGCCTGAAAGTTTATGTCAGAGGGATGTTGAAGCCCTACCATACTGAAGGTTGCCCACTTAGGAAATAAAACACCCTCTGAGGGATCACTGCTGCACTTGATGATCAGTCTGAATGTAAAAATACCGAGGGGCAGAGTAAATCCTTCAAGCAGAGACCTGCCAGGAGAGGGGAAGGGGGTGATCACAGGTTAAAGAGACTTTTTGTTAATGCTTTCAGACTCCATCTGCTGCTTCTGAGCTGCAGTGATAAGGAGGATGGTTTCTGGGAGAGCAGAGGGTCATGGAAACACCCATCAGTGAATGGAGTCACCCACCGTCCCTGGGGCACTGGTGCATCTGCTTGCCATGATGGGCTCTTCCACCTTGTTTTCCAGAACCACCAGCTCTGGAAGCAAGAAGGGGAAAGACAGGGAATTCACAGGCAACTCATTTCATAGACCCAGGGAGGAATGAGAAAAAGAACAAAGAAAAAGAGAAATAAAGAAATCCTGCTTTCCAGTGAAAGGCAGTTCCTCTGAGTTACATGGAAAATGTTGCCCATATCTGTGCAAAATTCCACCAGACATATTGCTTATCTGGTAATCATCAGTCAATTACATTCACACTCAACTAAACTTCCTGAAGAAGAGCAATCTCCAAATCACCTCTTGCATAAATCACTCTTCTCCACAGCTCTTCACCCCAGCACCTTCCCAACCCTTCTCCTCCCTGAGGCTCTGAGTCACAGGGCAAGGTGCCCAAAGGGCAGTTCTCCCACGGAGGACACATAGCCAGCATTCCAGGAGACTCTTGCCCTTGAAGCCTGCAAAAATGGCAAATGGATGGAGAAAAAAGGGCACACACACAAAAATGACACAGCTTTCACAATTACCTAAGGGAAGATTATGGTCGGATGTGGACAGATACCGTCCCAGCCCTCATGCAGTTTTAGACATCCATGAAGATGGATTCCAGGATGGAAACCCTACCTTCTCAACACTTTGGAAAGCCACCTTTCATTCAGAGCACCTCAACCTTCCTGCTTGTGGGTATGTGATGAGAACACATACCCACCACTCCTGATCCTCAGGCAAAGCCTAATTCCCTAGCTTATCCACTGAGATGGTATGTCCTAACCCCAACCATGTTAATGGCCCTTGAGCTGTGCTTCTTACACTTAATGTAAGGCAATTTTTTATGTGCTCTTGATTGTTGTTTCTCTTCCGAAGCTTCCTGTTGCTCTTTAAATTGTGACACGGGTACAACAACAAGCAAATCCTTGTTCTTCCTCACTCATTGGCACACAGAAGAAGCTGGGCAGGAGGAAATCTCATGACATCTGATATCACTGGTGGGAATCTAAACAGACATAAAGATGCAAGAAAAGACACATTTTTATGGGCCATCCGCAGAAATACAAAGCATAATATTTCTTTGGGCATCCACTGGGCTTGCAGGCTTCTCACCTTCGGGCCACCAAGTTTTCTTGCCAAGATGAAAGTAGAGAGCATGGGATTAAACTTGCTAGTTTGCAGTATCCTGTTCCCAGTGCCACTGCAGGACGGTTTCCACACTTAGGGTCTCCCAAACATATCTAAGCCTTACCTAAGTCTGAACGGATGGATCTAACATGCCCAGGGAGAAACATTTCTGAGTTCAGGCTCATAAGAAAGAAAACTTTCTTGGATCGCCCATAATTCATGGTTTTGGTTATTTTCCAAAACAAAAACCCCAAACAAACCTTTTTTTCCCCTTCTGCTCCCCCTTCCTGCAGCTCAGTTTCAGCATCAACCACAGCATTCATTCCCATGTACTGTTCAAGAGCTGCAACTTATGATGTTCGCACCAACTGAACTTCTGTTTATAACCCCACAGCTGGTCATGATGAGAGGGGCTTCCACTTTTAAAAACAAGCATCTGCCTCTTTCTCTGATTTTCCACTCAATACATAGGAAAAGTATAGCAACAGGACCATACCACCAAAAAAATACATGAAAAATCTTTCCCAGAGTGTATTCAGAAACTATCCAAACACTGTGCATAAGCTTCCACAAGAGGGTTTATGTTGGCAAAGAGATAAAGAACACAGTGGGACAGATTTCCTAAATGGGCTAAGTCAGCACCATTCCCTTGACTTCATTCACATAGTGTAAGTCTGGCCTGAGATACCTAAGCCACAGGCACCATGATCAGGAGCTAAATCAGAGCCTGCAATTCCCAATAGTACTTCTTGCAATAGGAATCTTTGCTGGAACTGCCGGGTCTTGGTGCTTCCTGAAGTATGAGTAATTATTGGGGATGTCAGGAAAAAAATCCTCTGGGATACAACCATGCACATTCCTACTTTGGCACACCAGGCACACCTTTGCAGGGAGCCTGGCTCAATTTTCAGTGTAACAAAACACTGAACGTCTGCCTTCCAGAATCATATTGTGTGCATGTAGATGACAGTACGAACAAAATGTCAGACTAGTTATTTTATCTGCCTGGTGAAGAACGAGGCTTGCAGTGTCCAAACTATAATATGTTATCCTTGGGAAAGATCACATCACCGCTGATGATCAAAATAATCAAAACTGCTTATCAACCGTGCTTGCAATAAGCACAGAGCATCTCTGGAGCAGAGGCCTTTCTTTGCCCGTGCTGCACGTCATCTGTGTCATCAGCCTCTTTGCTGTAAGCTCACAGTGAGGTTTGCTCCCTCTGCATCCAGAGAGCAATGCACCAAGGCCTGAAGGAGGATGAGAAAGCATCTGAGCTCCTCTGCCAAGTGTTTCCTGTTTCATTTGTTCCTTTGTTTTGAAAAAGAGATGAAAGGATCTGTCTTAAATGTCATGTATAGAGACCCTGCCTCCGAAACCACTGTCGTGCTCCTATTCAGCCCCAAGAATCCCTGCGCTCAATGGCCTTTTATCTCTGGATCACTGACATGACAGGAACTGCGGTTACCATGTCACTGGCAGCTATTGCAGGCTCGGAGGGATCAGGACCTTCAGCCACAGGTTGTGGACTCCATACATATTCACAGAGTCTGCTAAACTCCACGATCACGCAGACCCCAGAACGTAACATTGGGAATGCACCCACCTTCCCTAGCACAGCATTTACGTTATCCCATATGCACAAAATCTAAACATTTATCCTTTTTTTTACAGTGTTAGAAGAAATAATTTAGATTTCCATGAATGTATTTTGTGTTTAGTGAGCTACGGTCTTTCAGGAGCGCTGTGAAACCACTGACAAACGAATTGGGTCTCTTTTACCTGCTCTGGCCCACAACTCACTGTTAGAATGGCTCAGATCACTTTTTCTCTGAGAGTTCTGTTTATTCTGGGATTGACCGTTTCAGTTTGTCCCTTCCTTGCAGTTGGTTAAGTCATCGCACCAGTCAGAGCTTCCAAGCAGGAGTATGAGCAGGTTACAGATGAAAATGCCAACAGAAAGCATCTGGGCAGATTTGCCTTTTGCAGCCATTTGGGGTCCCAGAACTCCATCACATGAGTGATGCCGAGGAGAACTCAAAGAAGTATCAAGCCAGACAAACTGGAATGGTTAGAAAAGTCAACTGAAAACACACTGCCCTGTGTGCCCAGCTCCAGTTTGTGCACCCATTGCCTGCTTTGTGTTAACAGCTCTCTTTTGACTTAAAAGCGGAGTTTGCAAGACCCCCGCAGTCACGTCTGCATCCAGATGACAGTAAGAGAGCCTGCAGCTTTTCCGGCATTGTCTCACTGTTTTCTGCGAGGGAAGTGATGTGAGAATCTTCCCAGGCCAGCTACAGTCATTTCCCCAAATTGCCTTGGTCCTTTTCAGGCTGTAGAAATGGGGGTGGGAGGGGGCTCAAGGATTAGTTCCATGGCTTAAGCTAAAACAACCGGGGTATGGGCGTGGGAATACTACGGGTTTTTTCCTTCCTTCAGAGCACCTCGGCAGCCCCGAGCCCAGGTTTCCACCGCCTTTCCCATTGTATCCGCAGACCCGGCCAGCAGAGCTCGGATGAAGACAATAACCCGTTGAAACCTCGCGGCTCCTCCGTCCTTGCGCCCCGTCCCCCTCCACCGAGCCCGCCCGCGGTGGGGAGCGCGACCCGGCGGAGCCGCCCTCTCCTCGGTGTCTGCTGCCCCCTGGCGGCCCCATTCGGGCACCGCGGGGTGGGGGGCCTCTGCATACATGCACGTACATACGTGCGCGTGTGTACGCCTATGAAGAGGCATGTGCACCCATGTACATTTGATATTTGTATCTACACACACACATACATACGTACATATAAATATACACGCATATGTATACATACATCTATAAATATATAGATATATACATAGATGTGCGTGTATGTGTGTGTATACATATATTATACATGTGTCCCTGAACAAGAGATTTCCCATCCCAGCGCACCCCTGTGGTTTTTATAGCTTTAAAGACATACAGCATAAGATTTGGAGAGCATTTAACAACACTGCATAATGCTCTCAAATCAGGGACAAACAAATAACACCTAATGATGGACACACACACCCCCCCACCCCTCCACTCCCAAGCTGAGCAAACACATCTTCTGCATGGAAAGAAACAATCCTGGTCACAGCAGTAACCACAGCCCAAGATGCGTGAGGTTTGTTTGAAACCCTTATTTTTCTTTGTTTTCTCGTTGGTTTGTTGCTTGATTGTTTTGGTTTTGTTAGGTGTACAGCTCCCCCCTTCCCTTTCTTCCCCCCCACCGGGAATTGTTTTCCCTTGTTGAATTTGCAGATGTGACACTGTGGGAAAGATGCCGAGCTGTACTCTGCCCTGCTCCATTGCCCTCGGCATGGATCCGGCTGTTTTCCGGCCAACATTCCTGCACAGTCCCTTAACTTCACAAAAAGCTGAGGGTTGAGGTGGGGAATTTCAGAGTTTCACCACTGCAGGCAGATAGCCCGTGCTATAGAAACAAACAAACTGTGCAGTACAGGCAATTTAAAGTCACAATTCTTGGACTCGCTGTGAAAACAAAGCAGACCAGAAACCACAGGCTCAGTGCTCAAAACCCTGAGGGCTCAAAGTGGTCTGAATAAAACCAAAAGACAGGGGTGTCCAAGAACAGGCCAGAAATGAGGGAATATGGGAGAAGGTCTGGGAGAGGCTCCGGAGCAGGGGCTTAGGAAGAGGAGGGGAGAAAAAGGGTGGGAAGGCCAGGGGCCAGGGTTCTGCCGTGACCCTAAGGAGCTCACCAGGCACGGCATGTGTTTCACCACAGGGCCTGCTCCACACCCAGCGCAGTCCCTGGGAATGAGCAGTGCACTGGGAAATGGAGGAGGGAGGACCAGTTCTGCACAGGGTCAATTGTTTCCAATTATTCAGGGATGGGAAAGGGGATTCTCTCCAAGGCCTGTGGGTAATCAGGCCTGTGCGCTGAAGCGTGGCGTTTGTTTCTCCATGTTACCATAGCAGGTATCTCCCCTTGCCTATGGAGCCATCTCTGTTTTCCTGAGCCCTCCCCAGCTCAAGGCCCCTTTCCCTTCTCACCAAACTATGCGGTCATTCCTTGAGGGAGTGAATTCCAGCCAGCTATTCTCTCGGGAACCTTCCTTATTTAGAGAGAAACCACAAGCAAGGGAGATCTGGGATGGGAGAGAGATAAAGGGATCAAGCTTGTTTAGAAGCAGCAGCTAGACAGCTGGGAGATCTTTCAGTTGGTTTATGTTTCTGTTTGGGCCGTGCTTTACAATCTCGAATGAAAACAAATCCGGATTGTTTCCTCTCTCTTGGAATGTCTGTTTAGGATTTTAAAGGAGAGGGGGAACTCCACATGAGTTCTCAAGGATTGCTGCTTCCCCAGAGCCTTCAGTCTCTTTAACCCCCTGTTAACCTCTCCTGTGCACACGTGTGTGCACACACATGCTTAGCCCCACAACACAGAGAGATTCATCAAACTGCCCTGTCAGTCAGCTTTTCACCCTTCTCTTGGAAAGAGAAAGGTTTTGCAAGTGTTAGATCACTGCAGGATAAACCATCGTGGTCCACCACACCATTACCATCAATTTTAGGGGTTTCCCCAAGTCACAAAAGCAGAATAAACCCCCCTAAACAAAGAAAAGTCCTTTCCTTGCTCCATTCCAACATCACCTTTATTTCTTTACGGGATAAATTCTAAATGCAGAGTATTGAATTCAAACCCCTTTCTGCATACACGGGCACTCAGAGCTGGCCTCAGCCCGACTCCAAGAGGCACTCACAGACACGGAGTGTGATTGTGCCCTTGCGCACCGTGGTGCTTCTCTGCTCCGTTAAAAACTGTTGAAACGGCAAACTGTACCCTGCGGCCTCAGAGTGCTTCGTGCGCTAAAGTACACTGAAGCAGCTGAAAGAAGGGACCGCAGGCTCCGTCGGGAGAGGGGACAAATGCAAATCCCGCGGAAGCGCAATGGAACGGGCGGCAGAACGCGAGGGGACCGGCGGCGGCAAGAGGAGAGCGGGGCTCGCAGTGCCAGCCCCCGGGCTTGTGGGCAACTATTGTTGCTTATTAGCAGCGACTCGAGCGAGCCTCGGGGACGTTTCTTAGGGGACAGTCTTCCTTTTTACGCGTGTGTCTGTTCTCCGAAGGTGCCCCAACGCCGCTGCCCCATCGCCCGCTCCGGCAGTGGCGGCTCCGACCCCAACGCGCAGAGCCCGGGCAGGGAGAGCCGCTCTCTAGCTGTCACGGCAATATCCCCGTGGAGGGCTCGCTCTGGTGCTGTGCCAGGGAAGGAGGGAAACCCGCGCCGGAGCTGGCTTTCTTTGTGTAATTGACTTTAATTAAAGGCGGCTTCCCCTGGCCAAGGAAGGGGAAACAGCTCGGTGCACAATTCAGGGCGGGCAGCGCAGCGGAGCTCCCATTGCCCGCGGGCTTCGCTACCGATTTTATTACAAGTTTTTGTGCCGGTACGACGCGGACAAAGCGCTGAAACACAGAAAACCGAACCCCAAGTGGCGCGGCCATCCCTGTTCCCCCGCTACCAGCCTGGCCGCGGCGGCCGTGGGCATTTCCAGCAACCCCGAGCGCCAAAGCCCGGCGCGGAGCCGCGTCCCCGCATCCCCGCTGCCTCCGCCTAGCAGGGTCGTCCAGCGCCGCTGCAGGACCCAGCGCAGCCACGGGGTGGCGCTCGCCGCCACCATGCCCCCCCAGAGCGCCCCTCTATTTGCATACGCCATGCGGATTGGTCAGCGTCATCATTCTCGTCATTTTGACGTCAAAGGCTCGCCGGCCAATGGCTCGAGGGAGCCCCGCCATTGGCTGGCGGCGGGGATGTCAATCAGGCGGTATTTGCATACCGGGCGCGCCGCCGTGGGAGCGGCGCGCGGAGCCGGGGGGGGGCTCGGGGGAGACGCGCCGGGGTCCGCCGGGCACACGGGGTCACTGCACGTAACAACGACGCCGCCCGTTAGCGCCCAGCCCCGCGTGTGGCTCTGCAGCGCATCGGCTCCCTATTCGCACATGTAACTGGTGGGGGCCTGCGCCCGCCGGGCGCTCACCCCGGGGCTGAAACACACCCCCGCGTGCGTGTCCGCGCGGGGCTGAGCGGCGGCGAGACCCTGCGATCGGCTCCTCCACAGGAGGACAACGCACACACACACCCCCACCATCCCGGCCGGTCCGTTCGCATAGCATCTCCCCGCGGGGTGTGAGTCGGGGCAGGAGGAGTCCCACTCCCCTCCGCAGCGTTCCGGCCTCTCCCCGCAGCATAAACGCAAGGCCGCGGGAGAGCCCTGCACCAGAGAGCGCTCCTCCGGTGGGGCACCGCTGAGAGTGGCTCCTACAGCGGGAAAAGCGACACCGAGTATAAACACCCTGCCGCCGGCCGCTTACTGCGAGCACGGGAAGAGGCGCTTTCGAGCGAGAGGGCTCCGGGCTTACCCCGACCCTGCTGTACACAAAGCCCCCTCGGCTCCCTGGAGCCCCGGAGGCACCGAGACGCCATGCGTCATCCCCGGGCGCTGTCCGTCATTCTCCCCCGCCTCTGACGTCCCTATAGTCGAGCACCAATCAGCCGACGGGCTGGGAGAGTCAGGGGGCGGTGATTTACGCTGTTAGGTACGCGACTGAGGGAAAGGCAAAAGCGGTACGGCGGGTCCTGGGGAACCGGGGCCACGGTCCGCACCGGGGTCCCGCCCCCCGCGGCCCGGACGCGGCCCGGTACTTAGGGGAATGAATCCGGTGAAGGGTAGGGATCATAAGTCTTACGAGGAACGGCTGAGGGAACTGGGGTTTAGTCTGGAGAAGAGAAGGCTCAGGTGGGACCTTATCGCTGTCTAAAACTACCTGAAAGGAGGTTGTAGTGAGGGTGTCTGTCTCTTCTCCCAAGTAACAAGTGATAGGAAAAGAAGTAACAGCCTCAAACTGCACCAGGGGACATTTCGACTGGTTATTAGGGAAAATTTCTTCACCAGAAGGGTGCTCAGGCGTTGGAACAGGCTGCCCATGGCAGTGGTAAAATCACCGTCCCTACGAGCGCTCAGAAACCATGTAGATGAGGCCCTCAGTGACGCGGTTTAGTGCTGAACTCTGCAGTCCTGGGGTAAAGGTCTTTTCCAGCCTAATAAACTGCATGGCAAGCAGAAATACCAGCGGCCGCTCCGCACAGGGCACGCAGTGAACTAGTTCCTACTCCCCTTAGCTCCAGCCGAGGGGGCACAAAGCAGCTGTTTTAAGGAGGGGACCAAACCAGCCCCCGGTGTGCCCTGACTCTCATTGAGCTTATTCACTGCAGAAATAGAAGCCGAGCAGCCTCCAAGAGGGGTTGGGTGACATCACAAGGGACGGTCTGTTTCATCCCGGGTGGGGGGGTACCGAGGTCTGTAGACGTGGTTCCCCCCCGCGGCAGGGCCGGGTGTTGGATTTCCGCCGCGGCGGCGGCGAGCTGATGCTTTAATTACCCGAAGCAGCTCTATTTTTTCCCCTCCTTTTCCTTTTTTCCTTGTAAATAAAGTAAACACAAGAGGGCGTTTCGAGCCTTTGATCCCCGCTCTGTACAGTAAGGAAAACAACCCGTGAACTTCAAAAGGGCTGGAGGCATTCTGGGGTTAATTTCGCTTCCTAAACGGCTGAACACGGCAGTAAATCATAATTTCCCTCCCCTTCAGGAAAGCGTTAATCGGAGGAATATGTACCCAAAAGCGCCTTTCGCCATTGGCAGCCTCTGAGACAGCGTAGGCTGTCGCCTGACGGATCAGACTTCTTGCGGGAGATATTATAAATCAAGAGGTTCAATAAATCTTTGGTGGCGACGGCTACGGAGGGGCCGGGGCGGGAGCGGGGGGGTGTCCCCGGCAGTAATGTGGGTACCGTGAAAATTCACTTCCTCGCAAGAACTCCATTAAGTAAACCTAACACCGAAATGTTGTCTGGCAATCTGTCTTGAAAAGGTTACAGTGTGTTAAAGATTTGGAAAGCTCCATAAAGCAGTAACGATTATGAAGTACAGCTTAAAGGTTTATCAAATGACTTCCCATGCCGGGGCAATCTTTAAACCGAAGGCAAAACCTGAAGCCTGTGATCTTTGCAGTCCTAGCCCATAAATGCGTTTGAGGAGGGATTCTGTTCTCTGCCGCTTTAGAGTATCACTTCCCTAACACGTAATTTAAATCTACTTTTCAGGAGTCGGTTTCTGGTTGTAAAACTAATACCGGGCAATTAAACGTGGTGCTTTAAAACCGCGTCGAGATAAGCGCGATGCGAAGGGGCACGCACCCAAAACCAGGGGGTGAACCTGTCCCTGAGGAGTGGAGAAGCGTCCCCTAAATCCGAGCTTAGGAGCGGGGGGAGACAAACCCGTGCTGTGACCGGCACCGGCAGCCTGGGGAGCCCCGCCGGGGCCGTTGCCGGGAGCCGCGTAGGCGCCTCCGGGCTCTCTCCTCGGTGGTTTCCGTCCAGGGGCTGCCGCGCCGTTCCCTGCACACGCAGAGGCACAGACCGGCTCTGAATCACCCGGGTGTTTTTAAACGGGGTTCTTTGATCTGGCCAAGTGTCAGAGTCCCGAAAGCCGGGACTCAAATAACACGTCGTTACGGCAAACAAATTTCTGCAGTCAGCTTTATGGCTTTATTGTCTATGGCACGAATAAACTCGGGGAATTAGCAGGTTAGGGAGGAGGGGGGAGAAGCAGAAAGCTCGCCTGAAATAAAGCACACATCTGTTTCCAGGAGAAAATATGGTAAAAAACACACACAGAGACAAAACCCGGCTGTACGGACAGGGGCAAGCACCGTCTGCCAGCTCTGAAGTGGCCCTTAAGTGGATATTTACATTTACAAAGGGTTTTCAATCAGTCTTTTTATAATAATCTGTGTTGTGTGTATTTTGCAAGACACACATACCGACCAAAAAAAGCTTAGTGTGAGTATATACAGTGATACGTTCACGGCTCCTTTTGCATGTGCAAGCAGGCGCACTTAAAGCAGAGACTACCACAAAGTTTATATAAGGGTAGCTTTTTATGGGCTTGTGTATTAATAGTCTCTAATAAAATAAAGCTTATTGTGTATGTGTGTGGTTTGAACCGTCCAGTTCTCAGTTTGTTAGATAGCCAGGCCGGGTAGTATCAAAGGGGGCATAGACACATACCCATGAACATGTATGGATAAATCCGTAGACGTCTGTGTGTGCACACGCACCGAGATATAGTTTCTGACCTAGGAGAACAATATATCATCTCTGATATTTCAACAAGTGCGGGTTTTTTATGGCTTAAATGTTTTGTGAGCCTGCGCAACTGGAAATAATGGATTTTCTATGAGATATTAAGAAAAAATTCTTTTTCTTTTCCTTTTTTTTTTTTTTTTATTTTTTTTTTTCCCCTTGAGAACTCTTTAGAAGTTTGGAAAATAAAATCCCGGAGGTTTGCGAGGGCATTAAATCGTTTCGTTCCCTGGTTACGCACAAGCGGGTAGGTTGCCGCACACGCTTCGCACACACACGCGTGCTCCCTTTGTAGAGGAATTTCCATCAAACCCGTGAAAGGAAGCCGGTGGGTGTTAAACAATACGATTTAAGAGCTTTTCATCCACAAGCTTAGTTTCCCTTAGGTTTTGCGTACATATCTAATTTATACGTATTTTATAGATATATATTTTACATGGGTGTATGTACATTATACATGCATGTACACATACATTTCGTATAGCAAGAAATGTAGATAAGTTGGTTTGAGCCCGGGCTCATGGGAGCTCGGCGGTCCCCCCGACGCCAGCCAGCGGGCTCGGTAGCGGTGCCTCCTGCTGCGCGAAGAGGCGCGGAGCCGCTGCTTGGTGGAAGCGGCGTGTGCGGGAGGTAGCCCCGTCTTTGGCCGGGACCCGGGACGTTAGGACTTTATTCCCTACTGTAGCCCACAGCTTCCAGGTTCTTTAATAAGTCCAAATATTTACCCTCTAGAAAAACGCTTTCTGTGGGTGCCCGAAGGCCGGTAACCTTCGACAGGAGCCGTCACACAACACTTCCCGGTAATGGACCACAGTGCGCGTACATCTAATTTATTGTGCCAAAAGTTATTGCAAGGGCTACGGGAGGGGGGCTCCGGGCTACACATAAGAGTTTTGCCATTGAGCGGAAAACGCCGCCCTTAGGTCAGCCAGGCAAAGCCACGGGGTATCCGATCCGACCCCATCATCCATCCCACGGGCGGCCGCTTTCATGCTTATTTTGGGGGGGGGAGGGGGGGGGGAACAAATACAGCAACGAGGAAAAAAGAAAAAAAAATCAAACAAAAACCACCGGATGCTGCAACGCGATCCCCCGGTAACACGGCAGGCAGCATCTTGCCAGCGTATCTCCTAAAGCGAAACGTTTCCCCTGGATTCCCTCGTCACGAAATCCTTCCCGATTAAACGGGGGAAAAGGGAAAACCCCCTCAGCCCCCGCTGTCGGCGACAACGGTGCCGACCCGGGGCCCCTGGGAACCCCGGACTGGGTCTGGGGTACCGCGGGCTGAACTGAGCCCCGCCTCTCGTGGGAGCAGCCCCGAAGCCTTTTAAACCGGGGGTCCGGTTCGGGCTAGCAAGGGGGGGACATTTCCAGCATCACCAGCGGGCGGCAGCTGCCCGGCAGCCGCAGCAGCACCCGTGGGGGCAGAGCGGAGGAAGCCCGGTGGGATATTACCCTGTTTATTTTCCCTTTGATCCGTAGGAAATAGGTCCTGCACTGCGTGACCCATTAAACTAATAAGATTATAAAGATCAGCGAGAGGGGATAGGGTCGCTAATGGCTCCCATCTGGGCCAGGTTTCGGCTGGGGGATATTAAACACGGCGAGGCAGCGGGCTTGGGTTACAGAGCCGAGGCGGGAGCGGCGGCCGGGACCACACATCGCACCAATTAGCGCGGCGGGCCGGAAGGGCCCGGGGGGCCGGAGGGGCGGCAGCGGCGCGGCGGGACCGAGGCGAACCCGCCCCCATGCGCCGCGTCACCAGCCCCGCCCCTCATGAGTATGCAAATAGACACCGCCTCTATGCAAATCAACCCGGGCGGTCCGGGAGGCGGTGCCCGGCCCTTATTTCAATAGCCCCGCCCACAGCGTGACGCATGAGGGGCCCTCCACCAATGAGAATGAGCGCGGTCTCAGGTTGCGCCCGAGCATGCCCCCGCTCCTCCCCGCCCCTCCATGGCGCGCCCGCTGGCCGCGCCACCCGGCCAATAGCAGCGCTGCATGCAAATGAGAAAGGGGAGGGGCGCACCCTGGCGCCGCCGATTGGGCCCGCGGGAGCCAACGCCGGCTGGCCCCGCCAAACGGGGCGGGGCGGCTCGCTATTGGCCGGCAGAGGGGGCGGGACGGATGACGCGCAGGGGGCGGGCGGAGCGCGGGGGCGGGCTCTTTGCTCCGCCCCTCCGCCCTGCCCGGCCCCGCCGCTCTTCCCGCCCTTGCGGCCAGCGCGGCACCTCCCACCGCGGGGAGCGCCTCCTCCTCCATCCGCGGGCCCGCTAATGGGCAATTAGCGGCGGGCTCTGGAGGGCGGCTGCGCCCCCGCCCCGGCCCGGGGCCCGCCCCGGCGCAGGCGGCTCGTAAATCACCGGGTAAGCGGGTGGCGGCCCCCCGGAGGGCGGGTTGTCAGGCTAAGGCAGCAAGGGCCGGGTTTAAAATACCGGGCTCGTCCGTACCCCTCCCTCTTCGTGTGCTACGAGGAAAACCAGCATCAGATGCGACTACGCGGTGCGTAGAAAATGCGGTGTTAACGAAACGGCGCCCTCGAGCCGCCAAAGTCGCCTCTAAACTCCAATTAAAGAGTTTCCCCTTCCCCCCGCCGTTTTTAAATGAAGCGAAAAGCACTGGAACTATTCGCTCTAGGCAGTGGTGTGCTGCTTAAGTGCCCAAACTTCGCCTCGCCATAATTCAAGTGATAATCTGCTGTGATTTAAGCGATTGTCTTGCAGCAAGCGATTTTCTAAGTGTTTTCGTCGGTCACTTTTAAAACGAAAATCTCTTGGTGGTCGATGGAATCTTAAAGACACCGGTTTAAAGTATTTATTTCTAGTTAGCAGCTTAAGAATAAAAAACATCTGACAGTGTATATATATAAAGTGTATATATTTGTGAACAATCATTCTTCACTCTTCTTTACCCTTTTTTACTATTTATTACCTTTTTTACTGTTCTTTAACTTTCTTGCTTTTACAGTGCGTCCCCTACCATTGACACCGCATTTCACAAGTTGTTCTTCGCTACGTTTCCTGAATACGCACGGGCTGATCTCTGATCTAAAAACTTTGGGGAATAATACAGCATAATTTCAGGGTGTACTGTGCCTTCGGAGCTTGCCGCAGAGCTGGCGAAGCAAATGCATAGATAACATCTACATCCCTTATAATGTCAGCAAAAACCTCTCCACAATTAGTCAGTACGTGATAGTGGTTTGCAATGTACCGCTCTCTATTCATGAAAGCTTTTTGCAGTATTCGTTCTGAATACGAAGTAAAATCCTTGTGGTGAGTTTCGTTAAGCTTCCAGACAGCGTGAAACCGGCGGTTCAGGCATGGGCAAGTTGGGGCTCTGATCTTGTCACCGCTAATGGAGTGAGCGCTTGCTATTTACCACGACTTCTAGGATAAAGTGTTCAAAACTTTTGCAAAAATACAGAGAACGTTTCTGCTTCAGGATCAAGCAAATGAAAAAACGAAACACCCACCTAATGACAAATGAATCTAATGAAAAATGGAGGGAGCGATATGGGGTGACGGGTGTGCCTCGTTTTCAGGGCTCAGACATGGGCAGATGTACACCTAGTACGTGGTTTCAGGACGTGGCGTTACAAAGCCAAAGTCTTCTGCATTCGTATATTTGATGTATGAAGTTCCCCCAGTGCCTGAGAGAGGCAAGAGCAAGTCTGCAATTAATGTCTTTCTCTGCTTGACAGCATGCCTTCGGGGGAGTTATTTTTAAATTAAAAATGCGTGTCACTTCAAAATATGCAACTACTTCGAAACACATAAAATGCTTTTTTTTTTTCAGCTACATTGTTTAAATTTTTGTACACTGTTTTCCAAAGTTTCAGTTGCTCGTGCTAATAATAAGGGAGTTATGCATGTTTGCCCTATTGCTGCTGACATAAGTGACATGGTAAACCACTCAAAACAGAGAAAAAGCGTTCTGTTAAACCCACATGACAGGACTAATTTCTAGCTTAATCGTGTGTTTTCCTAGACATTGTCTGCTTCTTGTTATTTAGAGATCCTTCAAAACATGCAAATAGTTGGCTGTTCATATAAGGATATTATGAATTCCAGCACAGAAAGTAACACAGCTGTATCATCTTGGGTTTTACCTAAATAAGCACAGGTAGAAACATTTCCTGCTAGCTGGAGATCTGTGATATTATCAGGTTTATATGTTATTAAAATCCTGGAGTTTATTTTACTCAAACTGCAAAGGGAGTTTTGATGGAAAAAGAAACAGGATCGGTCCCACGCAAAAGAAAAGGAAAATTCTACTGCTGAACAATGGGTGTCAGCTTTTTTCTGTTGTCTTAAATCCTGGTTTGGTTTGGTTTAGTTTAGTTTAGCTTTCTAAATTACTTTCGAGATACACATCATCCACATGTCTAAAAGTCTGTGGCACAGGATGCTACAGGTCCACATAGCTTAGTAGGACTTCTAGAAGTATTATGGAGCTGTATGGATAATAAAAATTGAAGTACAGGTAATACACGCATGTGTGAATGATAGAAATACTCATAAAATTACTTTTACTTGTCTCTTAATTTGGGTCATCTGGAACTGCTATCTGTCTGAAGCAGAACACTGAAATGTAGAAACTATTAATGGTTTTGCCAAATTTTTTTCTATTTTGGTATCATAAATCATCGTATTCCCTGCTTCATTCAAGGACTGTTAACCCTGAAAATAAATGGGAGTCTCTCCAGCAACTCTGACTGCCATTGGATTATGCCCTAAAGGAATTATGCACTATAATTCATGCGGTGCCAAAGAACTAATAAGCATGGAATCTGATTAGATCTGTTTTTCTTGGTGTTACAGTTACTGTGGTATGTACCACTGCTGCATAATGCATTTTCCAGCTTATGTCTGTTTATGTATGTTAGAGAAATGGATTCGTTCTTCTACATTAATTTATTTCATGCCACTATGTCGTGGAAGAAGGTCGATCAGTGAACTCCGCAGGGAAACCGTTACTGCTAATTGCAACAGAGATTCAAGAGTATTTTGTACCTGGGACTGTACTGCCTAGTGCCAGGGCAGGATAAAAAAGTGTAACTCCTAATTTCTGTTTCTGACCCCAGGGACCAGGTGCGTGACCTTGTCTCAACTTACAGGTCTGTAGGTGGTAGGTCAGGGTTTGCTCCTGGAAGCAGGTTGAGGATCTGGTTTGTAGAGTTTCCTGAGTCACTGTTGAAAGATTTCCAGAAATACAAACCATGGTGTGGAAACAGAAACAAAATTGGAGGCAGAAAGCGCAGAGCTCCTGCATGCCCGAAACATTCAACCCATGGCTGTATATCAAAAATACCGGGAATAATTCACAGATCATCAGGACGTCGATTTTCCTGTACTAAGCACAAACTGAAGTCTTTAAAGAAAAGTAACTGCAGAAAGCACACTTCCCAGACATGGGAGAGAAGAGCTCATGTAAAGCTGCACTGTAGTAAATGCTCAGTGAAGTTATTCTTCTTGTGAGTATTTTTAGTGGCACAAAACCTGCTGTTTGAATGAATTGGACGCTTGAAATTCCTCTGTTATTTTGTTATTTGTCTGGGCTTTTTTCTAAGCCATGCCTGAGCTTCTGAAGCCCAGTTTCAGAAATCTTCTTTTCTGTGATTTCTGCTGAACCAGAATTACATGTCAGTTTGGTGGTGTAAGCGCAGATTGTCCCAAAGCAGGCTAAGGGATTTGTTTCCATTTAGATCTCTATAACTGCAAGTTCCCTCCCTGCCCGCTTAGTTCTGTTTGATTTATTTATTCACGGTAAAGTTTATCATGTTCCTGCATCCTGATTGTTCAGTGTGAAGCTCATGTCACATCCCAATAGTAATGAAAATCTGTTTTGTAAACCTCACTTCGTTTTCTGGAAAAGAGAGATATGTGCATGTAGCTTTACAAACATCAGGTGCTTACAAATGTGAATGCCATCCTGGACATTCCTGGACCACAGAACAGAAAGACTGGAGTGTTGTGTGATAGAAAGAACAGATTGTTGCGTGATAGAAGGGTTAAGGTACTCAAAACTCTGTTAGTGTGCAAGGTCTCAGGCTGATTCACCAGGCACCATGAGATCTGCTCCAGATTCCTGCCTGACTGCAAAGGCTGCTCTAAGAAATGAAGGCAGGTTCGCAGCTCTCACCTCTCAGAGCAAGAAAGTTGTGTTATGGCCAGTGCAGGAGAGCAGGGCACTGAAGTAATCCTTTATTCTGCCACAGGAGGGTTGGTGGATGGTGGCAACTCTGAAATGTAGCTCCTGAGTGCTGCTTCAGTCCTTCACTGAATACCACGGCACCAAACCAGAATGAATAAGAGAGAAACAGAGAAAGGGGAGCAATCAGAATGAACAGCATCTTAGATGTGAGCTGCCTTAGCTCAGGTTAGCACTAGCCTCTGAACACAAGGTGACTTTACATTTCTTGACCATGCTTATAGTTTAAATACAGTTATTTAAATAACTCAGGGTTTGGGTTTTTTTCTCCAGTGTTAAACTGTTTTGTGCAACCTGTTTTGGTCACTAAGCACCTTTTCTCATCAGTAAACCAAAACACTCATTCCATGCTTTATTAACCATCAGAAATCTTGTTCAATGCCAACACAAAAAAATAATAGCAAAGAGCAAAATCTTGTTCCCCTTTACCAGCCCAAACACACATGGCAACTGCAGAGGCACAGGGCAACAGCTGCCTTTCTGATGCAGTCAGTCAGGAACAAGTGTGATATTTGGTATCCTCCTATGGAGGCAGAAAAGGCTCAGGGTTTGCCACTTAAATGAATGTCCCCATGCATCTGTCACCCCCTGTTCCCATGAAGCAAGTGCCATACAGCTGTGGGGCTGCTGTGCTAACTGCACAGGGAGCAGGAGAGCCCACAGCAGTGGGGAGGCTGGGTGATTTGGTGGTGCTCACGCTCTGCCTCCTCCCAGCAGTCTGTGTGGCTGCTGCTTTTCTCCCCCAAACCTCTGTGCTCACACTCTCTCCTTCCAGCTTGGAGCCAGGAGGACACAGCCTGGCTCTGGGGTGGTAGGACCCATAGCATTGCGAGCTCAAAACAGAAAGGACTGGATTTTGCTGTAGAAAGGATGGCATAAAGTGCACATTTGAGGCCAGCCTGTCTCTCCCTTGCCATAACATAGCTGCTCTTTGCCTGCTCCCCAGAGCTTTACTAGTACATAGTTTCCAGCTAATCATTTCCATCTTGTGAATATGGAGATGCTGCTACAGTAGAGTTCATCCTCAGGAGAAAATATTACACGTTTTAAATTGCTCTCCTTGTCTTTTCCCTGAAGATGTATTTTGTGCTAAGAGGGAATACAATCTTCAACATAAACTCAGTAACAACCTGGTGAGCTATAATAATTATTGGACCTGTTAAGTCTATTGTGGAAATAAATCTTCAGTGAACCAACATTTTCCCTCATATGTTTCACAGAGAGACAGTAACCCTCCTGCTGTCAATGGATTAATGTGCTAAAAAAAGCTGGAGTTCATAGATAAATCTTGAGATTATTTCTCATTTACATATTGGCTTAGCATTTATGTGCACTTCTATTTGTGTGATACTCATGGGGACAATCCAGGAAACAATATGAATCATCTAATATGTAAAAATTAGGCTACAATAGAAGGGGGGGGGAAGTAATGGGGGTTTCTTTTTTCTTTTTTTTTAATTTATTTTGGATTCATGGGTATAGTCTCTGTGATTACTGTAATGATCCAGCACTGTATGCATGGTATTCCAGAGCTGCTTTTGCAGCTGTCAGATGCTGGAGCATACTTGAGGAAAACTTTCTGGGTTGCGACTCATTCCTGGCACACGTTATCTCAAGGACTGCTGGTGGTGGTTTGTGTGACATTGTGGCTCACACATAAATTGGCTTTATCTTCTTATTTATGGGGAAGAAATCAGGTCAGAAGCATAACTGACAGCAGGACCAGTGTACTTCCTATTTCCTGTGAAGTCCCCAGAGCTCTACTTTGAAACCATTATTGTTGTTAATTAATGATTTGCCAGCTGTCTGCGCTAATTTTATAGCATTTATGTATGCAGAGCCATTGGGCCTCAGATTCCTGCTTTAGAGTCCTGCGAGTGAGACACTACAATGATAAAATCAGCATCACACTTACACGCTCATTTGTTGTTTTGAATGTGGTTTGCTTACAGAAAATTTCCCTTCTTGCTTTGCAAACTGGAAGGTTGGATGAAGAGCTGTAGCAGCAGCAAGGATCTACTGTGGGACATTTTAGGCATTTTCATTTTAAACCTGTGCTTGATTTAGGGCAGCAATACATCAGGACAATAAGGCAAAGTGGCCTTCTGTGGAGTCCTATTTTGGAGATACACGTCAGTTTAAAACTGGAGTGAAAATGCTGGGCACAGTGATGTGTTAGGCAGACAGATTCTTACAGAAAACGTAATTCTGTGTGTGTTTGTCACTGCCCCACTGCTCTGAAAGCCTACGTTCAGCTGCAATGCATGCATGACTTTGCTTGCCTCCTTTCATTACCGTTTCATAAACCCTTGTTATCCCTGAAGGTTTGGGAAACCAGATGGTTGCAGTGATGCAATTCCCACTTACCAACTCCATTTTGCTGTAGTTAACAGTCCTGCAGTTACCATTGACTAAAGGTTCGGTCAGGGTTTCTTTCCATTCCCTGCTTTGAAGGCTTGCATCAATGTGAGCTTTGGCATTTCTGCCAGAAATGGCAGTATTTCAGCTGTGGATTATTGTACACACACTATACAGTTTGTAGAGTGGGACTCTGCTACTCCAAAACGAATTAATCTGAATTGGATGGGTGCCCTGGTTTAGCTGGGATAGAGTTAGTTTTCTTCCCAGTAACTGGTAGAGTGATGTGTTTTGGATTTAGGATTTAGGATGGAGACCTCATAGCAGCCTTCCAGTATCTGAAGCTGACCTACAAGGATGCCAGAGAGGGACTCTTCATCGGGGATTGTAGGTATAGGAAAAGGAGTAATGGGTTCAAACAGGGGAAGTTCAGGTTAGATATAAAGAAGTTCTTTACTGTGAGGATGGTGAGGTACTGGAAGAGGTTGTCCAAAAAAGTGGTAAATGCTCCATCCCTGTAGTGTTCAAGGCCGGGTTGGACAGAGCCTTGGGTGACATGGTCTAGTGTGAGGTACCCGTGCCCACGGCATCAGGGTTGTAACTGTATGATATTAAGGTCCTTTCCAATCCAAACCATTCTGTGATTCCATGGGAATAATGTAGATAATCACACTGATCATTTAGTTGTTGCTAAGCAGTGGTCAAAGACTCTTCAGCTTCTCACACCACTGTACCAGTGAGTAGGCTGGGGCACAAGAAGCTGGGAGAAGACGCAGCCAGGGCAGCTGACCCAAACTGTCCAAAGGGATACTCTGATTTTCTACACCATAGGATGTCATGCTCAGTATACAAACTAGGGACAAAGCTAGCGAGGAGCCACTGCTTGGGAGCTGGCTGGGCATCAGCTGGTAGGTGGTGAGCAATTGCTTTGTGCATCACATGTTTCGTATATTCTAATTATATTATTGTTATTATTAGTAGTATTAATCCTTTTCTGTCCTATTAAACTCTCTTTATCTCAACCCACGAGTTTTACTATTTTTCCCCTCATCCTCCTGCCAGGGGGAGGCAGTGAGCAAGTGGCTCTGTGATGTTCAGCTGCCCGCTGGGTTGAACCACAGCAGTCCTTTTCTGGGGCCAAACATGGATCCCAAAGGGTTAAAGGTAACAATAGATCTGACCAGAGCATGTTAAGATAAACTTGTTATAAGCATTTATCATATCAGTCTAATAGTCGCTGGTCACAATGTTGATTTATTTGCTCGAAGAGTTCCTGCACTTGTTCTCATGGTTGTGTTCTGAACACCTTACCCTGGAGGAGACAAGAGGAGATGCTTTTCCACACTCCTTCACCCTTCCTTTCTCCTTCAGTTTTCTCCTTCAGGCTAATTACAATAGCTCTTGAGAACTTGTAATATTCTTGGGATAGTCCAACTGGCTGTTCCTGTTGATATGCCTACTACTCCTGAATGTGTTTCAGGTCTTGTTTAAAGCTAAACAACTCTTTAAAAATACCGCTCAGAGATCTGTTCTGAGGCTGGATAGTTGTGAGTGGCAGGGTGTGGGGGATAGTATGGGCCAGCGGTCACCTCCAGTGTTTTGGAGCTTCACTCCTGAGCAAGTGCAGAATACTGAAAAACTAGTAAAACAGACAAGGTGAGCCATCGTCCCCACAATACCAGAGAGGTACAAATCACTGCAATGCACTGAGGTCTTGCCTAGGCCTACAGAGCCCTGCTCAACACTATTCAGTACTCTCAAAGGGAAAAGAAGGTCTCTGGATGTCATGACAAAGTGACAGGTATTGCAGCTACTCCGACCCCTGCAACACACACTGCAGCTCAGTTAGAGGATGAATCTGCATCAGTATCAGTTGCCCCTATACACAAGAAGAAATATTGGAAGTGAAAGTCAACTCATCTAGTAAAGGAAGAAACTCTTCCCTTACCAAGGGAAGAAGTGAACGAGGTATACTACTCAGAAGCAGGGCCACCAGAAAAACAGGATGAAGAGGCATAAATTATGAGTTCCAGAAACAAGGCAGTAACTCAGATCCCTACTCCTGAGTGAGCTGTGAGATGTGTAAAAAGATTTAATCCATCTTCCAGGCAAGCACGTTGTCATCTGGCTGCTCCAGAGCTGGCATAAGAAGACCAATAGCCTGGAATTAGATAGGGATACCAAGACCTGGGATCACTTTCTGGGGACCGGGCACTGACAAAGCAATTGGAAAGGGGCACAAACCCTCAGCTTCTGGAGGGAGCTCCTGACAGGCATGAAGGAAAGGTATCTCTTCAAGAAAGATGTTATATGTCACCCAGGCAAGTGGAGCACCATGTAGAGAGGTATCCAGTAGCCACCATGCACCATCTTTCCTGCCCTGAAGGATTATTATGACAGGTGGAGCCTGAAGACATGCACTAAATGACCTCCATGGACATTTTAGAGGGATGACCCATAGACTAAGGGTATGGTATCTGTGTGTGTATATCAAAAGACAGGAAAGGTGGGCATGATTATTTAGTGTGTATTGGAAAGTACGGGACCTGGGCGTGATGTAAATGGTATAGAATATGGGCTTGATATTGTCCTTGTTTCATCTGGGATAGAGTTAATTTTCTTCCCATACAGTTGTTGCTAAGCAGCAGTCAAGGGCTCTTCATTTTCTCACACTGTCCTGCTCGAGGCTATGCTTGGGGGCACAAGAAACTGTGAGGAGACAGCCAGGGCATCTGACCCAAACTGGCCCAAACTGGTGGTGAGCAACAGCACTGTGTATCCCTTGTTTTGTGTATTCTAATTATTCTATAACAACAATGATCACAATGTTTCCCCTTCCTTTTCTATTGTATTAAACTGTCTTTATCACAACCCACAAATATAATTTCATTTCTTTCCAGTTCTCTCCCCCATTCCACTGGGAGGGAGCCAGGAGTAAGCAGCTGTGTGGTGTTAAGCTGCCTGCCAGGTTAAATCACAACACTGAGTGAGTGTTTGGGCTAATCCTGACCTCCTGCTGCTTCTAGTTCCTCTACAGGGTTTATATTTTGCATACCTACTCCTTGAAGTTATTGTTTAACTTGCATGTTATTCTCTGTAGACAAAATACTCTTTCCTAATGAGTGAAATAGAAAACCAACCAACCAAACATAAGTTTATCTAAAGCACCTACGGAAGTCTTATTTTTAAAAAGAGCAGTGGTTTAAAGTGAAAATAAAGCGAATGTTACAGCAATTCCAGTTTTCAGCAATCCTAGTAGTGATATGGTCCCTATGCACTTGAACTACCAAGGGTTTTGCTGTATTTAAACTTAAAGCAAAGCTGCATGTGTCTCACCTCCATAAGCAGAAAAATTTCCATGGAAGCCAAGTAATGGCTTGGGGTCTTTTGAAATAGAAAGTGTTATACAAATGTTGAATTGCCACAGTAACAAAAGAATTAGGTCAGATGGTTGGTTTATAGGTACATGTATCGCACAGGGGCACACTGAAGAATTACAGATCCCCTCTAAAGCCAGACTGTGTTAATTTCTACATTGCTTTTCCACTCCCCTGAATCAGCAGTCTGCAGCTTCTGCTGTCTTTATCGGATTTGGCCATTTATTGGCAAATGCCTCTCAAATAAGCACCTTAAAGTACTTGAATATCTGTTGATTTATTAAGATCATAAAGCAAAATAAAAAAAGATTCTTAGATACCAGTGGGCACAAAATATGCCAGAGGATTTTTCTTCTCCTCCCTGCCTCCCATCCCAAACCATCCTTTTCAGTATTGAACAGGTCTGAGAACAATCCAATCCGCAAGGTCAAGATAGGGTCAGATTTCCTGACCTGCTTGCCCCCACCTCTTGATAATCTAGAAATGAAAATCAATTCCTGTCTTCGAGCTCGTGAGGAGCTCATAATTGCTTCAGACTAAAGCACCGAGTGCCTGCTTTTTCTGCTACCTTTCAATTCTTGGAGATGGGGATGTCATTTTTCAAGTCGAGTCCACTGTCAGGATTAGATTGCGTGGTAACCAAGTAGAAAGATTTCTGCTCAGAATGAGATTTCTTCTCATTGCTGTGCCTTTTACTCAGGTCCAATTTGGTTTTTTCACCATTATCTATAGGGATATCATAGTATGCTTTGAGCAGATTATCTATGGAAAACAATTTTCTTTTCTTAGGGCCAAAATTGGAGCTCTTTTATAGCAGCTGAAATTAATGAATGAATAGAAATTGAGGCTAAATTTGGTCTTTGATCTTTCATTTGCTTTACGCTTTCAGCCACAAATCATACCGGCTAAATGCAGGTAGAACTATACCTCATATTTTTTTAAGTGTAGCTTTTTGGCCAACTAAATGAAAACATGGTATCTTTTCCATTATGATAGAATGCTTCTGGGTAATTCTGGATTTCTGCGGATTGCTGTCTTGCAAATGAGTTTGCGTGAGGCTGTGCAGTGCCAGGCTACCTGATTGGGCTTACCTGGCACAGTGGGCTCTGACAGGCAGGTCACTGCCCCGGGATTGAGGAGCACCAGGCTGGAAATCTGGTCCCACTGAAGTGCCAGCTAGGGGAAGAGAGGACTTGCTTAGGACCACACTCTCTTCTGATGAGATTTCCTGTCTGAGCCTGAATCTTCAGATCTTTAACACCTCAGCTGCATCAATTTCCAAAATGGAGAAAAAATAAGAGGGATCCAGCTCACACTGATGGACCCTGAAGACCATGTGAGGAAAGTTGAATGGAAGAGGGATGTATCACTTGTTTTTAAGCAGTTTTTCCCTTCTTACAGCCCATGATTGTGTGTATGTGTCTTTTCATCTGTCCTGATTAAGAACACATTTGTGATACTGGCGAGGACTTTCACAGTCTGTGTTCCTTATGCCTAATATTGTGGTTGTTATCTAAAGAAAGGTCACCCTCATTTTTTTGGGAAGACAACCATCTTTATGCGGCTTTTTTTTTCCTGAGATTTTGAGAAGTTCTGCTGAACAACTCCAGCATTTCTGATAGTACAAGTACCCTACACATCTACATTAAATTAGAGAGCAGGCAGCTCTTTCTCCACTGCTCTTCTGCTTCTAAGATTTCTGGTTTGGCCATGAGAGCCATTTAGATGACAAAACAAACCATAACTAAGACAGTGATTTATTGCTAGAATGACTTTTTTCTTTTAATATATACTGAATGAACGTTTTGGTATCTGTTTTTGCCTTATTTGACAGCTGAGAGTTTCAGCAAGGAGAGCTGCCAAGAATTACAGTAAAATAATGCATAAATAATTATTTCCATTGGCAAATGAGGGTAGCTCAACAACAGCTAACAGTAGTCTCAAAGTTAGGGAAAAAATAAAAGAGGAGGAGAAAAGGAAAACCTTGCTTTGGGTCCTGCCAGGATGAGCAAAGTAAGGGCAATACTAAAGTAAAAGAAGATATAAGCTTGGGTGGTTTTTTTTTTTTTTGAGATCTGTGCTGGCTCTTGATTCTTGTTTTCAGAGCCCCTCACAACAGGTAACTCAAGGAGTGAATGTACTGCATGAGAAACCACAGAAGCTTTGCTGTGCTGATGGCTCGGAAGTATCAATCTTTCTTTTGTGGCAAGAAAAGGCAAGACAGAAGGGCACCTTTCACAAAGCAAAGGCCATTCCTCTGCTGATACCAGCTGGCCCAGGGAAGCTGCATCAGGTAATGGCATCAGTCTCTCTTCCGTCTTTCTCTTATTTTCATCGATTCATCCTTCCTTTTCTCAAGGCCACTCTCCAGATGCCACAGCCATAGCCTAATGTTGATGAAAGGAGGTTTGAAATCGAAGGTCTGTCTTTACCTTCCTTGATGTCAGTGAGAATTGCATCCACTGATTTTGAATTTTGCAATTTGAATTGCACTGACAGATACAAAGAATTAGCATTGCTCTTGAATGGGCAACGAAATAACGCGCATGCGATACAATACTTAAATCACATAGGACCCAAGTACCCAAGTTTTATTCATGTACAAGCTTCGCTCAGAACCACAACTGTCTCTTTCTTGTACTAACACATAAAAGAAAATAGAATTCTTCCATTCAATGCGATCATAAACACCAAGATCTTCAGTTCACAGTCCTGTTCTTGTTACACTGTTGCCATAAGGCATGTGTCGGTTGTTTGCGCAGATTAACAATAGTGGGAAGTTTTAACATACTTACTGTATCTCAGCTCTTGTTAAAATGTAACTTTAATTCTGAACTATTAGTTCCTGCGGCTATGACATTGAGCCTTTCATTCTCAGAGAAAATGGTTCTCAGCTCATTCTCTTTTTCCTTGCCGCTTTCTCTGTGCAGAGAGGTTCTCAGATGGTCATGGAAACAGAGAGTGCAGAGGTGCTAACCAAAGGCTTCCCTTCTGTTTGTCAAGCAAAATTATAAAAATAGAAAGAAAAAGAAAAACATTTTCTGACCAAATATCATCCCAGAGCCACAGTGACTTTTTCTGCATGTCTTTGTTTTGCTTTTGATAATTGCACCATATCCCTGTAATATATTCTACACTGAATTATTGATATGCACTTTCAACCTCAGCCCTTGAGTCCCACTGTTGTTTCTGACTGGGAATAATAAACACACTTCCCTCTTTAAGGCGCCCCTGGAGAAGTGACTAAATACAAGCATTTATCACTGCCCTCCTTGCCTGCTGCATTGTCTGTGACTGTGGATGTTAAACACCAGTCTTTCCTTTTATTTCTTGCTGCTGTGGGCTCTGAGGAGCTGGGTGATCTCAGGCTGGGGCCTGGGCCCACCCTGCTGGTAGGACTGGGATGGCTCCAGGCACAGAGTGGCCCCAAGGTCTCTGCTCAGCCTGTGAATGGCTGGGCATGCAGAAGGACAAGTTGCTTTCAGAGTCTGCAAGCTGGGGAGAAAGGAGATTTCCTTCTGTAACTTTTGGGAAATGGGATCTGTGAGAGCTGATAAAACACACGCCTCTTGGTCATCCCATTTTTACAGACCTTTCTTAGAACTTCTACAATGCTGCAGGCCCCAATTAGACTGTAAGCATTCCTAGTATAAATCATGCTTTTCTAAACCAGGTGTCCCAAAGCTGGTGATTTTAGCATCCCCAGTGTCCAGCCTGAATCACATGAGGAAGCCCAGGCATCACTCTGGCAGCCAGACAGGGCAAGGAAAACTGCTTTTTCACCTCCCAGCATTTCATTTTGACATGCAAAGCCACTTTAAAGACAGCGAGTGTGCCTTCAGCACACTCAAGGCTCTCCTAACTCATATGGTGGCCGGATGTTGATCTAGGTGCAAATCACCTCAAAAGTGAAGCCGCCTATCTGTAGACCCTCACTCAACAGGAATAATATTTACCTCTTTATTCCTTACTTAATGCACACGGCATTATGTATTATATGGGTAGCATGAATAGCAGATAAATCTGGGGCCTGGTTTTGACATGCCATGGTGTCGCTAATAGAAGAAATATGTTTCAGACAACTTTTGTATAAATCATGGTTATTTCTGCAGAAGATTAAACAATAGTTTGGTCCCTCAGGATATTAATGACCAGATGAATCATTAACCACTGCGTCTTAAATGTTTTATAAATCTGCAGTACATTCCTGCAATGGAGAAATAAAAGCCATGATTTATAGGTCAGCAGTTCATGGGGGGATAGTTACTTCTGCAGAGACAGGGCTGCACACTACATAGGCCTGGTACGTTTTGTTTATCAAAATCTGGGATAGTATCAGATGAGTTGCATTTGTGCAGTGAGTTGCTGCTCATTGGGCATGAGGGGTAATTTGTATAGTAAATATACAACTTATTTGCTTCTGTGCAGTAACTGCATCTTCAGGTTTGCAGGATTCAGGTTGTCAGACAAGCAGTGGATGCAGTGAAAACCCAAGGAAGGCTATTTCTCATAAACTTTCCAGGCAGGGCTTCCAATGCAAATATAATATGGGGTATCCTTTATAATACAGACGTTCTGGAAATCCTAGAATGGGGTAAGGTCACAGCATGCCTTGAACACGTCACACAGAATCTCTGCATTGGCCAGGAGAAGGCCAAAAGATCACCTTGGGCTCAAAGATGGAGAGCAGGTTTAAGGGAGGTTGAATCCTACTGCACACAACGGCACAAGATTTTTCATGCTCCCCATTGACTGTATAAACAACGAATTGTTTATTTAAGGGCAGGTGAGAGTACGGGATGTTGATCCCTTCCTAATCTGGATGACATGGACAATTTAGCCACCTCCACTTGCCTTGGCTCTTTGTTGCTGTGATGTGCTGATGCCCAAATTGTGAGGACAAGGGTATTAGACCTCAGCTCCCATAGTTAGCTCCTGTAGGCCTTATTTCACCTCACCTTTTCATGACATGAGCAATTATGTATGAAGACAGGCTGAGAAAGTTGGGGCTGTTCAGCCTGGAGAGGAGAAGGCTGCATGGAGACTTCATAGCAGCCTTCCAGTATCTGAAGGGGGCCTATAGGGATGCTGGGGAGGGACTCTTCATTAGAGACTGTGGTGATAGGA
This sequence comes from Myiopsitta monachus, assembly GCA_017639245.1. NCBI lineage: Eukaryota > Metazoa > Chordata > Aves > Psittaciformes > Psittacidae > Myiopsitta > Myiopsitta monachus. The sequence goes on from CM029928.1 coordinate 15,611,228, forward strand.
CAAGGGGTAACGGGTTCAAACTTAGACAGGGGAAGTTTAGATTGGATATAAGGAAGAAGTTCTTTACTGTAAGGGTGGTGAGGCACTGGAATGGGTTGCCCAGGGAAGTTGTGAATGCTCCATCCTTAGCAGTGTTCAAGGCCAAGCTGGACAGAGCCTTGGGTGACATGGTTTAGTGGGAGGTGCTCCTGCCCACAGCAGGGGGGTCGGAACTTGATGACCTTAAGGTCCTTTCCAACCTTAACTGTTCTATGATTCTATGACAATGACAAATCCCTTTCACTGTCTGTGACCCTTCAGCAGAGCAATGAGCAGAACACCTGTGAGCTTCCAAGGAGCTGCTTTCATATCATTCTGTATTATGAGCAATGTTGCTGTTTACTGCATGCTATATTCAGTGTCACACCCTTCTTTAATGCAATAGGAGGGAATATGCTCTGCTGGGGAAACAGGGGCAAAATATGGGTTAGGCTGGAGAGAGGTGGCCAGAAAGCAGGGTTCTTATTCATAGGAAACACTGGGGTTTGGGTCATATGGTTTTAAGTCCAAACTGGAAGATGCTTTTGATAGGGGGACAGAGGGAATCCATGGCTCAGGTCTGCCTGTACTGGGTCAGAAACCTTCCGGTGTTCCTGCCTGCAGGAAGGACACCCTGCCAGGCTTCTCCCAGTATTACTGTGATGTCCCTTGTGCTCACCTCAAGCAACACAGGTTTCAGCAGCGATGTGTGGTGTTGGAGAATTTCTAGCTAGCTGTGTGGGTGCCTGTGACCTTCTTCCCGTAAAGGCAGGTGTGAGACCTGCCCTTACACACACATCCCCACCCGGGTGTAAGGACAGACCTTTATCTGGAATGCTACCTTGCAGGAGGACTTCAGCAGTGATGATGGAGACTCAGAGATCAGCATCTAAAGATGCCTGCAGGCTTGCAGTGGGATAAAAAAATAATAGAGAAAAATGGCACCACCAGGCTCCCATTGCTCCTGGTGACGGGGCTGCGCTCCGCTTCCCTGGAAACCTTCCCAATCATCCAGCGTCTGAATCACCAAATTGGCGATTGGTCCCAAGGGTGGCCAAGGCGGCGGGAGGACAGGAGGGGGCGCTCCGCAGGTGCGCAAGGCAGCGGGCGGGCAGCAGGGGGCGCTCCGTGACCGCGCACGGAGCAGAAGCCCGGCCCAGGCGCTGCTGCTGCGGGCGGCTGCGCCGGCGGTGTGTGTCCTAATGCCTGGAATTGCGGATTAACGTGTGCATGTGCCCGTCCACGTATGCGCCTGTCCATACGAGTCCCTGCACACCCTCCGCGCATAGGTGTAGCCACACGCGTGCACATACCTCCACACACAGGTATCTCTGCACACATGTTATTCCCTACTCTTCTCCTATGACAGGATTAAAAGTACAAAGCCCGTCGGTGCATGCCCAAAGCAGAGGGTGGTGGATTGGAGGCCAGAAAGTGTCTGTGCAAAAACAGAAGTGCAGATTAAATACTCATATCTAAAAACCAATCCTGGCTTCATACAGTAGGACTTTAAGATGTAATTAAATTAAAGGCCAAGGCCCAAGCCTTAGGAACACAGACTATGTGCCATAATTGCACACAGCCTATTCAGTTTAGCTAGCAACATCAGCAAGAAATCAGAAACTGCTCTTAAAAATAGCAAGCAGTTGCGATTGTTCAGCTGTGTGTGCTTCCCCCTATGTGCTGTGGTCTTTCCAAGACTTCTCTTTTAGGTTTTGGGAAGTCAAGATGCTCACAATCACCATATGCTGTCACACACCAGTCATTTATAAACCAGTAGTAATTTATAATTAAACATCAAGGCCTGGCCGTTCATTTCTGTTCCATACCCCATGATACCGATCTGTACGCTTCTGAGAGTGAGAGTTAAATAACTTTATTCCTGCACTGTTGGCTGATTGATAACAGAAGGCTACTGCTTGTGCTTTCTGTTTCCACAATACAGTATTGTTCAGGAGCATAATAATTTAGTGATACTGTGAGGTTAGAGCACTTACAGCTTATTGTCTCGGTGGGCAACCATCTCAGGCTTGGGCTGGAATATTTGTGGGCTTTTGTTCTATGGTTTTTCTTCAATAAAGGCACAAATTAATTTGAAATCCAAATCTCTCTGGGCTATGGAGCCAAGCCTGCTCTTAGCTATGGGCAGGCAACCAGCATCCAGCTGGCAAAGATGCTATTTCAGAGTTATTCCTATATAAAGAAAAACTCTGGCCGTGCAAAGAACTCTTTAAAAATCACATATGTACTTTCTGTGCGTGCTGTGCAGCCATCACAGAGGTAGGCATTGCATTGGTAATGTGACAGCTAAAGTAGCTATTTTCCTATTTCAGGGCTTAGCACTATCAGCAGATGCTGAGGCAGCAACCCAGAAACTCAAGGCCCACAGCAGATAAAACGCTTTTTGTTTTACCTTTAATCCGGGGGGGGGGGGGGGGGGGAGGAGGAAAAAAAAGGAAAAAGGAAAAAGAGAAAATAAATTCTTATTCTGCCATGGAATGAAAACTTTGCACAATTGCAATGCTGTACATTCACATACACGGGTTTTGAGGATAGAAGGGCAAGGAATCAGCGCCTAACTTGCACTGGGCTTTCTCCACGCCCTGTGGGCAACAGGAAGGTAGTGCCCTAAGAGGTGGTTTCTGTTATGCCTGTTCAGGCCCTTCTGGGCTGGGGAAGAAGGGTGAGGGTTAGGAAGGAAAGGAAGAGCAGGCCAGTTGCACCAAACCTTTAGCTCTGCCATGGAGCCGGTGGAGCTGAGAAATCTGCGCACCAGCCCCCATGAATGCAAGACAAACAGGAAACGTGGAGTTGTTTGCTTTCATGTTGATGAATTCCTCAAAAGCTGGGAAGTTGCCAACTGCTGGACATGCCAAGGGCAGGAGCCAACTGTTAACCCCACATTTCTTGGCATGGGTTATAGTGAGCACTTTGCTCCTCCTATCACTGAACATACTGAGCGGCTGCCTGGAGGCAGCTGTGCTGAGACCAGCATTGCTCAGACCTCCCCACCGCCTGCTTGACAACCCATCCAGAAACTTAATAAGTAAACTTCGGAGCTCCACACCTCACTGCCCGTCAAGGCTGGGCTTGGCATGCTTCAGACGAGCACAGCAGGAATATTTCTATGTGGCCCCACCTTTGACTGTGCAGTCAAAAGGTCCCTGCTTGTGTTCATGTGTTCAGAGCATCTCACCTCCGGAGCACCATGTCTGCTGCTGGGTCTCTGTCACTGGGGAGGAGCCCTGGGAATAACAGTCCGCTATTTACACGTGGGAAATCACCATCAAGAAGTGTCTTCTTGCCTGCATTTTCTTTCCCAGAGGAGCCAGAGATGTGGCATTAGCAGATCAGAGAGGGTTTGTGCCCAGAGAGGAGCACACTGTGTTGGCTTCTTGAGGCTTTCATTATTGTACATCCTAGTTCAGTCACATGATTCAAAAACAGACGAATGGAGCCTGGAAGCATCTAAATGCCCTTAGGTTGTGAACAAAGACTCATCTGCCTGCTGTGAAGGGCACAGAAATCCCCCTCTGTCGAATTCTTCTTTATACTTCAATCCTTGCGAAGAAGCTGTGGCTGCCCCATCCCTGGCAGTGTTCAAGGCCAGGCTGGACAGGGCTTGGAGCAACCTGGGCTAGTGGAAGGTGTCCCTACCCACAGCAGAGGGGTTGGACCAGGTGATCTTTAAAGGTCCCTTCTGACTCAAACCATTCTGATTGTGTGAAAACTGCATTTTCACTGGCTTAAGTTTCCCCAGCACTATTGCCTCTCTGGGCACCATTCAAGAAGTTTTGTATAATAAGAAGGAGGAAGATTCCCATCTCCACAGATAGAAAAGCTTCTCCATAAGGGGCTGGAAGGTAATGTTAAACCTAACTTAGTGACTACCCAGATATCCTTCTAGAGCAGTGTCAAGAAAACCTGTTGGTGAACTTCACTGAATATATTTTAGAGTCCTGACAGTATTGGGAATAATGAAGGATGCAATTCTGTTCCCACATCTCTGTTATCCCTTTCCGTGTCTGCTAGTACTGTCCAGGTGCCCAATTTTGAGTTTTCCTTTTGTGTGTGTGTGTGTGTGGCTGTTGATCTTCTAGGAACTACATCGAAAGAAGTAAATTCATTTCAGAGAGGTCTTCGGCGGGTCTAGTGATCAAGCAGTGATGGGTCAAGTCCCACAGCACTACCAACTTCATCTGTTTCCATTACTGTTTGCTGAAATGTACACAGTGAATGGCGTCTTTTCTCTTACAAGTAACATTTCTGCTATAGGAAGAGGGCCCACAAGGTGGCTCAGGTGGAAAAGAAATGCAGAGTTTTTGATGTCTGCCTAGCACATGCAGGACTGGGACAGGGAAGTGCTGCTCTGGAATGGCTGTTTGTCGCTGACCCAGATGATCTGTTGATTTAAATTCAGCTAATGATGAAGAGGTGCAGAGTACCACATAAGTGGCAATCAGTGCTGAGGGCTTATCCCCACTGGAGAGACCAAGTGCTGAGACACAGTAGTCTGGACATGCAAATGAAAATTGCATCCTTGTGATTTAGATGTAAAGGCCCTGCTCTTCTGACTTGCCCACAGGTATCTTCTCCAAAAAATAATGTAGCCAAGTAAGACTGAAAAGTAGACATTTTTCAGCGTTTTCTTTTGGATCAGCCGAGGAAGTTTTTGTTAAGCCAAGAGTTGCCTCTTGTGTTTGGCAAATCCTTTCCGAAGCCTGTGATTTGTATTATTACAAGATACTTACAAATGGAGAAGCACTGAATCAGAGTCGCAGAGTGTTTGGGGTTGGAGGGGACTTGAAAGCTCATCCAGTTCAAACCCTTCTGCCATGGGAAGGGACACTTCCCTGTAGACCAGGTTGCTCCAAGCTCCGTCCAGCCCGGCCTTGAACACTGTCAGGGACGGGGCAGCCACAGCTGCTCTGGGCAACCTGTGCCAGCGCCTCAGCACCCTCACAGTAAAGAATTTCTTCCTAATGCCTAATCTAAACCTACCCTCTTTCAGTTTAAAGCCATTCCCCTTGTCCTGTGTCCTGGGTTCAGCAGTAGCAGTCATTTTTTTCCTTCCTAGTAGCTGGTGCAGTGCTGTGTTTTCAACTTTAGCCTGAGAGCAACACTGATAACACACTGATATTTTTAGTTGTAGCTAGAGTAATACTTATTCCGATCAAGGACTTTTCAGCTTAAACTATGACATCCTGTCACTACAGGACTTGTAAAAGTCCATCTCCAGATTTCTTTAGGTCCTCTTTAAGCACTGGAAGCTGCTCTAAAGGTCTCCTTGGAGCCTTCTCTTCTCCAGGATCAACAGCCCCAGTTCTCTCAGCCTGTCTCTATAGGAGAGGTGCTCCAGCCCGAAGCTGCTCCTCTCAAGACCTGCGCTCTAGATTCCCCAACCAGCTTCTTAGCCCTTCACTGGACATGCTCCAACACCATTTATTTCTCCTTGAACCATCTGAATAGTCACACAAAACACAAGCAAAACAAACCTATTTGCAGCCTGCTATGAAAAGCAAGTCAGTCCTAGCAGATACATAGATGTTTCTTCTCATCACAGCCTCAAATCTGAGCTAGTTTCTGTGCTGACAGTATTCTACTTCCAAATGCCACTCACTCCTACATCAACTCCATTGCAGTTTTCATGGAGTAACATGTAACCAAAATGGAATAAATTGCATTAGAGATGGATGGCAGGGTTGCAATTGTCTAAATAGGGCTGATTAGGAGTACAGCAGTTATCTGATGGCTTTGCTTTGCGCTTGCATAAAACTGTTGTCCAACAGACTGCTATCTTCTTTGCTAAAAAGTGTCAGTTTAAAGGTCTCCAGATGGATGGTTTGGTAAAGTGAGACTAGTTTTCAGCTAGCAAAGATTGACACTTTTGTTCTCTGACCCATAGGGTTCTAACTATGATAAGCAAATTTTTTCGGATAAAGCATCACAGAGCCTCATGTAACTTCCCTGAGACAAATGTAAATGATCCAGGCAATAACCTTTCTGTCTTAAACGCCTTGTTAAATGTCTGAGCAGCCCTATTCAAAATCATGCAGAGGAGAGTGTTGCCTCTTTTTATAGTCACCAGTGTCAAATTTCTTCTGAAGAAGCAGCATAACAATTCTTGCTGATGTGGAATAATGATTTTCTCAAAACAGCTGAAAAGCGAGTGACAACATGTAAGGTCTCAAAGTTTACAGAATAATTTCCAGTGCTGTATTTAGGAACTAGAAGCTTCTAGGATACCCGCTTTGCTAAAAGGAAACTAGCACCTATGCTTGTTGTGCTTATCCTGTTCAGCACTTGCCACTGAAAAAGCCAACATCAGAACCAGGCAGGGTTTTCACATCTAAAGTGCAGACGGTTGGAAGGATGCCTCACTGGGGTGCATTGTTGCTACAGGTATGTTCACACACATATTCCTGCAGTGAGAGTGATCTCATAGGCAACTGCCTTCATCAGCTTCTCTCAAATTATGAAGAGGTGGGTCAGTGCCCAGGACTAAGATTTCCCTTACTAACAAATGGACTTGCTCAGTGCTTTTAGGGATACCTCCTTCAAAATATCCTCAGGTGCTGGCCTTCAGTTGCCCCGTGTGCACCCAGACATTTCTTACCAGTACAACAGAGAAGAGAGGTGAAAGATATAGGGCTTTGATCACAAAATATTCCCACAGATACACCAAGACTCCTACTCTTCCCTCCTCCTCCTCCCTCAGACTCGCCCTCCATAAAGTTATTCTCCTTCCCATCAGAAAACAAAACTCTTCTGCTTCATGCTCCCACTCATCACTTTGCATTACTGATTTGCTTTAGGGGGTCATTACTACCTCTTAGTTTTATAACCATGCTGGTTACAAAAGCTAGATGCAAAAACAGGTCACTTACTTTATAAAACTGTAGCATTTTAGGAATTGTTTCAAACCAAAGTCCATTTGGCCAAACGCATTTAGGTAAGATGAACTAATTTTGCCTAACATTTTCTAGGCAGGATTTCCATAAGAGCAACAGTATGAGATACTGAGGGTGCTGACATCTGATGAATGACCAAAATAAGGGTGACTTAGAAATAACCTTTTCCACAGATGAAAGAAATTAATCAAATTGGACTTATCTCAAAAACAAGCTCCTACTGGACATGTAACAAAAGCAAGGCCCTCCTATGAAGGCAGTAACTGTCCTTGATAGCCATGGAGTTGACCTGAATGAAATTTTAGGGAAATAAGACTTCGCAGATTATGCATATGCTTACATTAAAATGATCTAGATCAGCTCCAGGCACCCATGACCTCTGGTGGGAGCTTCATCTCCATGATACCAACAACCTAGCTGGGGGAAACCCACTCCCAGAATAATCTTCCTTTGCCTCAGCATTACCTGTCAATGGTTATGTATTTTACCCAAGCCCAATCCCCACTCCTACCACATTCCTGATGCTCTCAGCCCGGGGAAGGGCTGGGGAAAGGCAACTGCCATACTGGGCCACACTAATGTGTGATGTCTTTATGGCTGCTCATCTCTCCCTCTGAAGAGATGTAGCCAGTGACACTCCACCAAAGCCATGTGAAGACTGTATTTCTACAGCTCATTGCACAAAAGCAGCAGCAGATCCAAAGCCTGGTGAGGCAGGAGCACAGAGCGCTTTCCTGCAGACAAAAACTATGGAGTTCAGGCAGGGTCTCCACTGCTATGTTTCCTGTTGGAGATGCAGAAAGAAACTGGCCTCATCCCTCTGCAGGAGGACGGTCCCCAGCAGGGAAAGGAAGCCACTGGCACGTCCAAGGAAACCAATAGCAGCTACAGTGGAGCTCTCTAGAGCTGAACTTTGCTGTACACATAAATTTCATGTCCCCAGTCTGCGGGGTGGCCAAAGGGGACTGTGTATCTGCAGAGGTACATATGTAGAGTTAACTCCATTGGATGCTGCCCCAGGGTGTCCATGCCCCCAGGCTGTGGCCAAGCCCCCCACCTGGTCTGTCAGCAGCTGTTGATCACTGGTTCCTGGGGAGGCTTTCAGACCAAATATTACAAAAGGCAAACATAGAAAGAAATCTATATTTGATGCAAGATGCTTAAAAACAAACATTCATCGGTTCATCTTATGGCAGCTGAGGATCTATCCCTCTGCATGCAGAAGGGGCAGGTGCAGTCTTAAAACGTTTGCAAAGCTTCCAGGCCATGACTGAAAGTTGTAAGTGCCACAACTGATGCAGAAACAAACTGCACCATGTTTCACATCCAAATTTAACCATCATTTCCAGTTAACAGTTCACTAACTGGAGTCTCAGGATACTCTGGGTGTATTTGCTCCAACCTTCATTGAATTCAGCATTTTTCTACTTTTTGCATCATTTAAGATAGAGTTCCTTTTCATGCTTTCATGCAAGGTTTATTCAGACAGTCCACAGGTTTAAGACACGCGTTTTGCTCAGAAAGATGTGTTTTGAGCTCTTCAGCGAGTGCCAGGGTGTTTGGCCTGATGAGCATGTTCCCAGGACACATGAGGAAAGAGTTAACACGTAGCCACTTGCCAACCTGGAGCACAGGAAATGATGGATCAGTGTCCTAAATCAGCATGCATGATAGCAATCACATAAACAATGCATGAGTGGGATGATGGATTATACCATTTACAGTATGCAAAAGGTTGCCTAATTTCCCCCCCTCCCCCAAACGGAGGGTTGGTAGTAAAATGGACAAAAGTTAAAGCATTGCGTTAGCTCTTCTTAAGGAGAATATAAAATCTCAGATACAAAGAGTCACAGATAGTACAGACACCATTAAGTGTTCTGAACTAAGAAACTGCAAAGAAAAGAAAGGAGCAAAGTTAATTAATGTTTCTTCTGGGAAATCTCCTTTTTGTTCAATATCACCATTTGTTAATCACATCTAGGCAGTTCCTAGGTTAATGGTACATTCAATGTAGATTATTTGAAATTTAATTTGGAATTCAGTTCTTTCGTACCACTGAAAAGCCTTCATTCTTGAAAGGGCTGATCTTTAGATTAAACGCTTTCCTCTCTGGAGGGAAACCAACAGCCTATACATGCAAGAATGCACTCAAAATACTGGCACTGCAAACGGATTTCTCAGATACTTCTCTCTTTTTTTTCCATTTTTCTAGAGTTTCCTTGGAAAATATGCTGTCTGACCTCCTGAGGGAGCAAAGCATCTTCTCCACAAATGAGGTTGGAGAGCTTGGAAGGAAAGCAGCCATTTGCTTCGGCGTTGTGCTCCGTGGGCTGCTAATTTGAGTTTCTGTAAAATGGAACCAGCTTCAAGTGCCTCAAACAACTCCTATCAAGCACTGACATTTCAGATAAGGAGAACTTCAGCTCCTATGTTGTCTTTCTCTGCAGCTTCGGCAGGCTGGTTCTTAGCCCTCTGTTTTACGATATCACTGCATACTTACTCTAGCTTTTGTTTCCCATGCCAAATGGCTAGAATTACTGGGAGGATTTCTACACTGTGGGGAAGAACATAGGTTTTTTATGAGACAGTTAGCTCAGTAGAAGAAATGAAAAAGTGTGATTTTTACAGGTCTCAAGGTGAGGAATAGAGAGTGTTATGAGGGTAATTTAATGAGGCAAAGTCTCCTCAGGTATTTGAAACCCTCAAGAGGCTATTGAAAGAAGGAAATTAATTCAAGAATGTCTTGCCAATCAGGTTATGGGTAACAGGAGTGGGTCTTGCTAAGGGCAATGAGGGAAGGAGGAGCCTGGTGGTGTTCCCAGCTATGTGAAGTGGGCATGGCTGAGTGGTTGGTATCCAGAACCCTCATTTGCTGCTGAAGCCTGACAAATATCATGGCGTTCAAAGCTCCTTCCGTACTGAAGGTCAGGTCTGGTCTTTGCCCACTGATGCTCCAGCTCAGCTAAACCAGGGCACTGTTCCTGCCTGATCCATACCCCCTGGCTCCTGGACTAAGGGATGAGTGGGGATGCACAGAAACAGTGCCAAAACCACAAGTTTCACATTTTTCATCATGACTTGCTGAAGGACCTCAGTCAGCATCTGCAAGCACTGGTGGGGGGAGTCAGCACGAGGACTGACAAAGACCACCCCAGCCTCACATTGTCTTTTCTGAGGGGCTCCGCTGGTGCTGATCAGAGAAAGAAATGCACTCAAGAGTCCTACAGCTCTTCACTGTCTGTAAAAAAGTCACATCAGCAATTAAATCCTCCCCGTGACAAAAAAAGCCATCCCAAAGCACCATATCAAGTGCTTTCTCTCAGTTAATGTGAGGAGAAGTGACATTTCATCACTTATGTAATGAGCTTAATAACATCTAATGTTCACTTAATACTGTTATTGGTGGCTGACCACGAAATAAAGCCAGGTTGATAGGGATTAGCGGCTTCAGCGCCAAGGATAAGTGGGTTGGAAGATGGTCACTTTATTTTTCAGAGTTCATTATTATTGTTATTATCTGTACTGCTGGTGCTATTTCCACAGCAGCATCAGGAAGCCTTTGTTACTTACCAAGCTTCAGCTGACCTCAATTTTCCAAACAGTTTATTCTGTTCATCAGTCTTTGCTATTTTTTTAAGGCAAAAAAAGTAAACCCTCCCAAAGTAGGACTGTGTTACATGGAGCTCTTGAGGATGAGCACACTCCTCTTCTAGTTCATTTTTGAAAAGACAATGGCCGCTGTTTTTGTTGTTCCTCCCCTAATCCTTTCATTTTGACCATCAGCTCCAAATGGGATGTTGTGCATTGGCAGAATCTTCAAACGTGCGCAGTGTTTGTACATGTGAGCAAGGGTTTTGACACAATGTGTCATGTATGTTGTATGTTCTTTCTGTTTTAAGCTGCTCTCAAGCAAAAGCAATTTGAAAGGCGGTTTGCTTCTGCAGCTGGGATCAGTTTCATTGACTCTTTGGTATTGCAACTAACGCTGGTTTTCCAGGATGGGCCTTAATAGCTCATGCAATACCAACCACTAAGCTGCCATAGCATCACTTTTTGCAGAGCATTGCTGTGCAACCTTCACTAATGAACAGAAGCAGCCAGATTCCTCCCAGCACTGAGGAAGGAAATTTTTCTCTACATCTGATGTCTTTCATTTCTGCTCTTAGTTATAAATACTCTAGTGCATGAGCTCAGATGCATAATGCTCATACTACAAATAACTAAAGCTGAGGAGCGCTGTATTTAAAGGTGAAGAACCATTTATTTCGGAATAGAAGGCATTTTCTTTCTTTTTATGCAGCATCTTTCAAATGTGAGCGAAGTCTTCTATGAAAGAATTGAAATGATGGGGTTGTGGTTTTATTTTTAAACCTAGAAACTCAGGTACAGACTTCTATCCAGGCCAGGTTTCAATATAACATTAAATACTTGGGGAAAAAAAAAGGTAAGGAGCCCTGTAACTATGAATATAAACATATATCATGCCAGCAAAACCTTTCTAATTGATCATTGTCTTAAAGCAACCTCGTTGACACCGGGAATTTTTTGTCTTCAATGCATTTCCACCATTAAGAAACTTCTGTGATTGCACAGTTCAAATCCACATAGGCAATCTGACATTTTATTGTTCCTCTTTTGTGAGGCTGTGGTTAGTAAGGACTTAAGTAATGCTTCATAATCCATTTGTAGTCTACTATGCCCCTGAAGACAACAGATAAGTTTGAGTCTTTTCTTTACAAAATAACTCATCAATGCATCTCTTCCTGGAAGAGTTGCACTGATTTAAACACAAGAATAAGGAATTCAATAAACATAGGGAGGATTGGTTTTGAGTAACTGAAGACTTGCAGGCAACTTTTAATTTTGAGAGCGCTGAAATAAAAAGAAAAGCTGGATTTTGGGTTTATTCTCCCATAAAATTATTTTGAACAGTCTGCTAAGAAAGTTATGAGAGGTATCGATGATAAACGTCTCTGACATACAAAGGGATTTATTCATTACGGACAGTATGACACAGAAACCCACAAACTGATAGGATTATCACACAGATCTTGCCCATGGCCATATTCAGGATTGTATTGTTACTGCAACTATTTAGCAGGAGCCTTTCCAACCCGCCTTTTAAATTTGTCCCTGCCAAGCTGCAGCAGGCCAAACCCAGTCATTTTGCATTTGGCTGCTACCTGTTATCATTCCTTTCTTTCCGAGCTAGTAAATGCCTTAACCCCTGTGGTGCCTGCTCTACTTTTTTCTTTGCTGTTCATATTAAAATGGGTCACATTCAAAACTTCTGTGTTGTTGAATGGGGACCATGACAGCTGAAAAGCAAAAACCTTAACACCTTTAAATGGGCTACAACATAAGGGCTGCACCAGTGCTTGCAGTGTTTAACAAGACAAATACCACTAGTTTTGTAGTTCCTCATGCAAATTCAAGTGTCTTTAAAGATGCCTTTTTCCTAGGCATAGATATTGCCCAGTTACCAGCTCCACAAAACAATAGCTGGCTCCTGGAGGCATGCGGTACATTGGTGCTTCAGCAGTGAGAGGAGCAGTGCCTTTAAAAGGGAGGCTCCTGTGGGAATAGGTCTGGCACTCTAGTAAAAAGCAGGAATAAAAACATCAAACAAGTTCTATCAGGAGAAGGCTGGATGTGTTAATTATAAGCCTACATAAACGTTTAAGATTATGCATGACTGTCAATACACAATGGACCATCCATGTCATCAGCAGAAGGCTTGGACGCTCATCAAGCATAGAAACTCACTTGTGTTTTCAGCTTGTGCAATAAGCTATTTGTTCATTTTAAGTCAATATAAACTGTATCCAGCCCTCCTTAGGTTTATCAGTCCCTAACTGACTTTCCTCACCCTGCAACCCCACTGCAACAGTGGGGATCATCATTGTAACGGCTTTGAAAGAAACCCCAACAAGTCCAAAGACTTCTCCATTTGAAGTGCCATGGGCAAGCAACGTCCTACCAGTGCATCCTGTCACTGGCAGCTTCATTTGTCTCCTGAAAAACGAGCTCCAGAGCTGCAGCCCAGCTCACTTATGTTGTGTGCCCCTGAAAAAAGGTAGGGCTTGTTGCCCAAGAGAGAACAGGCAGGTATGTAATTTAGGTCCAGATTTTGCTCCACAGCACTTGTGTTACATGCTCTAAAGGGTACATTTGCAACACTAAATCTCTGATTACGTTCAACCTGCATATCAGGTATCTGTAGATTTAAACAGTATTTTCCAGTTCAGTTGGGTGAGCATGAAGAACAAGTTACCCCAAGCTTCACATAGTGTTAGGTCACGAACAGGTACAAAACTTTTCACATCTATGAATTAAAGCTAAAGCTTCTTTTCTGTTTGAGTACATCAGCACTTTGTTCATGTTACCACCTAAACCACTGGGCTTCAATCTTAAGTTTTCTCACAAAGAACTGTCCAGCACCTCTGGCTGGATGTGTTTGTCCTTTCCATCACTTGTTTTGGCTGAAGAAAACCCTAACACCCTTTATCTCAAGCAGCTATTTGCAAAGCTGCTCAGAGCCTTGGCTCATCTCCTGCTGTCCCCTTTTTCTATCATTCAAGATATTAATGCAACAGTGGTATAACCCTTACTCTGAGAAAAGCTACTAGACTGTGAAAATGAACATACAAACACTCGCTCTAAATCAGTTATGTTGGACACATCACATCGTAACTGCATCTCTCAAATGCTGGTACGCCAAGCACCGGAAAACATTTAGCTGCATGCCTTTCGCCACAATAAGACCTTTATGTGTTTGTTCTGATATATTTAACTTCTACTCCCTACTTGGTGAAAATGTTTGCATAATTTAAAAACAAACAAAAAAGCTCTACTGACCAGATGGCAAACCTACTCTTTCGGGTTTCCCCACTTCTGCAGTGGTTCACACTACTGTACTTGCCTACCTCCCAACAATTTTACTTTTTCTAAGCAGTGTAAGTCACGAGGTTTCCCTATGCTTGTGCAAACATCCCTTAATTATTCCTCAGGTTTGTCTGTCCTTTTTCTTGGAGGGCACACACTACCCTGGATTAGATGGATCTGTTGCTGCAAGTGCTCACTGCCCACAACAAATTCTCCAAGCTGGCAGCACTGCCATCCTCTGCTTAGTGTTATGTACATGCATCCCTCATCCCCTGCATGCAACCACTACTTTGTGACACACTGTATAATTGAATCTTACTTTAAAAAGCATACATTAGTGCCTGCAGTGAATTAGGTTCTGACTATGTAAAACCTATGTTCAAAAGATACCTTCTGTATACCACGCCCTTGAAAAAACTTCATTAACATCAAAATATAGAGCCATACCTTTTACATACATACATAAATGTGCATTTATGTGCATATATTTAGATAATATATCATTTAACTCTTTTTCCCCTCCTGAAAAATCCAACTATTTCGGAAGCAGAATAAATAGCATCAACTTGCCAATATATGATCCAACAGCAACTCCTCTCACAAATACTTTTATTAGTGCTGGGAAATTATTTCAGTCTGGAGACTATAAAAAACATTTGTAGTTCAAAGTAATCGATTATGCTTTTTTCCAGATTCAGTACCTTTGAATGTGACTATGTGACAATTTGTTGTTGAAAGCTTTACATGGCTAACAACTCTACTGCTTATTTTTATTATGATTTCAATGTCCTATACATTGAAACAGTGACTGTCACTAGCACTTTCACCTTCATAGACAGTGATCTTAATAGAGTCATAGAATCATTTAGGTTGGAAAACACCTTTCAGACCACCAAGTCCACCACTAAACCATGCCACTGAACACCACACCTAGGCATCTGTTAAACACCTCCAGGGATGGTGACTCCACCACTTTCCTGGGTAGTCTGTTCCAGGGCTTGACAACCTTTTTGGTGAAGAAATTTTTCCTAACAATCAATCTAAACTTCCCCTGATGCAACCAGAGTCTGTTTCCTTTCATCTTATTGCTTGTTACTTTGGAGAAGAGATGCTCACCTCATTACCACCTCATTGCAGACAATGACTGTGATTACATAAACCTTAGCATTTTAACATTACCCTAAAAATAAGCTGCTGATTTACTACGATTTAAGCATACACATTTCAAAGCATTGAGACCAAGATCAATAAAGACCTACAATACGAGCTTTAGATGCTCTCACTAGCCTTCATGCTGCTGATGGGACATGGCAAGTAGTCCAATAAACCCTATGAGCCCAGGCTCTGAGCTACACTGCTCGTGCCCTTGCTTCATTTACATTCAACTACTAAGGTTCGCCTTTACACCTTCTTATGTTTGCTTGATCCCAATTATAACTAACTTTAACACCAAATTTAAACAGTATGGTTCAGACAAGTGAACCATATTGAAAGACAATGTAATCCAGAACTGGATGCTTGAGGTTACGCCAAGAACACAATTTGAATAACGAAATATTTTAAAGACAGGATTAAATTTTTATTGTATTTTTTATTCTTGCTGCCTAATCAAACCCAAATGGAAAGCATTGTGCTTAGCGAAACTACAAAATTCGTATTTCAGACCAGCCTGTACATAAACACAACTGAGTGTAAGCTGAGGTTATTTTAAAATCTTTTTTTAAAAGCCTTTTATGAGACAAGTACCCTCCTACTGGCTTTAGCCTGTTTTCTCTTCTGTTCCAAGAGTCATCCACACCGAGGGCAGCTCTCCTTGACCACCAAGCTTTGCACTTTTCCATGCCTTTCAGTTCTGATTTGGCTGGCTGCAAACACATTGGGTTTGAAATCAAAGTTGTCAACATCTATGTATTTCCTCAGTCACTTAGGATGCTGCTGTTTGAAACTTTTACCTTGGAGGACTTGCGAGCCTTCCCTCCACCTTTAGGACTTTACTGGTATCGATTGTTTACTGTGCAAGGCTTAAACACAGCTCTGCTTTCTCATTAGGGCTCCGTTGTGTCTCCTGCTTCTCTCCAAAGAAGATAGTTAATTACAGTTTGTTTGCCAACAGTAACTGTTTGAGTACTGCAGGTCCTCATCGGTTTAACCATATCTGAAATAGTGGATTTATAGAGTATTATAAAAGCCATGAAAATCCAGTTTTAAGACCACTTTTATTTTCAAATTAATGCACAGCATAAATTAAAAGCGCATTATGTAACTACAGTACTTTACGCACTTTATGTTTCAGGTACTTACTAAAGCACCTCAAGAGGCACAGGCTCCTTTCACACAGTAATTATACATAAGGCTCACAAATTAGTTTGGTCAATGTACAGCCTGGCGGTTTAAGTTTAACGTCTTGGAAAGCACTTACCAAATCATGATCACATGGATATCAAAGTCCACAGCAGAACCCGAATCTTCGTTCTCTAGCAATATGCATGACCTCTTCCACCCGCCACCCGCTGCCTTTTCCTCTCCCCAGCTGTACCTTATTATTCTTCCTCCCAGTCCCTCAAGCCATACCTGCAGAACAGTTATGTTACGCAGCAGCATAACATAATTCCTTTTACACAAATATTCTCCAGCATATTTGCTCTTCAAGGCAAGGGCCACAAGAGTTTACCTTTAGCAAGTGTGAAATGCATCTTCTCTCCAAGGCTTGCTGTACATTATCAGCTTCTTGCCTTACTGGCTATGTGGGGGATACAGCAATGCAATTCCCTGAAGATTAAACATAAGCGACCTTGAAAAGGAGTCAGCCCACCAAGCAGATATTCCTTATTATCTCAAGCCTCCATATCTACTTGACATTGCTTGGCAAGGGGAAAATACCAAGAGCTCCTTTTACCTTCAACTGTAGCAAATCCTCACCTCAACATTTCTGCCCTGAACAAGGTCCTTCCCTTCTACAGGAAGTGTGATTTGCCATGTCCTGACAACTTTTCCCAGCTCAGCATAGCTGATTTCCCCTCATGAACAGGCAAGAGGGGAAGAAGCAAATCTCACCAACACTGGTATGGTTAAGACCTACAGTCAAGCTAGGGGTATTTTGTCAGTCTGTTAACATCACTGCACTAAGAAAGCCTTGCGCAAAAGAAACCTCTGAGCTCCAGTATCTTCCCCTCTCAGGCCCAGCTGTTGGCTGAAGAGCAAAACCCACTACTTGCAAGAGATTAAAAGTCATGGAGGAAAGTGAGAATTCCTCTGCATTAAACACACATTTAATCCTGTACTTTACTACTTACAAAGGTGAAAGAACATACTTCTGATGGGATTAAACTTTTTTTTTTTTAAACACTCAAGCCTCAACTCAATTAACATACTTGAATCAGAGGTGATCACTATGTGCTCTAGATTACATTTATTCAGTTTAATATTGAACTTCCGTAACTCTTCTCTCTGATTTATAAATGATTATTCCTGTGACAATAAGCTGCAATGGAAGAAACTGCAGGATGGGGAGAAGACAGAAGAAAATGTAAAATAGCTTCCCAGCTATAAAGTTATGAAAATAATCAGAGCTGAGGTTGGACAGGATCTCCACAGATCATCTGGTCCAAACCCCTGCCGGTTGCCCAGCACTGTGTCCACACGGCTTTTGAGTATCTTCAAGGATGAAGACCCCACAACCTCTCTGGGCAACCTGTGCCAGTGCCCGATTAACTTCGCAATGAAAAAGTGTTTCCCGATGTTCAGAGAGAGCCTCCTGTGTTTCAGTTTGTGAAAGAAGAAACTAAAGGATGAAAGCTGATTGTTGTATCTATATGCATTTCCACAAGCTAAGACCATCCTTTCTCTGCCTCTTCCAATGAGGCAGCACCTGAAGAAACTTTTATAGTCAGTAACAATTTTGGGACATGCTAATGGGAGCTGGGAGTCTGTATGGCAAAAGTGACAGTACTCACTGCAACTGCAACTGAGCCCACATACGAATTCAGACACCACCAAGTCACCCAGCTGTCAAAAATGCAGATTATTAAACAGCTTCTGCTTGCCTAAATAGGGCTGCTCATACAACTTCAGATATTCTGTTGCTATTAGATTGAGTCTCCAATACTGTTAACAATGCTCCCACAGCTCCTGCAAGTTACTACAAAACACATTAAGGATTACAAGCAAGTCAACATTCAGTATTGAAACTTTTATTAAAGCAGAAATACATCATTTTACTACAGCTGAAAAATGTTCACAGGGGCTCTGCAAGAGACCAAGTGCTCGTGCAAGAACGTAGTTCCCAGAAATTAAAAAGGTAAGAACCATCAGACAGGGTAAAAAAACCCAGCAGTGCACAAAAAGGCAGTATTGCCTCACAACCCAGCTGAACTCAGAATAAGGCAACAATAATTCATCAATAGTCTAATGCTATTTTTTCATAAAGCTCAGGACTTTATATATAAATTTTCTGACATGAACATATGTACACATATATAATTGAGCGAGTAATTACTTTTGTGTTGGTTGTATGAAGCCAAGTTTCAGCTCTTTTGTTCTGCAGTTAATTAAGATGACGTTTCAGCACAATACCTCTAATATCTTAAATATAGGCTCATCTGCACCAAGCTATCTTCAATAACATTAGCACCAGTATTCCAAAGAAATAAAACCTGGTTAATTATCAAAGATTATTTCCAGAGCACAGTAAGCACAATGGGCACATATTTGAATTTCTAGCTGTCTTTTACACAACGCAAGAATAGCCTTATTTGAATGGCATCTGCCAAGTTTTGCAACTTCTATTTCCCTCCCAAAATAAAACAGAAAAAAAACTTGGGATTGCTTAGCAGTTCCAGTTTCCACTCACAAGAATTCACTTTTAGCTCAATGCTCTGTTTCTACCAGGAGCAGCTTTTCCTTCTCTGTCTCCAACTAGAAGTCAAATCCTCCACCGCACAATGCCATCAACCCACTTCAGCTACTGCAACTCTGCTCCTCATCTTGATGCTGACAGGCATACATGGCCTTGTATTGGTAACTTGGGCATCCCACAAAGCATTTCTGTACTGGTGTCCCAAGATTCAGAGAAAAGACCATCACAAGTTCCAGAAGTCCAACAAACAAGACTCCAGAAGTCACTGTTCTGGATGGGCTCGCAGGGTATTTCACTCTACGTGGATCCAGAGAAGTTACTTGAACTTAGCTGCCGAGGCAGCAGATAAATATAAATATGCCAGGGTTTTCTGGAGTCAGCTCATGACTTTCAATACTTTATTTGTATTTCACTGGACTCCATGGTCTATTTATAAATTGCTTATCATACAGTTGCTAGAAGTCAGCAAATCTACTTCTGTTTCTAGTAAAACAGTACAAGGTAGTTCCATGAAAACACATGTGAAAAGCTTGCCCTGCTCACCTCTTTTAGCAGCACTTTCAGACTACAGGCAAAAGAGTTAAGATATTTGCTTAAAACTTCACTGGCTCAATATCAGATCTCTGGAACCTTAAGTAAGCACAGTCCTCAACACTATCATGTCCAATGACATCCTCAGAAAAGCCAGATACGGGCTGTGCAGCTTGCCTTCATATTTCCTGTGCTCTTAATTATTTTCCCATCACAAGGCAAACTAAAGTGGTCACCATTTAACATGCACACTGCCTCATCACCACTCCCAGCAGTGTCAAGACATACCTAAATCTTCAGGATATCCCAACCTAGAAAATACAAAAACGCATAACACCTCTTATACTTCTGAAAGGTCTCTTTTCAAATGCTGAATGCAAACTTCAGCATCTATGTACAGAGTTTCAGTATGTACATACAGGCAGGGAGCCTGGGCCATGTTCAGATCCATTCAGTCCCAACCTTCAGAGTACTTGACAGCAAACTCCTTTCCTGTTCTTTGACTTGCAGAACAATATACAAGTTGGTAACATTTCCTTTGCTTTTGCCCCTTCAAATAACAGACTTGTACTACTTTGGAAATTTGTGTAATTTACTCAGCATGCTCATTTGCCACTCTTCCAGTGAGGAAACGACTGTAATTGGAATAGGCACTCTCAAGCATCAAAAAGCACCAAAAACCAAAGCAGCAGTTAGGCAGTGTTTCACTGGAGAGACATGTCCAACAGGGAAGCAGAAGATGCCAAGAAGTCATTGGAAAATAAGTTGTACCAATGCAGTTATACAGCTTGGCATTCAAACTCAATGTTAAATAGTACCACCATGCCTTTTTCTACTTCCAATTCCTGTATCACCTTCATCAAACACTACTCTTAAAAGGTTAGCCAAAACTCACCATCTCCCATTCTAGGCCCCAAGCACTACTACGCACCTCAAGCTTGCTTCAGAAGAGCAAGAAATGTCCAAGGGGCTATCAGATGACACACATTTCAGTGCAAGAACAAAATCAGATGCACTGAGCTCTTTTATAGTCTCACCTGAGGGCCACGTGATTTCCTGTATCAAAGCAGAAGTGTCACCAAAAGGTCACTATTCAAGTATTACTTGTAGGACAGGAGGTACAACATGCTGCAAACATGTGGCAAGGACAAGTGAGGGCTACCTGGAAGCCAAGTACTACTCACCCTGCCTTCACAACTGGTAAGCTTGACCACTGAAGAACTAAAGCAGGCAGAAAACTGGCTCCAGCTAAAAAGTGCTAAGAGAAAGCTGAGGAACTCTTCATTTCCACCACAGCTGGACTTAGGTTTGCTATCTGCCATACATGCAGTCTAACTCAAGTGACTACAGGATCCTGTCCCCCTATTCTGGGCTGAATTTATACTGAAATAAGAGAACACACAAACATGTTACCCTTGCCCTGAAAGAGTAAACATATGCTCCAGTGTGTGGGTTTCCAGAACTGCAGAGTTTTAACCATCAAACCCGAGTATCTAAGACGCCTTTATAAAATATACTGCCTCCCTACCCCACCCCCTCAAAAAAGGCTATTTAGTACAAAAATTGGAAACTGCAATTTGCATTACACATCCTGCTAGGCAGGAACCACCCCTAAACTAAATACAGTGGCACTTTAGCCCTGACAGTACAAGGTGTTTCCCTGCAACTGCACTGATTAAACAGTTGCAGACACCAGACTTCCAAGTCCTTTTTAGCAGGCAACATACTGCACAACGTAAAGCACCAGGCAATTGGCCAGAAATGGTTAGCGAAAAGGATTCCTTAAACCTCCAGCATCCAAATATAGCCCTAGCTGGTCACATGGGCTGCCATACAGTAAGTGCTCCTCACTTTACCTACCCTTTGATTAAACAGTTTGAGCTAAAAAGCATATACTTAGAATAGCAGTTCAGTTTCCAGCCCAATTCCATGAACTGTATAATCTTGCTGTACCTTCCACATTCAGACTGGAGTTACTTTAAGTTTCTAGTGAGCCCAAAGGGGATCAGTAGCTACAAAAGCTAACAGAATATGACACCTACATGATTCATAACATATATGTGCATGCCTATAAAAGCAGCATATCTGCTATACAATGCAGTTGCCATGAAAGGCTTACTTGCTAACAAACTTCACAGCACATACTGATTCTTGAGTACACCTCCATGCCTTACTCCACCTGACCTCTAGCAATTCCTAGTTTTCACATTACTCTCCTTAGGATGAAAGCCAATCAGCTGATTATGTCCACTCCGTAAGAACTCCATAGCTTAGTTTACACATTAAGAAACTCCTACAAAATTCCTGGAGAGCACTGTGGTGGCTATTGCACTGTTGCCAGACTCCAAGTTAAACAACAAAAAAGAAGTCGAGTTTAGCCCTTCCTTTCTCAGCCCTTAAAGCCACTCATTACACCACAGAATGATCTGGGTTGGAAAGGGCCTTAAACACCATCCAGTTGCAACCTCCTTGCCATGGACAGGGACACCTTCCACTGCACCAGGCTGCTCAAAGCCCAGTTCAGCTTGTCCATGTTTGAATACGGCGCAGGTAACAAATAAGGTTATACAATAAAGCCCTGCAACTGCACTAATACATACAGGTGTCACTTTTCCTTCTAAAGCCTCCTCTCGCATCAGTGAGGGCAAGGCCTTATGGTAGCCACAAACCTTGTGATTTGTGAAGATGCAAAGGTGTGAGTTTAAGTCATACCTACTACTCAATAGAAGTTGCGGGTCTGGGGTTACTGAAAAGAGCTCAATGCCACAAGGCAAGGCCCAAACATTACATTAGCAGCCCTGTGTTACAACAGTGCTCTACAGCACAGCTTTCTGCTTAAGAGTACGAAGTCTTTTATCCAGCTCCAGCCCCTGGTTAACCTACTACTCTGTTACACACTTAAGCCAAAGCACAGTTAGGAGCAGCGCTGAGCACGTTCACATACCTACCGCTGAGTCAGTTGCACCGAGCACCAGTTAGTTTCACATTTATGCCGCCAGCCAGGCCGGTCTGGCTGCACCGAAATAACCCCCGGGTACCCAGATGTTGCGCTATTTATACCCTGGAAAAGAAAAGAAGAAAAGCCAGAAACAACCCCAACAGAACTTCATAGCGGGAGGCCACGACAGCAAAGCCTTTATTCCGAGGGTGCAGAGCCCGGGCCCGCCGTCCCGTGACGTGTCCACCTGAGGCTCCCGGGGCCGCCGCCACCGGAGACAAAGTTCTGTAGTGCACTGACTGCTATCGTACCCAGAGTCGGAGTGTCACAGAACTTTGCTTCCGGAGGCTCCAATCCTCCTCCGGTACCGGCACCGCTATGGCCGTCTGCCAGCGCAAGTTTCCCTCGCCTGGGAAGGGAAGGCGCACACGATTAAGAGGTGGGGAAAGCAGCCCCCCTCATCCTCCTCCGCGGCCCGGCGGAACAGCCGCTGCCCGCGGAAGCGCTGAAAGGAGATGGAGGGATTTTTTGCTTCCAAAAGCCGCCGGACCGGAGCTAACGGAGCCGCCCCAGAGCGAGTCGCGGCCGAGCGGCTGCCCGGAACGCTGCCCATAGGCACCAGCGGGCGCCACCGCCTCCCGCTGTCAGCCCCGCCGCCGCGGCCCTGAGGCGGCCCCGGCCGCGGCTGGCATTCCCCAGCGCCCCTCACCGAAGGGACGCGAGCGGCGGCGGCGCCCCCCACCCGTCCAGCCCTCCCCTTCAGCGCCCGCTGCCGCCGAGCGCAACAGGTCCGGCGCGGCGCAGCCCGGCGCCCCCCGCCCGCGGGCGGTAGCCGGTCGGTCGGTGTCCCGGCGGTCGGTGTCCGGCCGGTGCTCCAGCCGGTCGCGCGCCCCGCCGCGCCGTTCCGCTCCATCTTGACTTTTGCCGACGTGGAAATTTTGGGTTCGGGGACGAGCCGCGCTCTTATTGGCCGGCGGCGGGCGGGGTCGGAGGTCACGGCTGCCGCCGCCGCTCCGCGCCAAGCCGCCTCGCTCGCGAGGCGGCCCCGCCCCGCCGCCCGGCACGCCCGCACAAGGGGCGGAGCTCCGCGCTGAGGCGGGGGGGGGAGCGGGCGCGATGCGCGGCCCTGGTGGCTGCTCGCCCCCGGGCGGGAGGTGGCCGCTGCCCGGCGGGCTCGGGGGGCGCGTCGCCACCGCCTCGTCAGGCCGGGTCCTGCCCTCCGCCGGAGGTGCGGAGCTCCCCGTGCCCGGCGACACCTGTGCGCTGCCGGCGCGGCCCCTGCGGAGGAGTAACTCGGTATAACGAGAGGTGGAGGTGGTGCCCCGGAGCAGCGGGGAGCGGCTGCCTGCCGCGGTGCTCCGCTCCCCGTGGCGCTGCAGGGTGCCCGGCTTCCACCTGGGCTGGCGTGGGTGTGAGCAGGAGGAGGTCTCGGTGTTTGCGGTGCGCGCTTCGGATTTGGAGGACTTTGAAGAGGAACGCAATAGCTCTTGGCGAGGAGGGTGTGCTTCCTCTCCCTGAAGGGGAAGCTGAGGGGGGTCTGCGGACTCGAGATTTTTCTGCTCTCTGCGCAAGGTGTGAAGACTTTGCTAATTCTGTGTGGATCTCAAAGTATGTCACAGTGCAAAACCGGCTAAATAAGGGTTTAAGAATAATTTTTGCAGTTGTTTTTATATCTTACATCAAATTAAAGTCATTAACGTTAAACCTGTTGCTTAGCTGTTCACCGGGCTCACACTAAGCTGCCAACCCAGTTTGTGGCTGGAAGAGCTGGTCCAGGTTTCCATTTGCAGTCATGGAGGCCTTAGCCATAAAAATGCTCTTGGACATGGTGCGCCTGAGTAGTTCCAGAGGAACCATTCATTCACCTGGCTGAACTGCCTGTGTTCGCAGCAGGAGGCATCTGCCCTGTCCCGTGGTGGCATCGCTGCCCAGGTTAGCTCCAGTGCTCACATGGTCCTTGTCGTACAATCATAAGGTGGTTTAGGTTGGAAGGGACCTTAAAGATCATCTAGTTCCTTCGGGATCACAGCTGTTCATGCAAACCCGTGGCTGCCATTTCAGTATCTGAAAGGAAAATATACTGAAAAATGCTGTGAGATATTTTTAGTTTATGTAATTTTTAATTTTTATTTACACCTACTGTGAAACAGTGTTTGGGGAAAAAACACAGTGTTTTCAGAAAAATCTCTTACCTTTAAAGTTTGTCTCCCATTACTTCAGCTGTCTGACTGCAGAACCAGTGGCAGGTCTTTCCTGAGCCTTTCTGTTCTGCTTATGAAGCACATTCCTCCCTCCCTGTCTGCACCTTCACTGTGCTGCTCAGTCTTCAGCCCTATTCCCTTTTGCTGAGGTTTCCATGTGTAGCAGTTATTTCCCATCTTCCCATTCCCCCTCTGCGCTGGCTCCCTCCTTTGCACACACCCCCTCTGCTAGGCCACGGAGCTGGCCTCAGCTATGCCATTGCTGCTCGGCTCTGTATAGGGGAATATTGATTTTACAGCGTGTGTGCTCTGTACAAAAATCGATGTTGCAGTAGATTGAGCTGAGCGTGCAGCAGTGTAATGGAGCCCAGCCTGCTAATGCAACATGCAGGGGTCCTCGTTCAGAGACTGAGGTCAGCCAGAGAATGGAAATGTGTTTTCTGATTTTACTGTCTGTTTCACATTTAATGTAGGTGTTTATGTTCTCGTGTTTAACTTACAGCAGGGCACGCAGTCACTTTAGAGTTATAGCCATCAGAATGTCACATACGGCAGGCAACATACACAAAAAAAGCATGCCTCACATGTGCAGTCAAAATTATTTTGAGCTTAATACCCCCCCTTTTCCCATTATTCATTGTATGTCTGTCAGAAAACAGTTGTGAGGAAACATTTTTGTTTCTGCATATAGAAAATAATTTTCTGTTGTTCAGTGCAAACTTGGGTTCTGATTATGCAATGACACATGCAGTGCTTTAATGAACTCCGATACAGTGGCAGTGTATCGAGGAGCATCAAATGGGCATAAGTGAAAAGAATGAGGGAGGAGAAATAACAAATACATGACACAAAACCAGAGTAAAAACTCCCATTGATTTTAATGGACCTGGGATTTCAGCCAGAATGTTCTCCATGATACATTATCCGCTTTTTAAACCGTTGCATCATGCCTTAAAATTTAGCAAAAGTGCTGCTTGAAATGACATGTGAAACCACTGCATTCTCAGGCTCAGAGTCAAGATTAGTGTAAGCTAATCTATTATTCACAGCTCTGGAGAGGTTTGGTATGGCTTTATCTTCACAATTTTAGCTTCTGCTTTTGTCGGAGGCTATTTCTCATCTACTAAAAACTCTGCAGCAGTGAGTACAGATCTGTACAATGGACAGAGGAGTGAGAATTATGTTTGTGACTGTTTCTATACTTTGAGCTGGATAACACATTTAGAGATGCTACAGGGGCCCTCGTGTTCAGAAAAAAAGGCAAAGGTATTTATTAATCCATCATTTGCATTATTAGTTGGAGACTTGGATTTGGCAGTGGTGGCTGGGGAGGCACACAGGACTGGAGTGGTAATGTTTTCTCTTAGTTACAGCTCACGTTTGGGACATGACTCATGCAGAAGGCTTCCAAATTTAAAATACTGCTACCTACAGATGTGCATTATACTGGGGTTTCTCAAAAGCCACTTGATTTTCTTCAGTCACTGACCACTGATTTCCAATATGCTTCTATGTTTCACTGTTTTGAAGATGTATTTGTTTCAGTATTATCAGCTGCTGGGAACCTGTGCACTGCCCACTCTTAAAAGCATAACCCAAGACGTGCAGTATGTCCTAATGTATTTTTGGTACAGTTTTAAAAGGCTGTACTTTAGTAACATAAAATGTAAACTATATTAAAATATAACTATATAAAATATATATAACTATTATAACTATAATAAATCTGTTATAAGTTTTTGTAATTCTCAAATGTTTTTCCTAGTGTATGATAAACTGCAATAAAAGTGTTTCAGTTTTCATTATGAGGTATAATTTGTAGCTAAAGATTAAGGAATAATAATTAGTTTCATTTTACTTTAAGAATCCATCTGCTTTGGCAACATGCTTCCAATTAAGAAGATTCAAGAAGGTGGTTACAATGCAAGATAGGCAAAAGCACATGGTACAGAGGACCAAGCTGTGACTTTTAGTGAAGTAAGGATGAACAACATTGCGCAGAATGCTGTCTTTAACTTGAAAGATGGGACAGTTTTATGATAGAATGATAGAACTTGTCTGAACAGAAGACTCTGTTTTCCAAGAGTCCTTCTCTGTCACCTCTATGAAATAGTAAATTGGGGTTTTTTTTGTAGTTTTGTTTTTGTTTTCTCTGTGTGTTTTTTTTTTTTTGTTTGCTTGATTTTTGTTCTGTTTTGTTTCCATTGCAAAATAATTAGGATATTATAAGAATTACTATTTAAATCTAATTTGAAACTGGAGTTATGCAGGATGGAAAATTAATTATCTCATTCATTGGAGAACTTTTATGGTATTCACACAATAAGTAAAGACAGTCATAAGCATCAATCAATATCATAGAATGTGTTAAAACAAATATAAACAATTTATGTCATGACAATTTGTAGCACTGCTTATTGATAAAAGAAAAATTATATATATGAACTCAGTGGCATATCATTCTTAGTTGGTTATTATTTGCAATTGCTCTTGATTAAATACGATTTGTGTTATATTGGTGTAATTCTGTATTTAATTACCATAATAAATGTGCATTAAAACTGCATTATAATGCTCTAATTGTGAAATTGCCATTAAGGTTATGAGCATCAGAATGCAGTGTTTTATCAAATTGGTATCTTTTCTAATGCTTAAATTTCCTTGTGTCTTAGAATCATAAAATTAATTGCTAAAGTTAATAAATAATGATAGTCTAAGCAAGCCAGTGGTAACCAGAAAAGAATCCAGGTTTCCTGAATTCCTGCTGACTCTCTGAAAATTAGACAAAGTTGATAACTCTTTCTGTAATTGCAGAGATAAGTTATTGATGTAATTTTGGTAGAATCTAAACATGACAAAATAAGATCAAGTGCCAAATCAAAACTTCAAGATACAAGGACATAATATAACAAACTTTTATTCAAGTCCAGTGGAAATCTTTTTACTGACCTGAATAAAATCAATTCATGAAATGTTCTGGAATTGTGTATGAATAGCGCCATTAGTTAAGTAATAATCCTTATAACATCTTCTAGTTTAGAAGTTTGCAGAATCAAACCCTAGATGTCTCCTAAAAAGCCCACAGGCATTCAGGAGGACTCCATAAGTTACAGATCCCAAATGGGGTGACTCTGTCATCTGCATTTTTAAGAAGATATGAACAGATCTGCCAGGCGATCAGTGCTGGGTTAGTGTAAGAGTATCTGCAAAACATTAGTATTTTGGAAAACAATAGAAATTTCAAAATGTGCTTTTGTTGTGTATTAAAATGAAATTAGGACCTTCCTGAAAAAATGCTGAAAGAGGCATAAGAAGGCAAGTGAGGCTAATCCCTTTTTCACTTTCTGAAGCTGTTACGCTTTGCATAGCTGGCCCAGAAAGAGGCTAACAGGCTGAATCAATGGGATTTGGACCTGTCTTGCCCATATCCTCCAGGGAATGCCTGAGCACATAGCAGCCATCTATTTTGAGGAAAAGAAGGGGAAGTTTGTCTTTAAATTTTTTTTTTTCCCCCAAAAAAATTCAGTTCTGAATCTGAGAAGCCTTCTTACTGGAACAAATACTTTCCCACAAAAAGGTTCTGTTTTAACAAGTCAGCATTTTTGGATACAAACAAATATATTGTGGAAAAATTCCCACCAGCTTTACTTTGTTGTCCTTCAGAAAAAATCATGTAAGAGAGAATTACTGGAATGGCATTTACAAAGGGATACTCATATTATCCTCTATAGAGTCCAAGCAGAGTGACATGGCGTTATCTAGGACAAAGACTTAAAGGAATTTAACCTTTCTTCTTTAGGGCAGTAGAAATCAGCCATAGATAAATAAACAACCAAATTCTGTACCATCCACTACAAACCATGATTTAATCAGTTTGTAGTAAATTTAACGGGGATTGTGCTGAAGCCCGCTGACAGACTCTGGAGGACAGGAATCGAGATGTAGCAACCAAGAGGTTATTGACGTAATGGACCCAACTTTCTTGGCCAATGCGTCCTAGAAATGGAAACTAAGGGTGACATCGCTCAACCTGGTGAACGGCTACTTACGTAAGTAGTCTCACTGAATTCAAACCTGTCCTAAAAAGGCACTTGGCAATCTTCTAGCTGCAGTAATGTGAGAAGAAGACAAATAACCAGGGTAAGAACTATGTGCGCTCATTGCACCTCCTGGGAATTTCTGAAGAAGATTCCACTGTTTCCTTATTCTAAAGAAGAAGAAGTATCCTTCTCCTGTCCAAATCTTGAAGAGATGGAATGAAGTTTGGCACCTTAGGTTCAGAGCATTAACAATTACTTAGGCTGTTGCTTCTGCTCAGGTCTGATTTATGGCTTTCATCTTGCAGGACACAATTCAAATCACTGTTCACTAGATCCACAGGAAGAATCTTCAGGCCAAATCGTTATGGCAACCCACTGCTCCTCTAGCTTTCTGCACCACCAGGAAACACCAGTGAATGCCAAACTTTTGCAACTGCAAAGGAAACAAAGGGAAATGGTTATTCAGATCTACCATTACTTTCGTAATTGGTTGTACAGGGAAAAAACAGTCTTACCAGGAAATCCTCACAAGTTTGAACCACATCTATTAACCTTGTTTGCTTGCCAGTTCTTCTGATGAACCACAGGAAATATACTCCAACTCCAGCACAGACTGTTCGGAGGAGAAAAGATAGGCTCATTAGCACAGTCACCTACAGGCAGTAGGCACAAACACACAGTGTTCAGCCTTTAGATGGGGTAGCACAGATGCAATCAAATGGGCTTGCCTGACATGATTGGATTCTGTATTCTTGTTTATGTTGGTCCTATAACCCTGACTGTAGTTCCTTATCAATGCACGCGTCACCTACAGGCAGTAGGCACAAACACACAGTGTTCAGCCTTTAGATGGGGTAGCACAGATGCAATCAAATGGGCTTGCCTGACACGATTGGATTCTGTATTCTTGTTTATGTTGGTCCTATAACCCTGGCTGTAGTTCCTTATCAATGCACGCGTGACCTTGCTAGAGCAGGCTGTTAAATCCCAAGCTCATGTGCATGAGAAACGTGGATAATGCAGGTTCCCCTGCATGTGACTTTCCAAAGAACTGTACTTCTGTGCTTTAGGGTATGTAGCTCTTCAGTAAAAACACCAGTTGCTGCAGTGATCAGTTAATAGTCATTGAAAGAGTGGTGCAATTGCTGCCCAGGACTTCCTGGGCATAGTAAACCACAATTAAAGCATGCCTTTTTGGAAAAAGGTATGATTTTGTCAAAGCTAGCTGTATAACACACCATGAAATATATTTAAATCAATAATCTGATTCAATAAACTGAACAGTATATTTAAAATTTAATACATCAGGAAGTAAATTAGGTATATTCCACTGGACTGAAGGTTTCTGTTTCTGCAAGCTAAATTCGCTGTCATTAAATGGAGAATTTCACTAGATTTATCAGTTTCTTCTGTATAAAATGTTTAGTAAATTTATATATGACGCATTCATCTGCTTTCAAGTAAAGGCATTAGAAGCTGTCTGATTAAATGAATCTTTTTTCCTTGTCATTGAAATGCGCAGGAAGATTTCTGTTAACTTCATCAAGCAAAGGAGGAAACCTTTGTAAAAGTTTCCTTTTGAAACCTATTACCTGTACTGTAAACTAAGCGTTGCTCTCTATATCCCACCATGGCACTCTCCTTAATTTTGTGAGTTTAGGAATAGCCTGTCAACATTCTGAAACACCAGGGGGTCCTAATCATGAGCAGCTTGTTCCAGCCAGAATCATGGTTCCTATGTTGCAGGACAGCAGTACTTCATTTGCACCTCACAGAAATGGGCTTTTCCTCCCCCATTTCTCAGCCGAATACAGCAGGACACTTCCTCTGACCCTTAGCAACAGCCCTTAGCAAGGGCTGATGGAGAAGAGCAAGGAGCAAAGCCAGGACTAGCAAAGAACTATTGATTCATGAATGAAGGAGAACATTTTCTGAAATAAAAATTCAGCTGGTCACAATAACTCTAGGACGAGTCTCAGTTTAGTGGCTAGAAGTAAAAAAGACAGGCAACTTAAACTGACATTGATCTCGCTGTCATTCCAAGGGTAATATTTTCATTATGATAAGATGTTCTTTAACAATCTCTCCGGTGAATTGGGCACAAACATGCTTTTCTTCTACATTGGTCCTGCCTATCTTCCTGTTCCACCTATTTTTATGCTATTAAAAAATATTTGTTTAGGCAATGCAAACAAAATCCCCCCCTCTTCCATATGTTTAAGTTCTCTTACCATTTATGCTATAATGTAGTACAAGACCAGCAAGACAGCTGAGACTTTTGTTTCAAATCAGGTTTTTTGTCTCCTTTTCAGTCTTCACTCAGAAAAGCTATCATAAAACTTGCCCAAAATGTTAGTAGGCATGTAGGATGTGGATACAAGTTCTACAGCACCGCTTCCCAACAAACACGCAGGCAGAGGAGCATGTATACATACATACATAAATGCAAGCACACTTACGTAGGTGGATAGACAAGTGTGTTGTGTCCACAGAAATATTTTTGTGTTTGTTAATATGGAATAATTAACACAAAGTTGCGCACATATATACGTACACATATATATATGTAACTTCTTCAGACATTTCTAAACCTTGGTCCCTAAAAGTCAATAGATAAAAAGATGCAATTACAAATAACCCTATGGATTCCCATCTTGCATAAATTTCTGTGTGTTCTTTCTTCATCAGGCGATAGTTTGTCTGAGTAACATTTTTTGTAGCAGGGAAATACTTTGCGTGCCTTTCAACACTGCTCCAACAATATATAATAGTATTGCATGACAAAATGTACTAGTAGCAGATAGACAACTATTACTTGTTATTTTAAAGCATCAACGATGCATTCATGGGCTGCACAGAAGACAGAGACTATTGACTGATGTCCTGTAGAGTGTCTGTGAAGATTTATGTGATTTTTTTCTGCAGCTTATGATGTGGCAGAATGACCAGTTTATGGTGTGGATAGAACTTTGTTCAACACATGAAAATGCCTCCACTCTCCAGATTATGTTCTCCTGTGGTTGGCGGTAATGCTTTCTTGCCTTCCATATGGCCACCATGTGCCAGCAGACACCAAACTAGTATGTGGGTTAAATGTAAAATAACCACAGGAGCTTCCAAGCCGGTAATTACAAAGCTCCTTTTGATATGGTTAGTGTATCATTATCTGTACTGTGCAATAATAAAACAGAGCTCTTGTTGTCCCTCTCCTCTCCTTCAATAGTTGGGGAGCTTAGTGCAAAACTACCACACACAATTGATGTTCATGAAATGCTTTCAGGAACTGTCATAGCAGCAGCAAAAAGCACACCAAGTTCTTAGTTCTAATTAGACATTAGCTTGAATAAAATGTTTTAGGCAAGAAGAATATTGAAAAAGCCTTATTCTGTGCATTCACTGAAGGCACTTATCTTCCATCCTGCTCTGACTTGCCCAGTCTCTGGGGTAGATCAGCTGGTTTGTAGAGCTTCTCAGACGTTTAAGAAGGCCCTCTGTCCATTTAAAGCCTAAATTATCCATTTTTAGCACTCAGCACTTGGGTGTACAAGGAACACACGGCTCTGTAAACAGTGCTAGTTTCCCACTTCTATCCAGGTGCAGTTCAAGGCTTGGATGTTTTATGATTTCGGCCTTGCCACAAGTATCACGAAAGCTAGTCCCTGTGCTTTTACCCAACAGCTGAGATAAGCTGGGATTCAGAAGCTAATGCCTTCTGGATAAGCCTGGCTAAAGGCTTAGGACAGGTTGCTCTCAGTAAAGGGCTCATGGCTACTGCTTTGCTTTGGTGCACTAGATCCCAATGATCCCAAGCTTTTTGCAAGGGTTTTTATAGATTTGAGATTTTTGAAGGTGAATTTACTGGGAGGGTTTGTTGAACAGAGAGTGCTTACACTGGCTTTTCTCTTAGACTTGGTAAATTAGGATTATTACTGGTCATGGTTCATCATGGCGTTTTGCGTGTGATTATGACTGACCTGCTGTGTTAAATGAAAACAGATAGGACTTCTCACTCATTTGTCTTCTGAACATGCAGTTCGGCACATTCTAGCTGTCTGATCCAGGATGGGCTTCCTACTCATCTTTTTCCAACAGCTATAAAGCAATAGATGAGCACAAATCTGTCTTTATCTGAAAATACACAAGCATGCCCAATAATCAGGAATAGAGAAGCTGGTACACACATAAAATCCAGTTAGAAAGTAACTCACACAAATATGATTTTCAGTTTTGTCACCCATTTATCATTTGTAACAACTGACAGTGTTTCTGATGAGCTTTTATCATCTCCTTCCTCACAATGGATGAAGTACATTATTATTGTAGTGTATTCATTATACACTAGTAGTCTGTCTGGGGTACACAAAGAAAAGCTATGTGTATGTATAAATACGTACAGGGGCAGGGCTCTAAGGGATCTGTTGTTAATGCTCTGTAATGAGTCATCAATGTTTCACTGCTTTTGGTGTTGCTTTCTTGTGGAAGACTTGCACCTGAGGGAAGTGAAAGACATCTCAGTGGCAGCTTCTCCAGCTGTGATTTCTCACCTAGCCCTAGCCTGCACATTGCCTGCTCTATACAGCCAACAGTGTGGCACTTCCTTGAGAGCCATGTCACATGTGAGGAGAGGCTGCAACTCCTTCTTACGTTTTGTATGAGCAATTCCAGCTCGGCTTTAATCTTTATTAAGACTGTCAGGGATCCCTTGCACAAAAAAAAAATCTTTCCGATTTTCATTGGTAATTTGCACTTAATTACCATTGTGTTTGTAGCTAAAATGCCGGCCATATTGTTTCTATACTTTTTTTTCCCCCCAATCTGTTATAAACTAGTCACTGGTTTCCTGACATAGACAGCTCCCACGGGTATCAAACACCCTCTAAGGACTAGATTTTTGCACTAGCTCTCTGATTTGGCTGACAGACATGCAAAATCACGCACTGGCAAACTGCTCCAAACCAGGTTGGCAGAGGCTGAAAGCTGTTACTATCTGGAGTCTGTCCAGAGATAGATGGGAATTACAGTAAATTTGGAGTCTCAGTGAAGTTCCTGGCTGACCAGTATCTACATCACAAAGCCACCACTATACCCTTTCTTGGCAGTAATTAGTACTTTGTTAACCATCTCCATAGGGAAACTGTTAGCAAAAAGCACAGGAAAGACCAGAGAGAGAAAAATAGGGCAAACAGTTGAATATCCAAAGTAGCTATGTGCAAATTTAAGCAATATGTTGAATAAGTAGGAAAACTCAAAGTCTTCATTGCACAAACCCATGACATAATAGGTGTCATGAAGTCCTGATGGAACAAATCAGGGAACTGGAATGGGGAAGCAAATACAGCCTTTTCCCAGAATAGCCAGGACAAGGCATTTAGACATGTACACTTGCTATCCACTTCAGAGAGAGATAAGAAGCTGGATTCTTGACTGCTTTTGAGTGGAAATGAGGAAAGAAAAGAACAAGATGGATGCCTCGTTGGACGTCTTTTGGATAAAACTAATGATGAGAAAGAAGAAATACGTGAGGCTCTTTGCTTGAGCAACTCACAGGGATGTTCAAGAGCCAGCCTTACCCCGACAAGGCACTTCAAATAGCGTAGTATCTACTGAAAAGCAATAGAGGAGGACGCAGGTAGTTGTCAGGGTCATGGAAAATACAGAGAGCAGGTTTTTTCTCAGGAGAGAGGGTGAGAAGGAAGGATATTTGGGGACATATCCAAACTGGATTTGATTAGGCTAATAATGAGGGGTTTCTTGAGAAGGTGGAAGGTGAAAGCAAGTATGAAATGACAGACCACTATTAAGAGTGCACTAGAAAAGAACAGGTTTATAAGAATTTGCTAGCTGGGGTGGGGGCCTCTTGAGAAGGTAATTGAAAGGATAAAAGAGTAGGGGACCATGGGCAGATACTGGAAAAAAACCCATATTAAAGGTTCTACAATAAGGTGTTCAAATACAAAGGAAAGAGAAAGCACAATTGAAGATTGATGTGCTGCTCTAAGGCATTCTTTAGGCACCTGGAAATCAAAGCCTTATGGAAGTCCTGGAAAAACCAGGACACCTCTCTATGACTGACTATATAACATGGAAGGATAAAGAAAAACATTTGGGCACACCAGCAGTTACAAATAGCAGGAGACAACCAGAAAATGTTACCAGAACATAAGACGACAAAGGAAGTATGTAACAAAGGGAGCAAATAACAGAGCATAAAAGAGGCCAAAATATTAAAAGCCTTTGTTGTTTCAGTCTTGAGTAAAGAAGTAAGTTGTGACCAATACTTAATAAAATTAGTTTAAACAGAGTAATAGGAGGCAGGCCAGAGGAGAGAGAGAACAGTTAGAAATGTTTATCTAAATCAGTGATATTCAAGGCCTGACCACATTCACCCAGAAGTACTGAAGGAACTAGTCACAGTAATGTCTGAGCCATTAGCAGTTGCCTGGGAGTACGTACAGGGTGGACCTGAGGGACAAGTGGGGAATAAACGTGAAGTAATAAATAGATCTAATACCTGTCTGTTAAAAAGGAATAATGAGATACAGGACAGTCAGCCTACCTTTGACACTGAGAAAGACTCCAACAACTCAGTATACTTGCAAGTGTTTGGAGGATAAGGTGTTAAAAAGTAAAAGCAAATCGCACCAAATCAGATTTATTTCCTTCTTTCCCCAGATAACTCTCATTCATAGCATTCCATAGGCTGTATCTTTATTTTAGCATTATTTTACCCTTTGTGTTATTCTTATGAACAAGTTGAAGACTAACTGAAAATGTTATCTGGTTAAGTCCAAGAAAAATTGGGATCTAAAAGAGTGCACACAAAAGATTGCAGACACTCAGTTATGACACACACAGTGGTTATTTTAAATGGGATCTCATTGGAAGATCTTGTCTATCTATCTGGTTTTTGCTTGATATGAGTGATACGGGTGGTGGAACAGAGAATAAACCTATAAAATTTGCAGGTGACAGTGAGGAATGGGGAGGGGAGATCTTCCAGGTGCTTGGAAACCAGGATCAGAATTCAAAATGCTCTTCACTCCAAATCAAACACTTGAGGCGGAGTTCAGTAAAAACATATCTAAAGCATTAACACTTGGGAAGGGGAAATCAACTGAACATTTACACAACAGGAAGCAAATACATCATTTTCAGGAGTACTACAGGAAAAAAAGAAGAAACTCAAAGTTATGGTGGATTTCAAACTCAATGAATTAATAACATGGTGCTGTTACAAAAAATGCTAGTCTTACTTTGGAAATACATTCAGAGCAAGACCATGTATATGAAGTGGGAGTTAGGAAGTTATAGCAAAAGTCCTGTTTCCAGGTCCAGGCAAACTTTAAAGAAATAGGCAAACTAGAGAGAATCCAGAAGGAACTGACAAATTTGATGAGAATATATGAAGAAATGTAGCAGAGACTGCCTTCTTCTAGAGAGGAATGACAAGGGGCACGGTAGCAAGCTGCCAGTATGTAAGCTTGTCACAAAGAAGGAGGAGGACTGTTTTGTAAGACAAAAAGAAAAGTGCTTCATTGGCAGCAAAGCAGATTCGGATCTGATAGTGAGGACAAAATTCTAGCTCTGGAGCCACTTGAGCAGACTCTTTAATAAAGGCTGTGGAGTCCTCCCTCCCTGGAAAAGGATTGCATTTTGAACACATATAGCAGTAAAAAGTCTGCAATAAGACAATATAAGATAAACCAAATTTTCTTTCAGAGCCAGGCATCCCAGCCTCCCTTCTCCTGACAAACTGAAGGATTACTGGTAGCCTGCTTCACATGTTTACACAGCACTATAATTATCATTACCTACAGACTCATTGGGTTCTGATTTGTCCTCCACTGAATGATTGGTATCCTAGTAACAATTTCTTTGATTTTTTTTTCTATCAGATATTTTTGTCTTTGCATCATTTGTCAAACTGCACACAGTAGCAAAGGCTGAGGACCTTTCATGCTATGTAAAGTTTATGTCCTACCATGACAGATAGCCTTTGTGATGCTGATCAGAAGCTCTTGGATCATACAACTTGTTATGCCAGTTCAGAGCAGTCATTTCTTCCAGTTTTCCTTCCCTGCAGTGGCTGTTGCCTTCACAGTGTGCTCTTAATGAAAAAAGAAATCAGAGAACAAGAAATATTGCTTCAAATCAATTTTGCTCCCTCTCCAAGTCAGTTTTGCTCCCTCTCCCTGCACTCAATACAGTTTGGCCAGACCAAACAATACGGGTCTTAATTAGAAAATTATCACTAGGCAAAGGACATGATGATTTCTTCCCATACATACATCCACCGTGATCTAGCAAAAGCCACAACTGCCAAGGCCCATAACTTCCTAAAGCCACCTTTCTCTTCAGGAAAGAGCAGCGCTAACCCTGAAGTGTCCCTATATCCCCCCTGTATCCTACTTCGTAGGAGTTTTTATATGAAGAATTTGCTTCCTGGAGCTTTGTCTTGGGAGGTTGTCACCAGGACTGTCACATGTCCTTCTTTGATAGAGGCCAGTGATTGTACCAGCCTCCATTATAATTTCATTGCAGCGATTGATACCTTCTCTATTAACAGTCTGCATGGGAGTTAAGGTCAGTTGAAATCTCTCCCTAACTGAAGGGGAAGGAGGCTACATGAGTGCAGGAATTACTGGAATGTGAGGTGATGGACAAGATTTAATAGATGAGACAGGGTGCAAGATGAGTCGAAATGCTCAAGCTCTTAGCTTTGGTATGTTTTCCAGCTCCTGCATTCTCTTTTGAGCGGTTGGGTTTTTTTCCTCCCCTCAAAACACCCTTCCACTTCATCCTCCAATTTTTGTCTGAGTTGTAACATTACTGCATGGCTAAGGAAATCAAACAGGGAGGTCTGCAGGCTGGACCTTGAGCACAAGCATCTTGGAAAAGGAATGGAGCAATTTTTTTGTCATTGATATCTGACCATGGACCCTCGTCCTCACCTGCAGTTTCTCCTTGTCTTCGTGTTCTTTTATAATTTCCTAGAGAAGGGCTTATTGCTTCAACACCAGATCTGTTTCCCTGTTACTTCTCCCAGGCATGAGTAGACAAATTCAGGATCTTCATTGACTGCCATGACTGAAGAGGCTAGTACAAACAATCATCTTTGTCCTTTCTTGAGGTCCGTCACAAAGAGAAAATTCTGCTTACAACCTTTGCTTTCTTTGTTGGCACTGTTAACCCATCCTGAGCTCCTTTGGTCTACTTCAATGTCTTATATCTGTTTTGATTAGTACAGAATCTCCAGGATTAAATTCCTCCCATACCCTGGCTAGAGGTGTATGAATCCTTATGTGAGTGAGAGCTGCTGTTAGATAGAGTATGTCAGATGGATATGCTGAGGAGCCAGATGACTGTGTCATTAAAAGCACCCAAATTTTAGGTTATAGATAGAGCTAATTTCTGCCTATGGAAGTTCCTTATATACTCTTATCATAGATGGTTTGAAGAGATGTTTAGGGCCAACACTATTAACACATGGGTGAGTTATAACCTATCGCAAGAATGTCTAACCACAAACATGGTTGCCCAAAATATCTATCTTTTCTGTGGATAATATCAAAACAAAGAAATTGAAATCTGATGGAAAAGACACAAATTTCAGTCGTGAGTACTGCCACATTTCAGAGATCTCTCATTTATTGCTTGACAATATATCATGAGTGAGACACTGAAAGTAAACTGTCCAGACCTTTCCAGGAGTCATCTCTGTTGTGCTGTCTCTCAAATTTTCTACCATTTCATATGGCAGCTTGTTAACAGAGATTGAGCATTGGCACTTGCATCACCTCTACTTTAAATGTAATCTTTTTTAGTACGGGACCAGATAAGTGTGAGTGCAAGAAAGATATCAAGAAAAGACTTGGAAGAAATGGAAGCTATCCAGATGGCAAAGAGAGAAAATGGTGGGGAAAAAATAATCCTATCCTGCCCGCATCAGGTCTTAGAAACTTGCCACTTCAGCAGTAACTTCTGAGTAGCTCGATCATTATCAGTGTCATCGTTATTCATTTGTCTGTGATAAAACCATGGCAAATGATTGCAGCACCAGAAGAAAGATGCCGTTAAACTCAGTAGTCTTGCTGTGCACTTATTTAGCTATTGTACAGAAAAGATAAGATAGTACCTGCTCAAAAAGCTGTGTTTCTTTCAGAGTAGACCCCTAAAACTAGGACAGTGCAGTGGACTGAGTCACCTGTTAATGTGTTCCACAGCTGGGACCATGCACATGGTACTTAGAAACATCCAGTCTCAGAGCTGATACATCCCAGTGCAGATGCAGTTGTACCCCCATCCACAGTGACTTTGCTGGATGAGATGAAGAGGGTAAGGAAAATAAAGCAAAACAGAAGCTATAAAATTAACTTGATAGAGTTCCTTCAAAAAAGAAAAAAAGCAGACAACCTTGTCTCAACAAAGTTGGAATGTGGTTATAGGGCTGTTGTGGTGCAGGAAAATGACTTGTTCTTGTAAATGTTTATTCTTATAAATGCACCAGGTTATTATGCTTAGTTAATTTATCTTATACATTGTTGTAGGTAAAGACACTTGCTTATTTTTTTTTGTTTTGTTGTGGGTTTTTTTGTATCAGAAAATGGTAATCTGCTTTATCAAATTGTAGAATATGAAAGCCAGATGCCTCACATATTCTTTTGACTGTTGTGTGTTTCCCTGCACTTAAACATTATCATTTTTCTTTAATCAAGACAAGAGCATTTCCTAATCTTACTTTTGGCCCCTAAACAAAGAAAAACAAAGTTTGGCTCAGACAATGGGGGATTTATCAATTGTTAGAGCCATATAATCAATAATTTTCAAAGGGAAGATGTTGATATCTGGACACTTGCCAAGCACCACTCTGGGAAGGAGGAAGTTTGTAGGCAATCTTTGAGGGGTGTAGTGCACATCTGTCTTTGCGCTAAGGACAACTGGTGAACAATGATTCAATCCAGTACTTCTGTTTTGTCATTATTCCTTTAACATATCTTCTTAACATAGGGAATATCAGAGACTGAAACTTGTAATGGGAGAATGAAAACAGGAGAGAAACTTGACTTCCAAGTAGATGTAAGAAGAGTCACAGTTTTGTGGCAATGAAATAATCCTACTGAATGGAGATATTGCTGATGTCTGTGTGTCTCTGTTTCAACAGAAGAAGCAGCAGAAAAAGAGCAAAGA
Source organism: Myiopsitta monachus (assembly GCA_017639245.1). NCBI lineage: Eukaryota > Metazoa > Chordata > Aves > Psittaciformes > Psittacidae > Myiopsitta > Myiopsitta monachus. Next base: position 15,650,794 of record CM029928.1, read on the forward strand.
AGCATTGATAAGTTGCCCAAGCAACGTCCACCTCAAGTTCAACTGTTGGTCATGGAACACTGATCCCTATTATCTCTAGTACTCAGAAAGCAAATGTACTCAGCAGTCTGATGCAAGTTTTGCTTTGATTGAGTTACACCAGAAGCCTAATGCCTGCAAAGCTGTGGCCAAGAGAGAAACCAAAGGTGCAAAAATATATCAGGTTCCCAGTTCTTCTCTAACTGTAATCTGATCACAGGAGAATGAAAATTTGTACATGACACGGCATCATGAGAGAAGGATATAATTTAAGCTGTGTAACAGAGGTATTCCATTTCAGTAAATCACTACGTGCATTTTTGCCGGAGCACCACCAAGGGAGAGACATGACTGCCTGAAAAAGAACCTAAAAGGAGTAATGGGGTCAGGCAAGCTTCAGCTCCCAGAAAAATCTTGGAACTATTTATAAGCATCTAGAGTAAACAGTGAAATAAATTATAGCTGCCACTGATTTGTTAAGGACAAAATGCACCAAAGCAATTAAGTGTTTTGGTAGGTAGTAGACCGTGTGAATAGGGAGAAGGAATAGCTGCCATATGTTATGATTTCAGTAAAAAAATTGATACTCTAAATGAGCAAGCCAAGTTAATATAAAGAAATGAACCTACAAAGGGTGGGGACACAATTGGCCAGGAAACTGTTCAGGAAGTATTTATTAGGTCTTCAAAGGTTCTGTCTGAAGGTACTTTTTATCATTTTTATTCGTAAGGTGAGAGAATGTGCATGCGTTAATATTGCAGATGCAAACCTGGAAGTTTGGAAGGAAAAGAACTGAAAAGGATCCTGGCAAATTGAAGGAATGATCTAGAAATAAGATGCAATCCAATAAAAAGAAGATTTTACTGTTAGGGAAGGGTGATTAACTGCACAAAGAAAGAATAAGGGGTAACTGGGTCAGGAAGAGTTTTGCAGAAAAGGAACTGGGGCTTGTTGCAGATCAGAAATTGAATAAGAGTCAACGTGGCCACACTGTTACGAAAAAGGCAAATGTCACCTTGGAATGGATGAAGAGAATTATTGTCTGTAGGACATTTGAAGTAATCTTCCATTCTACTCAGCATTAATAAAACCTCAGCTGGAGGCCTGTGTCCAGTTTCAGGAAATTAATCATCAAAAATTGGTATAGACCAATAGGGAAAAGTTTGCTTTAGAGGTCCTGGAATTGGGGATGTTTCATCTAGAGCAAAGAAAAGTGAGGAACAAGATAAGTCTAGAAGTATTTTACAGAAGACTACAAAAAGATGATCTATTTCCCATTTAGGACAGAGCAAAGATTAAATAAAGGGTTAAAATGAAGGGAGACTTAAGCTAAACATTAGAAAAACACTTTTCTTAACTTCAAGTCTGGCTAAGTACTGATCTCTACCACTGGAAGCCTTTTAATACTCAGTTATTTAAACCACTGTGGCATAGGTACAGTAGATGCTCTTAGAACACAGTTAAGAACTAGATTATTTTCACGGGTCCCTACAAGCCTCATTGCCTGTGGTGCTGTGTTCGTTTGGAAAAGCCTGAGTTGCTGAGGCTGTATATATTATCAATAAATTGTACCAAAATTCAAATATTTTATATCCATATGAAAACTGTGTATTCCACATCTGTTTCTGGAATAGTTATTGTAATAAATTTTACCTACTAGTTAAGTGGTGGCAAACATTTCCCCTTGCCACACAATGTAGCATTTTGTCATTACTATTTTCCAAGGCTCCATTTAGGGTGGTATTTTCTGAAACAAGCTCACTTTCTAACACCTGCAGATGCGTTCATTTTTCTAATGATTTTGAAGAAACACCATCTAAACCCATTTAGTTTTGGCATGACAGAAAATGCTAGAGAGCTTTGCTTGCTACTTTAAGAAGTCAGTGATTCATTTTCTGAGGATAAATATACCAGTAATACCATAGTAGGCAGTGGAGAGAAGAACCTTTTGATTATCTAAGCCACCTCTTTCTAAGGCAGGGTTGTTCTTTACAGAGCATTTTATAGCAGTTTTTAATGATTACTGCATATAATGGTTGCATATGGCTGGAGGGTAACATTAGCTTGACACGCAGGGTGATATAAGCAGCTCTTTTATGTTTTATGGGTGCCTGTCATACTCTTACATAGTTCTTTGAACACAGTATATAAAGTACATATGCCAAGAAGAATCTATGTAGTCATTCCAAAAGAGCAAAGGGAAGGGCAGGAAGGAAATACCTGCCTGTTAGATACATCAGATGAAAATCACTTCATTAATAGTGTGTTCAAAGGCTAGAGGGGAAGGATGTTTGCAGCCAGCTATCTCCGAACTCTTAAAAAGCAACTCACACAAATGCATCAGCATAATTGGAAGCGAGGATCCTTCTCTGCCAGCACTCCAGATGACGGGTCTGTCTCGCTTCCCACATCAGTTTCAGAGGCAAGTCTGTTTGGGGCTAATCCTGATTTGCCTCGGTGGGGAGGAAGAAATCTGATTTGCCTCACTGGGACCATTCTTCTCATTTAGCTCTTGAAGATGTAGTGACTGTGTATCAGCACCTAGGAGGTACTCAGAAACGTGAGAGTGTAAGGTCCTATCAGCCATTAATTTGCTTCATGTTTCATAACCTGCAATGGAAGAAAAGGAGCACTTACAGCACAAGAGACATTTTTCTTTATGTATCCACATATGTATTTTATGTATACACGCAGATACTGGGCCATTTTCAGCCCCTTACAGATGACTAACATAGTCACCGCCACTGCCGTGGCAGCTGAGTTCAATGGAGCAATGGATGATGCAAACTCCAGGTACTCCTGCCAGACTTGGCTTCCCTGCCCAGGCTGGCTGAACATCATCCTACGTTGCCTTTTGTCAGGTTACAAGCACCAGCCTACCTGATGTGCTTTCTACAAGAGCTACGGCTCCTTCCTGCTGTGACAGCAGCGAGGAATGAAATGGACGTCACACAGCAGCAGTTGCAGCCTGGGCAGCTCCTACTTCTCCCTTGGCCACTGCCACTTGCTGCACTTTGTCTTGTGCTACACCTTCCCCACAGCACTACTACTGCCTCTGAAGCTGAACTGGGGAACTCCTCTGGGTTAAAAATAACCTTTTCTTTTGCTGAGTTATTTTTATCTCGGATCAGTTCCCCGATCCAGGTCACCATGTAGCTGCACGAACAGCCATGCCAGGATGCGCCAGTGTAATTGCGGGATGGAAATAAATGGCTGGAGGAGGGAGGGAGAAAGCCTGATTGTGGGGAGAAGCTACTAGGAGCCTTCTCAGAGCTTCTGAGCAGGCTCAGTGTGTGTCCTTACCCAGGATCTTTCTGGCCAGAGTGGGGACAGGAAAGCCAGCATCCAAGGTGCAGCATTTTGTATTACTGGTTTGTGTCTTGGAAAAGCTGGATGTCAGAGTCTCTAAAGCCATCAGGAAGTTGGACAAAGTACCTTGTCACTGGCTTTATCAGCTGCCTTGCTTGTGTGGTGCGTATAGACTTCATAGAGAGCTGGTAATATGCCAGTTTACAGTATGACATAATGAACTTTACAGAGTATGGTTATAACTTATATCATACAGAGTATGGTTATAACTTACATCCTCTGTAGTATCTAATATCAGCTGCTAGAAGTTGCAATTCATGTTTAAGCATATAAAGTAAACAGTTTAGGTTAGCTGAAAATGGAATTGTCCCACAGGCCGGTTAAGTATGAGCTGACCACAGGAAAGCTTGCTCTTCAGGTTTTCAGTCTGAAACAAGGCTGCCATGGGTACTTGCCTGGATAGTCCAGAGCAGGGCTTTTAACCAGATGGCAAGTGGAAGATTCTGAGACTGTGTTAGTAATAAATAAGGATCAGGAAGTATGATGCAAAGTAAATGAGGGAGAGAGACAGAGGAAAATCAGCCGCTTCTGCATGTATGGGAGTCAGTGCAAGCCAGGTCGTCAGCCCTCAGAGCTGGTAGAGCAGCAGAGAAGTCACTGCCCAGGAGAGTCCAAGCCAAGACACAGCAGCAGAAGGAGTGACTTGTTCCCAGCCAGCCTTCTTCAGACCCAAGGGTAGCTCTTGGAAATCAGAGTGCTGCTGGAAGGCACCAGCCCAGTCCTTGACAGCAGAGATACATCGAGTCTTCCGAGTAAGCCAGAATAAGCAGCTGCCAAGATATTCAGTTATTACACTTCAGCTGGAATTGTGTTTCATGCCTAATCTACCTACAGCCTTTTGCTTCTCATCTAATAACAAAAACTCTTACCGGGATTCCTGCTAAATGAACTATTGCCACCTTCTGCCATTAAGGCTGTCTGGTGCTGCAAAGTGAGACAAAACAAAGGTGCTGCTATAGAAGTACCAGAGTCAAATAAAGTGATGTCACCACAAGAGGACTTCATCCCAAGGCATGTTCAGGGCCAAATGCTTCTCACGGCATGTTGTTTTGGAAAGAAGTTCCTGCTGCCAAGCGTATCCTTTGCCCCACCGCATTTCTTTCTACTGCAGAAAACTTAAATACCATCCATAATTGCAGGCAAATCCCCAAACTTTCAAGAAGCAAAGTCTGAAAAATATGACCTAAACAGAAACTGGAAATTGGAATGGTTTTTTGGATGAGGTCTTACTGGAAACTTGTCTTATTGGAAATGGGTTTGTGGCAGCATTGTAAATAAACCTTCTAAATTCCTCACCTTTCGGAAAGGTGGCTAGCAGAGAAGCAATAAATTTTCTGTTTATTACATATTTTGAAGCAAGATCTTAAAAGTTTAACTTTTCAGTTTAAATTGTTTTCCCAAGTGCTCATAAGGAAGCCTTATCTGAACCCTTAAGTAGGATTTGGAGGCATAGGAGGTATCCTTCAGCCAGGTCTCAGAAGCCCACAGTAATGGATCTCTCAGAATCTCACTGCTCAAGGGTGGCAGAATGAACCTTTAGCAACCTCAACCATGTTCCTGACTTCTTTTGCTCCAGAAGCTGTTCCAGCATATCAGGAGGCTGTGATCAGCACGATGGCTGTTGACACAGTGGGGACCATATTGCTTATCTCCCCATTTTGCAGTATACATGTGTTCTGTGAAACATTTTCTGCTCTGAATCAGGATGTTTGGGACTTCAGATCAAATGTTCTTACCGAGAGAGTCAGCCAGCTAATCTCCATGCCAGGAAATGAAGCCATCTGATGTCCCGAGGTGAAGCCATGGGAGGGTGTATGAGTCCAGAACAACTTGAAATCTGTTTTCTAAATAAATCCTCATTGGTTCAGAGTCTTTGAGCAGCACAGGTACAGCATGTTCTACCACAATCAGTATTGCCTTCTTTTTATTTCCAGGCCTTATCAATGGGACAAATGCAGCATCTGCTATTTACTGGTATGATTTTACAGGAATTTTTCTTTCTAAAGCAGTTTACAAAAACTCCTGAATGCATCTGAAGGCAAGAGAATAACACTTCATACTGGCAAGTTGCAGTTTGCTCTTCTATCCGTGGATCCTGTGTATTGCAATACCAGAAATAAAGATCCCGAAGACTGAGAGAAGCTCTGTACTGATTGTTTGGCTCTAAGGATAAACTGCTGTTGGCAATGACATTAACCTCAAACAAATGAAAACTCCCAGCTACATAAGTCTCATAACATTTTATTTGTCTTGTGAGCACAATAGGTCTCTATCCTACAATCTTTTGGGGAATGAGGGAAGTTCAAAAGTAAAACCCCTCTCCTCTGAATTTTGAAGTCATTTCTACTGCCTTGAAGCTTGCTTCTGAAAAGAGTACCTCTGTAAGATAAGTAAGAGCATAGGACGTGCTGGCATAGACAACTTGTGCTTCCCAAAAACTGTACAATTTCCAAATGGAGAGGTGCAAGGGGAATATTTATAGGACTTTGTGTGTGAATGTGAGGTGTCAGTAAAATTTGATACAAAGCTATCTCTCCCTTTGATGAAGGGATCTTTTCTTTTATGACATTTCTAAGCTGTTTCCCAAGTGATTCAGGCAGTATGTACCAGGACCAGGAAGACTACTGAGGCTGTTGCTTATAATGGTTTTATTTAGAAGCAAACCATCATTAGGCTACTTCAGATTCAACTGCAGCCACTGAAAACTTCAGTTTCTCATCTAAGTTTATCATCCAGGATTCTGGTCATTGTCCAGAGATACTTGTATTCCTCCACTGACTGCAGAAGACCCCATATGATTATCTTAGTATGAAGACACACAACATGAGTTGGTCAAATCCGAGTGCTGCTGGTGCCAAAAGGGAAAGAAGATCCTGATCCCTACTCTCAGTTCCGCCGCCGACTCCAGTTTCCATGTCAGCTTACCTTGTGCCTGCTCTGGCATCCAGCAGACCCCTCCGTAGTCCTGCTCAGCTCAGGAGGCCAGGAGAAATTTAAAGGCATCAGAGAGCTGTTCACAGCTCTCTGCAAGTTTCATGAGCTGAACTGGTCCAGTGGAGAGCCCAGCGAGTTGCAGAGCCAGTTCTGTGACATTACAACACCATGGCGAGATGATATACATACCTAAGAGCGGTGGGGTCACCTGCTTCTGATATTTCATAGGAAGCTTGGACAATTTTGGAGGAACTTGGACAATTTAAAGAAGCAGGATGTAAGTACCACATCATGTGGAGCTGCTTGGAGTCCAACAAGGAGTTTTTGTACACAGGAGCCAATTGATCTGGGTAAAGATGCTGAGGAAAGATGCTGAAGTCCCAAGCCACATTTCTGTCAGTTTGTATAAGGGCTCAGAGGGCAGTGGGTCTGCATGCATGGCTTGCACTGGCACAGAGACCAAAAGAGCTAACTGTGAACAAAGCTGAGTATATACTAGGGACTTCTGGTGATACCAGAATACTGTCTTTGCAACTAAGAGATCCAGTTAAGGACCAATGAAACAGTAAATCTTCTGCTCATTGGGCTGTCTCCACTACCAAAGCCAAACCTGCAGGACAGGGGGAAAAGGCACCTCAGCAACGAGGGGCACCAAAGTGAAGTCAGGTCACCTCTGCCTCACTCCATACACGGCTCATGAGACTGTGTTCAGTGCCTGTGTGAGTGCCAGCAGCACCATTCTGGGGCCTCAAACCACCTTTATCTGGAGAAACTGGGAGAAATTATGGACTCTATTGTATCTGGAAAGGAAGACCTCTGTCTTTTTAGCCTTTGAGGTTTACACTCTTTCTTCCCCTTATCACTAGAAGTTTTGCGAGAGCAGAGAACGAATTTCACCAACACAGTACTAGACAGCTATGTAAAAGAAGAAGGATTTTCCCAAGGAGGACGCTCAAATGTTTCTGCCCAAGGCAATTCAGGATCAAAAGGAGGACACATTGATTTCTCCAATAAAAGCATTTTCAGATGAGGGTCCCTTACTCTTTGGAGTCTTTTTAGAAAATGCTTTGCAGATGGCACATCTCTCTGCAGTGTGACTTCTTCTTCCAGACACAGTTCAGAGGCAATGCAGCTTGAAGATTTATGTTCCAGCTTAGTAAATGAATATATTACAGTAACTACCTCCTAGCTAAATAACAGCAGTTTCCTTATGAAACGATCAAAGGAAGTGCTAACAAAACGCTGCCACTGGCACAATACAAAGTACCCATTTATCAACTATCAGCAATTATTTACACAAGAAGGTCCTGCAGAGCCTGAGGAGGCACACGGTGCCAGCTCTGATGCTTGGCCACATAGACCTGGAGCTGAGGGGCAGTGAGAGGAGCACAACCTCTGTGTCCTGTGGACACAAATCTACATGTATGTCTTGGTGCTGTTCTGGGGATGCTGCTCAATGAAAAGGCCTGTTTCAAGTGCACTAGTCCATGCAGATCAATAGCAAAATGTGTGGATTTGGCAAAACATACAAAGAAGCACACCTTCCAGAAATTCAGGCAAAATCTTTACATCCTAACTACAGCTTCCAGATGTATCTTGGAGCACCTAGAATTTATTACTAAGATGAAAATCATATTCCTTTACTCTGCTCTGTCCTGTCTTTTCCAGCTGTGTTCTCACCATGATTTATGTACAGAACTTGTGCTCAGTTTAAGGAGTGAAAGCTATGTATGTGAAAAGATGAGATACACAATTCTTGAAGTTAACCATGATCAAGTCCTGTCAAGTCTAAAACTAAGTTTGTTTTAATAAGAGCTGTTAAATAATAATAAATTGTGTCAAGGTTTTATGTTTGCCATAACAACTATCTTATGAAAAAGCACTTTGTAATTTTTATTATTTGTGCATGCTTATTAAATGAATACAAATAACACACACAAATACACACGCAGTGGTTGGAGCAGTTCAGTAAATGGCAGTGTGGCATAAGGAGACATTTAAAAGCAACAAGTTGTAGATGGCACGACTTGAAACGTGCCTCATCTCATTTTGGGATGCTGGTTCCGTAGTAATGCAATGGGAAGAGGGCTGCCTGCTGGACCAGCAGCAAGTTCTCTGCATAGAAATGAGGGGGTTCACTCTGGGTCTTCTCTCAAAATGCTAACTTCCTATTGTGAATTTCTGTGAAACCAGGTCACAGCCTCGAGGGCAGTATGACGTTCATGCACACACATTTCAGACTGCTCCAGCAAGAATATATGCCAGTGCTTTCGGGAAAGGATGTGGTTTTCATTTCAGTGTGAAAACCCTTATCAATGCGCTAACATGTGTGGAACCTCAGGAGACTGTTTGGCAGGAGAATTATATAGAAAAATTTACAGTTCAACCTCATGAGAAGGGGAATCTATGGCAGGTGGGTTAAGTACAAATATCTGAACAGTACATCGCTATATGATTAAAAAACTTCTGACAATACCGTCTCGGTGCACAGGAGTGGTAAGGACCCAGTTCCAAGCCTAGTGTAGTTAGCAGCAAGGTGCCCACCGAGTTAATGAATTCTGAATCAAGAGCACTTTTGGAATGAAAGAGGGGCTGTAACTGGATAAGCCAGAAAAAAATGTGTTGGCAGAAAATCCTTTTCACCATTAGTAATGAATTTGTTGACAGATATTGTGTAGAACTGCACATGGACATTGCCTGTACACGAATGATTTAACCAAAAAATTACAACATACACCCTTTCAGAAGACTGTAAGATGAAAATAAACATCATGGTGAGAACAAAAGCATCTCTGAGCTCCACAATTCCTCATGTTTCAAAGGAGACTTACACTGAGAAAATTTACAGCTGAAAATTTCATGGCTACGCTCTCGTAGATTTAGTCTTAACCAAGAATAACAAAAGCCCTGTTGTACCTAGAAAAACAGCTTTAAGTAGCAAAGCAAAATAATTACCAGGCTAGTTTCTCCACCATGTAAGGCAGCTGCAAAGATTCAAAGACAGGCTAATTCTGCAGGCTGGACTTTTTATTTCCATTTAAACTACAGCTACCAATGAAAGGGAAATGCTTCAGCAACAGAGAAAATATTTCGAGATTATATTTGTAAAAACAATTTGAAACTTACAGAAAGAAGTAATTTCGAAAAATTACCTAGGGGTTGTAACTATACACAGCTGTTCTTATAGGAGCTCACAGTTGGGAAGCGGCCGGCCTAACCTGTTTCTCCTGAATGCAAATTCTTCACTGACGCAGTGGAACCGGGTTGTATAACGTATAACGTCCATGTTGGAAGGGGATGGGCAGCAACAACCTCATAGCTTTGCATGCTGAAGGAACAGGAGTCTGGCAACTGTGTAAGCACAGTTAAAACCCCTGACTGATCAAATGCTCCTTTCATAGCCAAGGCAGGGAGCAAAGTGCAGAGATCAGGAAAGACAGAAGTTGTAGTCGCAGCAGTGAGGTGACTGTACAGCTATGGGGAAATGGGCTGGACTCATTTTACACCGGTCCAACTCTGCTGGGTGTGCTACTTCTGTGGACAAAAAGCCGTGGAGGGACAGGAAAAACCAAGACAATATGTCACTTTACCTATGTTGCTGCTTCTGCTTGAGTGTTTAATCTTTCCTTATTTAACATCTGAAGTGCAGAAAAGTAGTCCTTCTTGCTCCACTTTTAAAATTTTGTTAACCCATCTTCTATGACATCTGACAGACACCTGGTTTCAGAAGAGTTTGTTCTTCCAATCCTACTCTGTTGAGGTGGATTTGAGCTGATACGCAGCATCTTAGACTCCCAGTTTTTGCTTCTGTACAGTGAGCTTGGAGAGCCAGTCCTGAAATCAAACACATCTCTCTTTCTATGATCCTCTATGATAGTTCTGTGATCATCTGCTTTCCTATGATCTTTGTGCAAATCAGTGATTGCACCCAAATAAACATGTATTTATTTATCATTATGAATGCAAACACCACAATTCAGGGACCCCTTGTTATAAAACCTACAACCTCTGGGGACATTCAGTTTACCATAATAAACAAGGTCCTTTTCAGTTAACCATGCCTGACAATGCTGAAGTCAATTTTAGCCACTTGTTGTTTCCATAAATCTACAGTTTAGGTTCTAAATTGTGGGTTCTGTCCCAGCATCCTCAATGAAAATCAGTAAATGTTTTCCTTCTACAGTTGAAATAAAACTTACCACAGTAGCATTCAGTTTTGTAACTTTGTAGTCGAGTGTCACCCTTCCTACTCAAGAGTGATTAGACATTCCCAGCCTGTGTATATGATCAAGGATGTTTCAGAATAATGTATATAAATTGAGTTTTATTGATCATTGAACATCTGCTGGCACTTAAGTATGTGGACACATAAGCATGAACATAAGCTTTTCAAGTTTGCGTTTTTTATGCTTACAAAATTAGAATTTATAATAAAATAGAGCATGTTATGTTTTCTTTATCACCTTCATAATGATAAAGTGATGTAAGCAAGGGCTTGGATTACAAGACTAAAAAGACTTGGGGTTTGTGATTTGTGGAAGGAAAAATTCATTATTTTTCCCTTACAACTGACACCATTTAATTGCATTTTGCCTGCTGTGGTAGAGGGGATGTGCCAAACTGTGATTATTGCAAACAAAGTAAAAAATGCTATAAAATACTATTTTCTTACAGTGTATCCATGGTCAAAGGTGATGAGCAAATGGCTTTGTGCGGCTTTCTGATCATACAGTTTTGATCCATCCTTTCCAACACTAACTTAGAACCCATCTGTGCTGATGCAGACCCTTTTTATAGCGTGTGTGCTTCACACACAACTGTCACAGGTACTCAAACCCTTCTGTGTGAATACTGCTTGAGCAAGGAGTTGGGAGCGGGAAAAGGCTAGTACTGGAAAGAAATAACAACAGGATGTGCATCCTTTACAGGTGTGGGTTCTGCACAGGGGGTGGGTGCTGGAAAATTATGTTCTTGAATTAAAATGTGTCTCATAGAAACAGAAAGCAGCTCAAAAGAAAGAGCCTTTGTCTAATTTCCCAGAGTTATCAAGCCTCTTTCATACGGCCCAACCTGATAAAATTCTCTATTTCCAAAGTCAAACATGAGCTAAACCAAACACACTAGCAGCATGTCCAGACATGGAAGCAATAATGCTCTGCTCTCTGAGTTTACAGACCTCCTCTACTGGCATAGGCCCAACCAGTTCCAGGTTCGAGCGAAGGGACTCCTGAACCACATGTTAAACACAGGTTTTGCTAGGTAAGGATTACCTAGAAAAGTCAAAGTATGCTGGAAGATGTGACTGCAAGGGCTCTGAGAATATCAGAGTTTCACAGGGGGTTGAGGTATCTGAAGTGAAGAAAGAACATATTTATGTTCAGGACAGACTCTGTAAGAAACGGTGACCTATAGTGCTTATCCCACTTTGCTAGCTAACCAGACTTTAAAACACTTGGGTAAGATGATCTTTCATGAATAACAACTAGCAATCCTTCATCCTTGATTTTTAGGATGTAAAATAACTGTAACATGCTGTTGCACCATTTTTTAATGAGAAATTCACCCTTTAGTTGCCATCGTGACAATGCTGATAAATTCCCAGGATATTTCTCCCTCACAGCTTCTCTTTCCTGCCCCCACATGTTTCCAGTGCTGAATCACTATTGCTCAGGAACGAAGATTTAAATACTATAGACCAAGATAAAGAGGTTAAACACAGCATCTTGACTCCTGCACAGCGAACTGCTACGCGAGGGTTAAGGAGTGTGCCGCTGAATGGTCTCACTAGAGGGCAGCCGATAAAACCTCTAGTAATAAAATTGCAGGAGTTTTATATCTCTTTATTTTATCCTCTGGAGTGTGATGGATATAAAATTCCCTCCCCCTGAAACTGCTTTCTCTGAACTCTTTCTCTGGTGCTTTGTGTTTGGTTTGTCCATGTAGAGCTGTAGAGGAGGATCCACTTCATCTCTGTGGAACTCCACAGGTGGTAATAAATTGCAGTCTTTGGCGCCTCAAGGTCCTCTCACCTCTGGTTTCATAAATGCTTCGCAGGACCTGTCCTATCCTGTAACACCAAAAGAGAAGTATGCTATAGGCTTTCCAGAGAAACACAAGAACAAGACGTCAGGAGCTTCCAAGATAAATACATTCTCTGAATTCCATACATTCGTCATGTAGTTTATATTGGGAAGAAAATTCGCTTACAAGATTTTGTGTGGTTCTGAGCTGAGATACATTTTTTATCCCTGTAGAAATGTCTTTATTTCCTTGCTCATATATCACACTGCTATGCAAAAAAAGAGGAAAAGCATGTGTTTTCTCTAATCTTCATGCACCAAGAGCAATGTCTATCAGAAACTATCCTTTAAAGCATGAACTGTACTAGAAATAAATATCACTTAATGTTAATAAAGCACATTCCTCTGGCTGTGGCTGCTAAACTCTCTGCTTGATGCAGGAGTTCGTGTTTTAAGTAATTCTGACTTCCCCTAAGGCAACTAAATGTATCAGGACCTACTGTAATGTCCTAAATCCAATCCTGTTTTATGTTTATGTATTCAAACCCCCCATTTTCTTCAAAGGAAAAGACAGACAAAAAATGCTAAGCTGGAATTTGATAGGCAAAGGTTCATCAGAAAAATCTTGTTGATGAAGTTGAATTTACTGTAGAAGTTTCCATTTCACATCAACACAGTGAACAGCATTTGTTTTTTAGTACCAATGTAGCTGAGTGTGCAATTAAACACAAATTTTCTGCTTATTGTGCTTGCACAACAGCTGCACTTAGTTTGCAATTTCACCAGATATATTAATTACCCAAACATAGTTAACATTTCTTGTTCATGAGGGTAGTAACTTGAGTCTTTCCTTCTTAATCAATTAAGAATGCTCAGTCCTTTTTGCTGTGTGTGTATGTGCATGTGTGTGTGTTGCACACACAATTCCGACTAAACTGGTTTTGCCCATAATTACAAAGATCCTGTAATACTGTGTCTGCTCCCTGCTTGGGTGATCCTATCTCATCCATCAGGAGGACAGGTTGAAGATACTATCAAGCAGTAGCTTATGGAGCAGAAACCAATAATACATGATGAGAAAATGTTACACTGCTTTTCTCCTTCTCGGCACCCCACAGACTTCTCTGACCACCTCTCTCAGACCCTGAAATGGTAAAATAAGTTGCTTGGGAGAGGAGTTTGATTCAGTTCTTAATCACTACATTCACACAAAATAATTGAATGCACATGCAGGGTCTGGTTTTAAGGGGTACAGTCAGGCCCTTATCTGATTCACCTGAAGGTCTTCTTGATAGGGAATTGGCAATGAATTTCAAAAGCCTCCTTCTTGCCTTGCATCAAGCAGTTTTCCATCCTGAGGCAGGGTTGAGTCAGAGCCAGTTACGATTGTTCATGAGCTATGCGGTGTGATACTTTTGGCACATGTAAAAGAACTTGAAAAGCTGAGGTCAGTAACTTGCAGGGGTTTTTGTATATTTGTAAACATTTAAATTTTTATTAGCCTTAGTACTCATCTGCTATATGGGAAGCTAATTTGTGTTTATTAGGAAGCAGAACGTAAGGGACTGCTGCTTTATGTTTAGTTGCCTTTGTTCTTAAAAACACGAGGATAATGCAGAGCTTACCAAAGTCTCTACCACGGCTCCAACTGTGATAGCAGCAGTCGCCCAGCAGGGTACCACTGCGGAGGTTTAAAACCCCAGCAGTCTGCCTGGATCCATCCCTCAGCTGCCCAACAGCTCATGAGTTGCTTCCAGGACCAGCTGCAGCTACAAATCTGGGGATTTGCCGTGGTAATCTTGCACTGTACGACTGTAGCAGTAACAGTTGTCTTCAGTCATGCCCGATCCCTCCCTCTCCCCTTCTCCTGACCTTGCTTTGCTGAAGCATGAGAGCTGTATGGGGAATGGTGCCCTATGCCAAAGGAATCCTCCCCAGTGTCTGGAGGCCCCTTTCACACAGCTGGGACAGGGAGTTTGCGTGGCCAGATGCTCAAAACAGTCTGACCTATTTCCCTTGCATATGAAAAATGGTTTCATATAAACAGAGCAGAACTGAAGCTGAAATTTCCACGTGCATTCAGCCTGTTCAGGTGCTAACTTTCTGTTGGAAAGGTTGGGTCCCTACTACATTCACGGCAGTGCTCAGGCTTGGGCTCAGCTTTGTAGAGCCTCAGGTCTGACACCACCTATGTACTCTCTGTACTAGTTTCCCCAGAGACCCTCCTGATTTTGGGTGCAAACCATTGTGCCACATGCAGATCCAGATTTGGGCTTCCACATGACTTGGTGCTCAGGAAGAGTTTGTCCATGCATGCTCCATCAGAGCAAGTCAGTGACCAGAATAGGAAATAAACCACAGTAGCCTTGACTGCGCAGCTCCACATCTGGAAACACTGAGACATGTCCTCAGAAGAGAGGGCCTTACTCGTTTGGCTGGAGCATGAGGTGACACTACCTCCCAGCTTCACGGCAGAAGAAGGAATGGCTCTCTGGTAAGCATGTTTCCTTAACTCAGAACACATGCTTACACTTATTTAAACCATATGGATGCATTATATATCTTTATTACGTTTCACATGACTGAGGCCATCACAAACGCTTGCTATGCGTCCTCGCATGTTTTAGTTTCCTGAAGCAATTTTCTCTTCTGTTTCTGTTAAGTACAAGCTCCAAAAACCACATTTTTAATTACAAATGTGGGTTGCCTTATGCAGTATGATGTGTTCCCTCTGCGCACTCACTTAAATGTCTGTTGTGAAACAGTCATCCATATAAGTGGTATTTTATCTATAAACTGTCTGAAATACAAGCCTTTATAATTAAACATTGATTAAAGCTTAGATTCTGAAAAGAAAATGCTCAGTTTTGGGAACAATGTTTTCCATTTCTAGTAGGTGCTCCGTAACATGCTAAAGACCTATTAATTTAATTGGGAATACTCACATGTTTTCAGTTAAGCTTCTGCTGAAGTAATTTGCTATGTCACGGTAAACAGATATCTTCTCATAGCAGTAAAGCAGGCAGTAAAAATCCCAGTGATTAGGGTCCACTCCATCTTTATGTCTATGAAAGAGCCTGCTGACTCCTACCAACTACAGTAAAACTTGGATTGACACTGTCAGCTCACTGGTGCAGAAATCTTCAAATCCCTAAAAAAATACATGTTTGTCCCAAGTTCACCTTTAAACAAGTAACACACAGATGTAGGGGTGTGCTATTTGTTACTAGTTAATTACAGTTTTTCAAACCATTGTTCTCAATAATGGTCTGTATTACTTTCCGAATATCTGCACTGGGAAAATAATGACAGGGTGAGAATGCAGAATACACTCATAATAAGATGAGTAATAATCAAATTCAGAGACATGATGTTGGTTTTGGGAGTGTCTAAAATCTTTTCCTTTTTGCTGGTCTGCCACAAATACCCACTCATAATTAAGACAGAGAGTGGCTCAGTGGTTAATAAACCCATTAACTGGTAATTCTTGAACAGACAGTAAGGAAAGATGTAAACTGATAAAGAATTGAGTTGGGGAAGGACTAAAGGCAGTGAAGCCTCCTCATCACTTCTCACCGTACCAAGTAATCTTCTCCATTGCAAAGTGACTGCTCTGATAGGATTGATTTTTTCTCTGGCAGAATTGATGACACAAGGTGCAAAGAAGTAAAGAATTTGGCCCAAGAGACTTTTAAAAGCCTGCCAGCCTAATGCAATGTGGGAATCATCCTATGTTTGTGACTACATCTTCACAGACCACTTAATTATACTCTGACATGAATAAAGCTGCTGTCTTAAATGCTGTCTATAACAAAACAAATGTTTATCACTGCTGCACACTTTAAAGCAATGCCAGACTATTGTTCATTTATTAGTGTTAGAGTATCATCACTAGGCTATGGTGCTGTGAATGTGCCTGATGCAGCACATCAGACTTAATCTATGGAGCTGCCTCCCTCAGGTGCCTAAATTAAGTACCAAGGTTGGAGGTTCCTGAGATGTTCAGTGGAGAGGGCAGGTGAAACGGTACATTTAAGCTATATTTCTGCCTTCATTCATCTTGGTAGACAGTTAAATCCATCAGTTAAACAGAGGTTAGCCTTTTGACATTTGTGTCCACACTGGCTGAGGAAGATCCCCCTTAAGCCCATCCAAAACAGCTTACAGCCCAAAAGTGAAACTGGAGTGTGGGTAGAGTTGAACATCAAACTGGAGCTGTCTGTTGCCAAGGTGGACTTCAGACTTAAAAATAAATCTAGACACTGTGTTTTCCTGATGGATGCTCCTCTCCACTAGCCAGGTTAGTTATTGCTGTCAAATTTGAGTTATAAAGCCGATGCCCTAGTCTGGTCACACTTTGCTCTTTTCCTTGCCTTTGCCTCCTGCTCACATCTTCTTCAGCCAGGGAGGGACCAGGAAGATGTTGAAGTGCTGGCTTTGGAAGGGATCACAAGATTCAAGCAACATTCCTTTCCACAGCAGAGATCTGGCACATCATGCACAGCATCCTTACCCCAAGAAGCGAGGCATGCCAGAGACTGTGAATACAAGGCACTGTGTAAGTTGACCAGGCACCTGCAGTACTCAGCTCTGCCAAACTTAGAGAAATCATGACTACAGCTGTTGCCCTCACCCCATCACTCACAGCATCTCCCTCCAAGATGGGTCTTGGTGGCCCCACATCAGCAATGGCCATGCCAAAGGGGAGGGTTGGCCAAGGGTTGTGTCTCTCACCCCATGGTGCTATGGGGCTCCTCCCCACACCCACAGGGAACAGCCTGATGAGAAGGGAAGCGTCAGTGACTATAAAAATGGCCTGCAGATGTCACACTCTGTTTTCAGTGTTTTGAGATGGACACGCTATCTGCAGGTGTGTGCCCTCCAGAGAGCACGTACCCATCTCATTTCCTGCTCCCGTGCTCCAGTCGCAGAGCAGGTGAGTGCATCCCTAAAAACCTGTGGTGCAGCACAGGTTGTGCCCAAATCTCCAGGCTTTCCTGGAAATCCCATCATTTTAAGTAAGTGTGCTATGCTGCTCTCAGGGTTGGGGTGTCAGCCTGGAGGACAGTGACTGCGTCGACATTTGCATCAGTGATTGAACAGCTTGTATGCTGGAGCAGTCAAAGCTCAGAGGTGGCTGGATTTCAGGAATGAAATGGAGAAGTAGTGTTTGAGGTCTTTTTGCCCCACACAGGAGGTGTTACAGCAGACCTAGGCAGGGTGTTCCCACTGGCAGCATTTTATAGTGCAGGTTTTCTGCTCAAGCAGACGACTTACCCACTTCCCTGCTAACCTGTAACCAGCTGGTTCTGTCAGGGAAAACTCTGGTAAAGCCAGGGTAGTTATCATATTCTTACAAAAGAATAACACAGCAGGACCAGTATTTGGCTTTAGGACCCCCCATAAGCTATTTTACCTGGTAGGACTTTGGTCACTATAGGTCACATTAAGTTAGAATCACAAAAATAGGTGGACTTGGGTACTGGGTATTACATTGTTTCTTATCATAAAGAAATAGCTCATGGCTTTGCCAAGAAGCCAGTGCCCTTTAGGCAGTTCTCACATAGTAGACAAACCAGCTTGAGTGAAGCTAGGTATACAACACAGTCACTGAAGCTAGAAGGAAGAGGCTTCAATGGTTTTGGTTCCTCTGCCATACAGGAAACAAAGCTTTGCATACCTATACTTCACCCAAGTGTTTCAGGATTATTTTTGTCTCCAGAGTTAGACCCTGAGATAAGAAGCCCATGGATTTACGTGCTCTGAAGCATGTAATTATGTATTTTAATGCTTGATTAAAGCCTACAAGGACTCTAGTGACACCAGAAACTAAATAATGCCATTTATTTATAAATAATTCACAAAACATTACTTAAAATGGTCCTAATTTTCAGGATTGGGGGGGTGGGAGAAGAGTACATGAATGCCTTTTAATGTATTCAAGGCAGATACCTGGAGGTGAGGTAGCAGAAGTCACAAGTTAGATGGGTAGAAAGCAGAGAAACATATTTCTGAGAATCGTTCAGTTTCTCAATGAGGGTTGTAATAAAGGAACAGAAAATGGAACAAACACTCTGTTTTTTGCAAGTCATCTCTCCTAGGGCTTCCCCACCTGCTGTACAGCAATAAAGCCGTCAGCATTTAAGGTACTTATTTTGTGAGCAGACCGATTTTTCAGGGGTTTGCTTTGTACATTTTAGTTTCCCTTGCAAAGCAATGTAAAGAAACTCACCAGCTGGAGGATCAAAACTTCGTAGCACTTGATACAGGAGACTTCAATGGTGCGTTAGTAGAGTTGCTACAGATCAGACGGTCGAAGGCTCTGTGGGATCCCAGCTTGTCACTTCTGTTTTGCTCTTGCCTTTTTAGAGTTTAACGATACCATGGATCTTGCCTGCAATTTGTTTGCTGTTTTCTCCTGTACTGGAAACAAGGGTGGTTTGTCCAGCGGGGAGCCTGCGGCAGCACAGGGCTCCCTCCCTTCCTTCTGCTTGCGCATCACGTGCAGCCTCTCTAAGCCTCCCTGGAATGACATTGGTGCTAAAAGCACTCTGTTCTGCTCTGAACCATAAGCAGCACTTTGAAATTCATCTAAAATCTGCCTCTTTCCTCTCTTTTTAAACTGTTTTATGTTCCAATGTTATGCATTTTAAACATGATTGTATGATGTTTCCTTCCAACTTCGTTTCTTGATTTCAGTCATCTGCTACTTGAAGAAACAGCTCTCCTTGAAAAGGAAACATAATCATGTTTCATTCTGGCCTCTCGTGTTCAGTAGAGTTTTCCATCTATTTCCAGCAGAAGTAACAGAAGTTTGCAGAATCCTAGCGGGATCCATAGGAGCCATGAAACCCAAGGGGTAATCTTTTCTCAAAGCCACACTGATGCTAAGAAAATGTAAGGGCACAGGAGAGATTTCCAATGTGCTGCTTATGATAGACCAAGATGTCAGGTGTCCAAAGCCTAAATTGTGCCTTTTTAGACATATTTAGTTTCTGCTAGGGAGAGCAGCATGCCCATTTCACCTCCATGTGCATATGATTGTGCTGGCATCTCTGGCATTCTGCAGAGTCCAAACCTGCAATTAAGGGATTTATTCCAGGTTAGCAGAGAAGAAAAAAGCTTCTAAGTATACAGCCTACCTGTGAGTCTCCTGAGTCTGCATGATCAGGACAGGTTGAGACTGAGCCTGTGCCAAGTGATCAAAATCATTGGATCCAAATCCAGTATCCACCATTGGCATTGCATGGAAATTTCTGTGAACTGGTGAAGGATGTGACATTCATGGGGGTTACAGTACCTCAGTGGGTCTCAGAAAGGTGGAACAGGCTGGGTGCGGAAATGGAAGGAAGTGTTCAAGGTTACGTTGGAGCATGGAGCAACATGGTCCAGTGGAAGGTGTCCCTGCCCATGGTAGGGGGGGTGGAACTGAATGATCTTGAAGTTCCTTCCAACACAAACCATTCTCTGTGGCGACTATAAACAGTTGAACCTCAAACTGTCACAGTACTGGAGTTCAGTGATATATAGACTGACATTTCTGCATCTGAAAGAAATATAAATGAACTACTGCTATTGCTGAGCCGCCACTGCTATTCCTTCCTTACCAGGCAAATACATGGCTTTACAGAAATGGTAGTTTTGTACTGAAAACAAAGAAAATTTAGAGAACCAGAGAGAAAGAATGATATGACAAAAGAAGAAAAATATAAAGCAAAAAATGTAGCTTTACAGCAAAATCCTTACAGTACCATAGCAGCTAGATGTGGAGGAATAAGACAAACCACAACAGATTGGTTTGGGTTTTGGGTTTTTATTTTCAATTTCCTTGCACCTACATACGTATTTATGTGTACAAACTGAGTACAAAAGAAGCCTTCTCATTCTGAGCTGGTAGTGGTTTACATCCATTTTGCCTGGGTCTGTGTGAGTCCACATGTTTAGGGGCAAAAATTAGCAAGAACAGAGTCTGAATACAATGAGGTGATATGTAGCATGTAAAATGGTGTTTAGCGGTACATACAGATCACATTCTGTAGAATCCAGAGAAGTACTTTCAAGAAAAGTGTGATCTGGTGGTGGACAATTCACAAACAAAAGGTGTGAAAGATCTTGGATAAATTATTCATTATCCAAAGCTCTAATTAGAACATACCCACAGGTGAGTGCAAGGGTTGAGGGGAGCTGTTGTAGCTTGTATAAGCAGGTTTGATCTGCCTCCTGAAATGCTGTAGTAGATCGCCAAAGCAAAAACCTGGTGCCTCAAGGCTTGTCTCAAACTGGAGAGGTTTTGGGACATTTGTCTCAACAGTTTTGAGGGTATCCAGTTGTGCTGAAAAATGTGCAGATGAGAGTTCTTCCCATAACAAAGAAGTAGAGCATCGCATAGACGGGGTTGCTAATTGCAGCTCCGTATTTCTTAATGGCTGTTATGGCATTAAACTATTTTTCTAGATGTACACCTCAAAAAGAAAAATCAGACTTACTGACTGCAGCTCTTCAGAGCCTGCCAGGAGGACTGAATGCCTCAGGATGCATTCAGATATCACTGAGTCAGCATTGGCACATAAAATCCGTCTGTCCAGAGACTCCAGAAGACAAATGTATCATCAAGTCCTGCATTATGAAGATCATATTCCAGAAAAACATTGGTAGACTAATATTTGATTGATAGCCTTATCTGGCAGCAGAGTTATAACAGACTCTTGAGTCAATCGGTTACCATGAAATTTGGTCCCCTCTTCTGTTAATGCGTGGAATTTGGTTTTTTTGCAGAGGGGCGTTGGTATTTGAGACCATGCATCTGATACTTTTCACTATTATACCTGCACATGGAGAATCGCATGCATGAATGTTCCAAAAAGAGGTGTTAAGCACTTTCATTTACTTGATTAGTATATGCAAGTAAAATAGTTGCAATCAGACTCTTATCTGCTCTCCAAAAAGTGATGTAAATTCCTGCAGAAAACAACAACAACAAAACATTTCCAGACAAAAAAATGAGATTTGGAGACTTATGTCTTTCCTTTCTGCCATGTTTCTGTCACGATTATTTTAAGGAATACGGATATGCTGGCGGATGATATGTTGTCAATACCCATGAAAAATGATGGGTTAACAAAAACATAGTGTGTGGCATAGCCTTATTCCTGGCAGGGTGTGGTGGAACAGTGGCTCTGACCCATGGTGAAGCAGGACAGAGAAGTCTTGAACCTCATCTATTCATAGGGAGGTATTTGGCAGTGAAGCTATAGAGTCAAAGGCTGGGCCTGATGGTGGCAATCTTACTCTTGTGCTTTTAACTACCTTGGTTGCTAAGCTCAGAAGAGTATTTGAGCTTGACCGGTTTCATATTCAATTCAGGTCATAAGGCTGCAGATGAAAAGAAAGGATTTATGGCATTAGCAAAGGAAATATCAATGAGGAGCCTCCTCCAGGAGTGACATAGCACTTTGAGAAGCTTTGGAAAGAGAGTTTCAACCTCTGACCTGTGTAGTCAGGTTTTAAAATTTACCATTACAATACTGGTTTTCCAGGACAAAGATTTCAGCCATGAGAACCTCTGCACATACTGAGCTGAATCCCTTGGGGGGGGTTTTGCCACAGTACTAGGAAAGATAAAGAAATAGTAATTCTCCATGTAAACAAGGGGCAGCAGCTCCATTTTCCCTCAAATACAGCTGTGTGCATCAGGCCTTGCATTAAGAATAATCTGTATACCTGCTTAACTTCAAGAATAAGCATTCTCCTCAAAATCTATGCCTTAAGGCTCTGCCTCCTTTATCATGCAAGTGAGCTACCCCCGCCTTTTACTGTATAACCATGACAAGATGGTGATATATTCTCTTTTTCTCTCATTGCATTCGCATATGTTTGTATAGTGATTACCTTTGCAGCTAACAGATGCACTTATTTTAGGGTTCTCAACAAAAAAACCAAGATCATCTTGTATCTGCATCTTTCTGATGCAAACAGATGTGAGGGGTTTTCTTGAGGTTACTGAAGGAGGAAGTTTTTCTCTGATGCCTTCTACATTAATGTTTTTTGAATAATTGATTCCCTTCTGGGGAAAAGCAGCAGAGCATTTTCCCCTACATGCTGATCCCTTCTGAAGCAAGATGCAAGATCTGATGGACCAAAACCCCTTTTAGGTCTGCATGACAATGACTGATCCCTTAAATTTATTAATTTCTAGTAACAAATAGCAGCCCCTCAGGCACAACATTTATTGGAAGAAACCGATGTTTTATTTTGCTTTGTGTAAGATGTGCAGAAACCACCTAGGAAGAAAAAAACTAAGACACTGATAGAGGATTTTGAAAGGTATACATAATTTAAGGATTGACATGCCTCCTATTCTTAGAGTTCTTTCAAGACAGGGGTGTGTTCAGTAGATTTGGCTCTTAAATGATAATACGTGTGAATTAGCTATTCATTCCTGTATCTAGATCTTTGCAAATCGTAAGTGTCTTTTGGAAAGCTATCTTCCATTTTCTAATTGCTGAGCTCCAGGGTTTTTTTCTTCTGGAGATTACACTGGTAAATTTTAAACGGTGGTTTCATTTTGCCTATCCAACAGCGAAATCACAGATGAAATTTCAGGATAGATTTTGGAAACGTTTTCTTCTTGGCTTGTGTTCTCAGAGTTCTGCACTCCCGGACATGAAAACATCCCTTCATAAGGCGTAGGAAGCAAAATCCCTGCCCCGAGAAGAAGATAATTTTATCCAAATACAGAGGAAGAGAACAAAAAGATCCAAGTGAAGAGGTGGTTGCAGATAGAGCTGGAGGGCACACTGAGCAAAGTCTAAGTGGAAAGAAGAGAGTTTTGAAAGCAAAGAAAGAATTATCTTAATTAGGGAGTGGCTGATCCAAGTGCAAAATGTTGCTTAAGAGTACATTGGACTCAAGGAGAGGAGGAAAAACAAAGAGAGCGTTAGGAGATAATTAGATGAGGGCTATGCATCATCCCCATGAAAAGGGGTTTGCAAACATAATTTGCACCAATAAAAAGCATGTGCTGGCAAAAGATAATGTTTTCTTCATGAATACATCATTTCAGCAAGTGATGAACAAGCAGCTTTATAGATAAATACGTATTTACACATGCATACAGAACCTTTTTGGCAAAGAAAGATCAAAAAAGACAAGAAACAAACCTACTGCAGTGCTAAAGACCCAAGAAATTTCCTGAATAGACCTGTCCAAAATTATGCCAGATGACAGTGGAGTGGACTGGAGACATTTAGGACACCTGGCACTAGCAGAAAGAGTTTTCCTTGTGTGCAGAAGTGTAGGGAGCCAAAGAACAAGGCAGCTTTGAAAAGACAGGGGTTTACTTGAATCCAGCATATAAAAGAAAGTGAACCAAGGATGGGGTGAAGCACCTGATCAACAGAGGGGCGAGAGAGAAAAGGAATTGGTCTATGGAGCTTGTGATCCAAACCCTTGTGTGTATCAAGTTCAGACTGTTGTCAAATGAATATGGGCTCTGATGATTAAATTTATGATGAACAGATCTGATTCTGAACACTGCACAGTTTCAGATAAGAAAAGACCTACACACAGTGAAAGAAGTCAATTAGCAATTCCATTTGAAGAATACGTGATGATTTCAGCCAACTTGTGTTTACAAAATACTGGTGCTAACTTTCATGCTGGGTGTGGTACTTTGTTTGATTTTTGGTGTGCTCTAATTGCATTCATCCCTGCCCTTCCAAAATTCACCTTTTCCAGCAATCCTGCTTCACCTCCTTTTCAGTAAAAATAGTGTAAATTCCTTTATTTAGCTTCTGCTGATACTTAGAATAGTGCCATTTCCTTGAATGGCAATAACTCACCAATAAATAATACTGGCTAATTTTGTAGCCAATAATCTTGTAATGGATTGTATAGACTTGTATTACACTTTTATCTACCAGTGCTGATCAAGAACTGCAGCAGTCAGCACAGCTCAGGAATAGTGATTTTTGTAAAATTAGAAATAAGACCTAATGTTTTGGTCTAGACACTGTAGTAACCTAAATTCCAAAGCTAATCCCTGTGTCAAGTAGTTTGTACTTTAGATTATACCCATGACAGCAATCATGGAACAGGAGATTATGACTTATCTTCACGAAGACACTTCTCTTTACAAATGACTCTTTCTGGAATGCTACCATCAAATAAGAGCATTATTTATTTATACAGCTCCCAAAAGTATGTTAAGCATTTGAGTGCAGGAGCAGGCAGGATGCAGAAGGGAGGCATTTTTGAGTCTGACAGAACCAAGACACATCAACTGTTAATTTTCCCTTTTTTGTTGGCAGTTCGTATAACACAGAACAGTGTTCCTTATCTCCTGACAGGGAAGATTGGCAGGTACAGCTAGATACTGTTCCAAAGGTACAGAGCGTGATCCAGTGTGCTGATTCAAAAATATAAGCAGCTTCTTCCAGAGGGGATTTTCCAGTGTTTTATTTGAAAGAAACTCAAATCCAGTGCATCCTCTTTAATGCAAGAAAAAAGCCCAGAAATTACATTCATAGATCTTGTCCTGTAAACCTGTCTACCAAAGCTGGGTTTTTTTACTGGCAGCCCATTAAGGCATTACCTTGACAGGAGTTTATGTATCTATCTGTAAATAAAAATGGAGTAACAGACATTTCATTTTGAAATTGTACCACACGGTGCCTTCAGTAATTGTGCTTAACTGTTCTATGATTTCATTTGTTCCTATTAATGTAGAAGCATGTCAGAGCTTACAGAAAGTTAATCACTGACACTAAGAAATAGATGTTATATAGTGCAGTGCATCATTTCCCTCTTTGTGCTGCGTGTGAATTACCGTGCTAGGAGAAACTTGAATAATGCCCCAGACCCTTGTACCTTCAAGAACAGATGTATATCAGTGTGAGTTGAAATATAATGCATTAAATCACTTGTATGTGTCATCTCAATGATGAATTTGACCCATTCACCCTTTACAAGTTTCAAAGACAGAAAATACAGGTGGGCCAGGGGTGTTGGATGTAACCTGCCTGGGCAGGGATAGACTGATCCTTACCACTCCAAACCTCCTCCTGACATGCTCCTGGGCTGTGCTCGTACTCAGGGCACAGCCTTAACAGGGCTGAGATTTTCCAAATCCCTTCTGACTTTAGATGTCTTCAATTTGGGATCCTTATCTAAGCCTCAACATCCAGATCCCAGAGATGGCTTAGGCAAGGGGTAGGCAGCAGAGGCCAAAACTTGGCTTCAAAAAATCATGCAGCTGAGCTGTGGGGATGCCTGACTTGCCTGTGTCCTCCTCTGCAGTGCCAGAGATGCCTGCACAGTGTGGGCTGGAGCTCCTGCCCTGCCCCAGCTTGCAGGCTTATAGGCAGCCAAAAGCTTCCAGATCTGACCCAGCTCATCCATGTACATAGGCATGTAGGGACAAGGCTGAGCCAGAGCAGGAGCTTTCAACCCTCTTTAGAACACAGCTTAAATAACCAAAGATTTCCCTTCTTGGCCAAAGAGGTTCAATTCCTCACCTCTTATAGCCAGAAGGGTAGCAGGCTACTGGCTGGGCTGGGTGGTTTGTTCATCCAGCTCCTCTGGGTGAAGCTGTGCCTCCAGGCAGCACAACAGGCACAGCTCCCACAGCGGTCATGGATTAATCCTTCCTCCCTGCTGAGCTTCAGATGACAACATCTGGGTCTCCCATAATCTTGTAGTTTCTTTCTGCCCACGTGGTGGTCATGAAGGTGTCCTCCCAGAGATAGGAGATGAAACATCTTATGTGGAAAAAGGTCTGAAATTCATGGCTGCTCAGACTGAATGTTTTAACCAAGCAGATCATTAAATGAAAGCACCCTGCTGTTACTAAAATGGGAAAAAAAGGCAGTCCTTACAGCTCCCTGACGAAACATTAACTACGGAGAAGGTTTCAGGCTCAGGGTGCCGAGTGGATAGCGCATGACACGGCTCTGTCAAGAAACTTTAGACCTGAAATCCCCATGTCTGCTTGGAGCAGAGGGGGAAAGGCAAGATCCTTAATTAAGAGTGGATCCTGGTCCTAAGGTTATGGGTTAAGTGAGTAAGAGATAGAAGAGAGAGTTCATCACTCCTGGGTCATGGTGCAAAAGGGATGCTTGCACCTAGGTTTTGCTGCCCACAGGAGAAGAAGAGAGGAGACTTCTCAGCATTCTGGGACAGGAGTTAGCAGTTCAGACTTCCTCAAACGCTCCATATGTAGAGAAAGCTCCGTATAAACTGCATCCAGCAGGGATCTTTGCCAGATTCCTCTGTAAAAGCTGACCTAATCTGGGACTGCAACTCCCAGCAGTCTCCCTCTGGCAGCTGGAAGAAAAGGAGAGGTCAACCCCCAGCCCCACACTAGCTACTATGGGAAAAATTAACTCTATCCCAGCCAAAACCAGCCCACATCCTGAAAGGACAGGACCAGCTCGGAATAGGTTCAATGTAGTGCATTTTGTTTTAAAGCTGCAGACAGGATCTGACATCCCCAGAGTAGCGTCTTTGGATGTGTAAGTATTGAATATACTGAAAGAATAGGCAGCTGACACAGGAGGATCATGAAGACCTCTGTTAATTAATTGCTTGGAGATCTCTTGCAGCGAAAGGCAGCAACTCAAACATGTCTAATTTATCTTTGACGGCTGTTTGCATATGCAAAGTCACAGAAAATATTAAAGTCATATGAGAGATAATGAAAGCACAAAGGCCTAATATGATTTGCTTTGAGGCTGCCATGAATTGCTTATGAAGTCAGCGATGTCCCATCTGATAGAAAGCAGCAGATGTTTGCTGTTTCTTGTTGGAACACACAGATGTGGTTCTGCTCATCAGGTACATTTAAATGTAGAAGGACCTGGCCCTCTCCACAGGGATTTAGCAGGAAGTGTTTGCAGGTCCTTCATCTCTAATCTAAATAATAAAAATGTATTTAAAATGTAAGAAAATATTGTTATGGCTGAAATAAACAAAATCATGGCAAGTATTTAATACTGAATTAAGGTAGAAGCTTACCAAATATCTTACTTTTCCTAACTGAAAAGTTCCTATTTTCTACCTGCTGGAAGACATCATGCTAGATACCAGATCTGACCAGTCCATGCTCTGATAATTGTAATTTCAGTCATGGTTGCTGAAAGATGTCAGATGACCTGTCTCCCAGTAAAGATATGGCATTGGGTAGCAGCAGAAAGGGCCATATTACTCAAAATTAACTATTTTACAAGATATGGTACAAGGTTTCACATCCTGCAGTGGGCAGCACTGAAGTGTTATCTATGGCTTGAACTCTGGGTCCTGCTGCATTGCAGGAGCTCCCAGCAGTGCTGTGCTGGTGCTGATCCCTGTCCTGGGATCCCCCTGCTGTCCCCAGGGAGGTGCCCATGCCCAGGGCTGGGGCTGTCCCTGGCTGTCCTGCTCCCTGGCTGGGGTGGTGGGACAGGTTCTGCCTGCAGGGTCCTCCCCTGCTGCCCCTGCGGAGCTCTCACGGTCCCAGGCCCCATGGAGCACTCAGCCCCCATGGCGCCTTGGTCATCACTGCACATTGACTATGAAATTTTATTGCACTGTTCAGTTTTGCAAAGAATAAAAAGTAATTGCATCTGGCAAAATGCCAGTGCATTATCCTGACCTTGTTTATGTGTGTATGAATGTTTGCTTGCTGAAGTTTCTGAATTACAGGGAGGAAAAAAAAGACAATTTGCAGCAGTTCTTGGTTAGGTCAAGAACCAATTAGCCTGTTTCTAGAAAAGCCGTTACAATGACAAAAGGATGCATAAAGGCAAACTGAGCTGGCTTTGTCCTGAGGAACTGCACAGAATTGAGAAAATCTGCTGAAGCAAAGGCTGGCTGAGGATGCGCAGGCCTGGCCTCAGCTCCAGCAAGGCTGATGTGGCTGGTGCCAAGAGAGGCTGGGGAGATGGAGTTTTGCTTCTTCCCTCCCTGTCTCAGGCCATGCTAAGCCCAAAGTCCTCCTAACTATCCCACCAGCACTCCTCCTGCTTGTCTGGCTCATGAATGCTAAACAGACTGCTGAGAAATGTAGCCCTCATACAAATATTCCCCAACCAGCAGCGTGGCAAATGCTTGTAAACAGTGCTATAGCCCAGCTCGCTGCTTAGCCATTGCTCAGGAAACACCGAGTGCCTAACAAATTCAAACAAGACGCTCACAGGGTGATGCATTTTGAGAGGGATGTGTGCGCAGTCCATTAGATTTTAAAATCAGGGACTCTCTTGCACTAAGAGAAAAGCCTGATTTTCTTTCCCTCTGCTGTTCCCAGCTTGTCCCGTATGCCTTGGCTATACTGAAACTGCAACCCAGTCACATAAAAATCCTCCCACTCTCTTCTTGGTAGTCACCACATCTATTACCAGTGAAGTGTAACCTGACCAATAAAGGCACATAGAAAGCAGTCACGTCTACTACCAAATAGTTCAGATTTGTGTATATCCCAAGACACTTATTTCTGCAGCCACCTGATGGCAGTTTGCAACCTTCTGTGTTGTTTCTCTCAGTCTGTTATTCCTTATAGCCTATACAGGGACTACCATGGGGCGCAGTCTGTCATATATGTTATTTATTACATTTGTACAGAGCCCAGTAGAGTGGAGCTCGTGTGATGGCAGCCGTTTGCTCCTGAACAAAATGGTGAATAAAATGGTACAGTGTCTTGGAAAGCAACTGGGAAACAGCATCATTGTACTACTGCAGAAGCAGCCAGAAAGGTGTGGAAACAGGCAGGAGGGTGGATCCGAAGTGTGGACTCGCTCACTTGAAGGTTTGGACTGAGAAGTCTGTAGGAGTATGGCTGTCATGACAGAAGCAAACAATGTGCGTATTTTACTGTTTCTCACAACACAGATCATGCGATATAAGGGACAATTAATAACATTACCAGACAGCAGATTGCCCCAAGCAGCATCTGAGGACATTGTGGACATCTAAAGTGCAAATGGCTTCAAACGGGAATTTGATGAATTCATAGGAAATAGACCCAGGGACATCTCATAAATATGATGGCCCAGATGCAGCCTCTGGCAAAGGAAGACCCTGTGTTGTGCAATGCCAGAAGCTGGAAGGGCTCAGCAGAGGAAGGATCCTGTCCTGCTCCTTACAGTCTTTCCATCAGTGCTGGAAATAAGTAGATGTAATGAATGATGTAATTCCTGTTTGTAGGCTGTAGCTATCCAAACACTAAATAACAGTAGCTGAAAATCCACTTATTAAAACCAGCAGTGAGAATGTGAAGTAGACCTTTCTTCTGTCTGAGCTCCGGAGGAACACTTTCTTGCAGACCCTGCCATAGGAAGCTTCATAGAGAGCCAAAAGCTGTGACACTCAGGTTATTGTTCTGAGCAAAACTTCTGAAATCCACCACCTCTTGGAAGTAATGATGAAGGCTTTCAGACCCTCCTCTGTGCCATGTAACTGTTTCTTGCACCACCAAAGAAATCTTTCCCTTCCTTCTGTGTGTGAATTTTCACATAAATTCTACGTTGTTTCTTAGACAGATGGAGTGCTTGAGTCAGTCCTTCTATCGTTTTCTTTAGCAGCAAAGTGGGATTTGATTTTTTCAGGAAGAGCGAGGAATAATTTTGAGAGCTTTTCCATGAGATCTCCTGTGTTGCTGATTAAAAGAACCAGAATCACACCTGATAAAAGACAGCAAATCTCCCATTCCAGACCATGAAGTGTAGTTTTGGCTCTAGCTGTGAGGACGGCTGTTTACAATTTACCTATTACACAAAAGAATAATCTGTATAATACCATATACAAATGCAGTTTACAAATAGACACGTTTGGGCAAGTGTCTTCACTCCTCATTTGTCCAGGGCATATGGACTAGTGTGATGATAAACTCCGCACATGCACATTCAGGATCTCTGGTTAGGCTAAATGTTTGCCTGATTCAGCATAGCATGCTTTAATAATGTAATTCAATTCTTTCTCATTTTTAATGTTATTTCAGCCTGTTAACATAATTTGGTGGGCTATTATAGTTGTTACAGCTGCTAGTTTTGCCCTTAATACTGATTTCACTTATGACCTCAGTCAGAACTAGATTTAAAGTTTGAGATGATGTAAGTGAATAAGGATTATTAGATTTATTCAGATGGCAATTTAAATAAGAACTGCCTGGCTCGGAATAAATGGTAAACGAAAAATGCATGTGATTTATATACCTGTCCATTTTAAAGATTTATATATAGAGTGGGATGGTTAAGGAAGAGACAGACCAGATTATATGAAATATGTAATTTTTGTAATGCAATATTGGAAGCAAGCTGATAAACAGTGCCAGCATAACAATGATTGCCCAAACAGCTTTTATCAGAGTATTACTGTACAGCTGGTATGCAGTCATGTAAACACAAGCAGCAGGCCTCTGACCGTTTCCTTTCCTTGACAATTGGTAGATAGTGTTGTGTTCCCATGAAAAGCATCTTCTCCTCTCAGGAACTGCAGTACCATCTCCTGTAAGCAGGCTGTGCTTTGCCTACCCCTCTCATTTAAGAGCTCAGGTTTCCTCTGAGTTTCTGCTTTCCTAGAGATGTGTGTTCAGGCACTTCCAAGGCTGCATGCCAGGGTTACTGATTTTCTTCCATTAAACTCTCTCATTTCAGAAATACATACTGATTTCTGAGACTTGTCAGAAGCAGCTGTGTCTCTCCCTCCAGACCTGAGAAGGTCCAGACGCATCATCATGGAACAACAGGATCAGCAAAAGATCCTTCCACTCTCCTATTACATATCAGCAAGAACAAGCTCTTTATTTGCTCTTCATTAAGCTTGAAGGGCAATAGAAATGCACTCCTTTTCATGGGTTTTACAGCTGGAAAAGCTGATATAATTATTTAGTCTCTCTACCTGCGTAACACAACCTACAGAGCTCCCTTCAGCAGCTCCAGTCATCTTTAGTTCAGGACTGGATAAAGTCCTAAAACTCACCATTCATACAGGCTTCCATGAGAAACACAGGTGAACAGTGCCTTAACACGCCTCATATCAGAGTATTACTACAACCTCTTGTGTCTCCTAAGGTGCTATCTGATCATGTGAGCATAAAGCAGCGCATACTACTTGTGGTTGTTGTGGCATTTTTGTGCGTACAGACGTGGAGACCTGGAGACCACATGGAAAACATACACGCAGTGTGTACAGGGATACTGGGCTACGCTAGTCTACATGAATTAATACACTTTTTATGAGAAAGCTTAATAAATGTGCTCTAAACCAGGGGGTCTTCCATAATGTAATTTGCAGAAACCGAATTGACCCAGAAAATTTTAATCTAAATCTCAATCTGATTTGTATAAAGTAATTTAATTTCCTTCCTGGTAGTTATATGGATTTTATCAATTATACCAATTAAATTGTCAAGCAGATTTATTGACCAGCCATCTACAGGTCACTTTCTTTGATGTACTATTCTGGTATCATCAACTGGTCATGCTTGTCTAGCCTTAGGCTGTGGTGTCCTTATGTGCAGCTGAGTGCTCAAAAAATAAGGTTCTAATAAATGAGTGGTGTGAACCAAATTTTAAAATGAGGATGGAAAGCTCCTTATTTTGAGCTGCAGACACAAAATTACAGGTAATGGCAGATGCACTCAATTTAGATGCTTAGCCATCCTGCATGGAAAACACACATTTGATGTCTGACCTCAGAGTTAGGCCTTAGTTAGAAATCTCCATGCTAATAGCTATTATCTGAATGTAACAGTTCTTGCAAAGATGTGCATCAGTTAATTCCAAATATAAAAACTGAGGCATAAAATTAAAGGTTGGTTTTGGACTTGGCAACAGTGCGCTGGATTTTCTCGACTGCCTGGGTTCTAAACAAGTGGCAAGTCTCCCTGAAATAACCTCATTATCCATCTGGAATAATCTCCTTATTAAAATAAATTCTAAGTTGTCGGGACAGATTACTGGAACCAGACATCTTGCTTCCATTGAGTGAGTCACAGCGCAACTCCGATTCTTCACAGCCTTTTCCTAATTTCCTTCTACAGGTTTGCCAAGAAATTGAGAATAATACTGGAATAAGTGTCAAGGAGTTACAGGTCTTTGTAGTCAAGGCAAACCCAGAAGTATGCAGTTGTTAAAGAAAGGGGTTGCTGTGGAGCAGATTGAAAAGTCTAAAGAAAAAGCAATGCAAATAATGAACTTGATGCCCGCTGGAGTGTTTTGGTCCCCATTTGGTTACTGCAGCTAGACAAGGCACAGTGGAATGCAGCTTCCTCTCCTGTTAGGGGTTCAGAGAATATGCACCATAGCCCGTAGCATGCTTAGTCTCCTAGAATATTCTTCTAGAACTAAGGGGTTTTAGAAATACTGGGCACCCAGCATGAATAAGAGAAGACAGAGCTGTCTACCAGCAATAAAGTTATGCCCTGTGGTGCTGGTTGCAGGGAACCACAAATATGGTGGTTGGTATCATCTGTTACAACTAAACCTAAGATTTTTCTTTTCACCATTGACATAGGAAGTCTGAATTTTGGTTCATGTCACAAACAATGTCTTAAAATATTTTGAGAGACTGTAGAAAGCAACAAATGGCATGAGATGATAAAAAGAGCTGCCATGGAAGACAAAGACCTTGTGGAAAGAAAATATCTTGTTGAAGCACTGAAAAGCCACTCAGACTATTTCAGAAATAGTTGGCTATGTGTGTAATCCCAGTATTTTTGGTAAGCATGACTGTGAATGTGTTCTTCAGCCAACAGCTCTGTATCACTCTAGTGAATGATGTCATCAAAGATATGTCATGATGAATATGAAGGCTAAATAACAGCTAGGTATGTCAGTGCCAAATACACCTCCTTAGCTGCGTGATGGTTCAGGACTCTTTCTCTGTCACATTTACTGTTTCCCGTTCCATATCTATGGTTCCTCTTTTTCATCTTCAAAATCCCCCAGTTTCCTCAGTGTTTACATGCTGTACATGATGTTCAGAAGCAAACATTTGGAAAATAAAGAATATGGGAACCAAAAGGTTAATACAGAAGCAAACAGAGTGGGAGAAATTTCTTCTTTGACCAGGGTGCTGGTTGCTAACTGCTGTGAAAACAGTCTGCTAGAGTCCAGGCCAGCAAATGCAGCTTTGGCCAGTACTATATTGAAGGCAATAGCCCAGATATTGAGATGCATTAAAGCCACACTAAGCAGGTTAGGAAATAGGAGAAAAAAAAATATCCCAGATGTATAGTTTCCCTTCACAGGACTGCATCCACCAGTCTGCTTTCCAATATAGACTAGCTGGTTTACTCATGAATCACCTGAAGGAGATGCTGGTGGATGGAAGTGTGCAGGGCAGTAAGAAGTCACACTTGTGTCTAAGTAGAAGAGGGCTGTTATGACACATATATTCTGCATGATTCCCACCACTTTGCCATCTGCTTCACATATCTGGAGCAGCACAATGCTGGAGACGTAGAGTGTACATTTGGTCCTGCACTGCGGCACAATGCAGATGCGACATTGTGGAATTGCTGATTGTTTTCATTCCATCTAGAAATTCTTTCTATATTTCAAGTTGCAGAAATTTAAAGTAAGTTGCAGACAGGCAGTAACCACAACTCCCTGCTTCCTGAGTCAGGCATCTCACCTTGAGCAAAGCAGCAATGTTTTTACTAGTTAGTTTTGTGATGCTTTGTCATCAAAGTTCAGGGGCAGAGAGCCCATGTACACACACCAAAATGCAGGGAGTAACTGAGCTCTTGTAGGGCAGAAATCCAGGCGCTGCATCAGGGACAACAGAATAAAGTGTCATTAACCTAGCTGGAGGCTGCCCTGCCAGAAAAAGAATACTTTTTTATTATGAAGATGACACTGTAACACTCTGAGTCTTAGGGAGTATTGTTTTTTAGCTACAGCAATTGAATGGTCTGCGATTTTTGGCCTTCAGTGCTTAACCTAGCTGTAGTTACCCAGGACTGTGATTTAAGAAGATGGTATCTCACTCCTTTCTCCTCATCTAAGAGGAGATGTATTTTAAACATAACACATGTGTTTAAAAGAACATATGTATTATTTAAAATGGATTCAAGAACCTACTGGTATCATCTGAATGACTCAAGGAGCAGACATAGCAGAGAAGAAAGAGCCATTATTAAATGAACTCTTTCATCAGACAGGTCCGCATCTGACACTGGGAGGAGGGAAGCAAGATCAGGTCTTTATCTTGGCATGAGACCCTATTACAGAAAAGACTGACAGATCTCATTCAGTCCTGAACAAAGTGATGTGAGGGATATGAACTGGCAGCAATTCATGTCTCCTGCTCTATCGGCTCCTTTAGGTCGTGAACATTGGTGATGCTGCCTTGTGGCCTGTAGGGCCGGCAGCACCTCGGTGGGTTACACAGCAGGTGTCTCTACTCCAGGCACCCATGAGGGACAGTTTCTTTCTTCATTGCTTCCTGTGAAGAGCTGTGCTGTTCAGACATTTAAAAGCACCCCCTACAAGGTGACAAAAAAAACAGGTCTGTGTTCAAAATGGTGTCAAGTTTTCATTAACATTTCTTTAAAGCCTTTAGAGAGGAAGGGTTTTTAGACGTGCTTAAGATAGTGGCGGTTCTGATTTAATTATGGGATTAAAAATCAATTTTGTAATCAGGAATAACTTCTACTCCATTAATTCTGTGGGTTCAATACACACCAAGACAAAAGAGTGATTCAGCCAACGTAGCATTCGTACATACACGCAGGAAGCAGCCACTGCCACTAGCAGACCCTTTGCGCTTTATAGGCTCTTAGAATATTATTGGTTTTGTTACTGTTATCATCCCTGTTGGCATTTTAGCAGCAGCAACCATATTAAGGATTTTAAAACTAATACAAGCTGCAGGATCCCAGCAGATATAAGGAATTTTAGCTTTTTATTTAGGCATGCATAGCTGGTGGCTTCCAACACGCTCAGCTTTTGGAGGAACTGGTGAAGAGGGTGTTTTGCAAAGGTTTTCAGCCTGGCAATGGTGAATTATTTTGTGCAACTCATCCCAAGCATACAGGATGCCATGGGAGAAGAACTGATATTGATAACATCAACAAAACAGAGAGATGTTACCCAAATCGTGTTGAGGTAAACACAGCATTAGCAATGCTTCTGTTTACAACCAGCTTCCAAGAGAAAAGGCACTATGATACACGTACATCTTCAATATACGTTTGGTCTAATCAAGGTGAAGATCCAGCCACTGCAAAGGTGGCAGCTGTTGTACTAATCTAGATATGACATTTTGTACCTTTTCCATCCTTTCTCTGGAAGCATCCCAGAGACAGATTGGTTGGGTACAGCGCATTGGTGCCCCATAGCAATCTAGTATGAGATGCATGAATCATACAGGTTTAAGATATCAAAAAGGAAAAAGAGACAGAAACATATTTAGGAACCTTTAAAATACTTTAAAAGTACAGTTATGAAAAATCATAAGCACCAAAAAGGCACTGAAGTGAGTTTCAGAAATTGCTCAGGCAACTGCAATAGCATAAATGCTGCTTGAGAAAGAAACCCCTGAGCTGAAATCTTTTTTTCCTGGTGTAACAAAATATTTTCTGACAGGTGTGGACATCTAATTGCCTGAGAATCAATCTTTTGACCTGGCATAGGCATCCACTAAAAGAAACTCATGCATTCCAGTTGAAATCTCCAGCCTAAGTTAAACTTCAGACCAAGGTAAGTTTCAGAGCTACTTCTCTGAACTCTTTGTGTTCCAGCAAATCCTCCTCACTCAAAACATATTTGATATTTAGCTGTGAACTCCATTGCTGGCTGGATACTATCTTTCTAAATGGTGCAGCTGCAAAAGACAATACAGTCTCCCCTGTCACCTTGCACTACCTTGCCTTTCTATCCTCAGTTACTACAGTCTCAGTGACAGATTGTTCCTGGCATACCACTGTGTCAATAAGGAAAAAGAAACCACATATAGAAGAGACTTGTTTCTTCTTAGAGTTTTAGATGTACAGCAAACACATCTTGAAAGCAGCAAGTATTCTGTCTTTCCTGTTTTCCTGCACTTTGGTAGTTAGTGGCCAACAGTAGCAGTGCTTCAGGCTATCAGGGTTATCAAGGTATTGACTGCCTCTGAAAAGTCAGGACCTCTTATCACATCACATTATGTCTCCTTGGATCCCACAGATGCCACTATGGTGGAAGTGACAGCTTCAACTAAAAAAGAAATGGAAGTTTAGTCCTTCCTACTGATAAGTGCTAACCAGCCGTAGTAAGCGAAGGCTTTTGTCCTCTTCCCTTCCTCTTCCTGATTCCCAAATAGAACCAACTCCTTCTTGCTGCCTCTATCAAATTATTTTACTTTCTGCATTTCAATATATTTTGCTCTGCCTGAGATTGTTCAGAGAACTTCCTGTTGGGATTCATTAATAATCTCCTCCTCCTTGGCTCTCAGCTGGTGTCCCTGCTGGGCTTCTTGCTGTTGTCTTTTGGCTTTGGGTGTTGGGTTCTTCTTTTTTTAATATATATGGAAGGATCAATCACTTCTCATTTATCACCCTCTCCTGGAAGAAGGCAAGCGTTTCTCAGGTCACAACTGTTATTCCCACTAGCCCTGTGCTCTGAGTATGCCTCTGCATGCGTGTGCTTTCTGGCACATGCAGTTGTGACTGCCCTGGTAGGAGGAACTCCTGCTGAGCCATGGCCTCGGCTGGTCCCCAAGCTACTGTTTGAAGAAGGAAGAAAACATTAAGGAGCAGACTCAAAAAAGCATGTAGGTGCCTAACACCCATCTGTGCAGGGTCACTTCCAGCTGTCCTTGTACTGAGATCTATTGCTGTAACGAAAAGCAAGGAGTGGATTTTCCTGAGCTAAGGCTACTGGGAGAGGGCATTTGCCTTCTTGTGGAGGATGCAGAGGGAGCTAAATCCTATCCAGGCACACCTTACAGAAGGCAATGATGGACTTCGGGGTCTGCTATGTTTTGAATTGTATGTCAAGGAGAGAATGAGACCTTCCTGGTTTTAAAGGAGTTGACATTTGTTTTCTTTTCTCCAGATAGTGGAGAGAAATACATGAGGTAGGTAGGCAAGGGTATGGGTCAAAAGAGAAAACCTGGGACCATCATTTTTCCATGGGAGCCTGCTGTGCAAGCAAGAGGTGCACAGTATGGGTAAGGGTTTGAAGAGCGAGAGTTGGCAGCTTGGGTAAGTTGTCAGGATGAATCCAGGACATAGGCTGCAAAAAAGGAAGCAAGTTGCAGCTTCACATCACTTCTTGTTGCACACTTAGCTAGTTGAATCTGTGAATGGGAGGCTCAATAGCCAGGGGACAAAGCTTTTTACTTTTTCAACATCTCGAACATAAGATCTTTCTGTGTTGAGACGTAATTGACTTCCCGTCACTGAGTATATATGTCTGTATATATCCTTTGTAAGAGGATGCTCTGGGAGACAAAACATGAAAGTATGTAAGTATTACAGACCTCTTTAGGAGGATTTAATGAGCTGCTCTCATATGATCTGTGTCCAGCTCTATAAATTCTGGCCTCAGCAGCAGTAATGCAGCTACTTCAGAGCCCTGCCAAAGGATTTGTAGTAAGAGCTTACTAAGATACATGATCCATCCAGGTATTTATGCTGTGATTTCATTGGTAGAGTATCTGTGTCTGACATAAAGGAGAGCTGTTTTGAGCCGTGTGATAAAAGTGTGATGTGTAGAAAAATGGCTCCCAGATGTGTGCTCAGCTTGTGCCATTTGATTCTGAATGTGCCAGATCTGGCCGTTGCAGACTTATTCTCTTTTCTCCTTTCTGCCCCCACAAACACCTTTAATGAATTTGGTTTTTTTTTCAAGTACACAGCAAAAATTTGACCAAAATGAACAGAGGAGATTTTTTCTTTTTATTTATTTGTTTTATAGCTAACACGGCTAGGACTGATAACAGAAGCCCCTTGGCATAGAAGGATTCACAAGAGAGTGTCTAAAACCAGTACCAGTTGTAAGATGTCTTATGCTGCAAGAAGTATGAAAGAAAAATTAGAACGGGCATCTGTTAGGAAAGCAATAAAATGTTACTACTTGGTCACAGCCAGGGTGACAAACTAATGGGATGGTGAGAAACCAGACAGGTAATAAAGGAAAATGATTAGTCTAAAGCTAGGTGTCAAATTCTTGACATCCATCCGTTTGTGACTGACAATACCTGCCTGCTCCAAATAAGGGTCCAAACTTAACACTTGCATCAGCTACTGCAACAACTTCTACTCCTTCACTTGGCCTCCTCCATAAACTCTCTGGTGCTAAAGAGCTTTGTCCCTTCTTTTTAATACCGGCACGAAGCACAAAGGCATGCTGAGGAGCAATGCATCTATCTAACATGGCAGAATCAATACCAAGTAATTGAGTAACGTATTTATTAAACCTGATGTTAATGCTTCTCTGAGAGAAGATTATATATGAATTGCTTACCTTATTAAAATTATGTTTCACAAGAAGTAGGTTTATAAATGGAAATAATCGGAAATAATGCATGAAGTGTCACATTCAAGAAACTTTGCTGATGTGCTATTAAACGAAACAAATTATTGTCAGAATTCAGCAATGAGAAAAACCAAACAGCTATTCACTAGATTTACTGAATGTAAGACTAGCAGAGTACTTGAAACTATTGAGAAACTTCTCTGGCAAAATGACTATGGATGCATTGAGGAGCTGAAACCAGCTG
Organism: Myiopsitta monachus; assembly: GCA_017639245.1. NCBI lineage: Eukaryota > Metazoa > Chordata > Aves > Psittaciformes > Psittacidae > Myiopsitta > Myiopsitta monachus. The sequence goes on from CM029928.1 coordinate 15,689,814, forward strand.
AGAAGTAAACTAAGCTCACCTGCAGCTCAGTACACTGATATGCACTCTTTGTTCCCTAGGAATTCAGACCAGGAGTCTGGTAAAAACACTGTGGTGCTGACCCAGGCTGCATGCCCAGCTTTTCCCTGGGTGGAGATGTGGGGGACCATATGCCATGGGGACCAAGCCATCTTTCCAATTGAGTTACTTGTGAAGAACTCTGAGAAGTTACTGCATTGCAAATTGAGGTAAGAAAGGAGGAGGCCTTCATTTTTACATCATAACATTTCTCGCAGACTCAGATCAAGCTCTTAGACCTAGGGAAGTCAGTTGTCTCTTTCCCCAATCAATCAGCTGCCAGAGCAGGGCAAACTGGTACGAACTGTCATGTTTGCTGTTGTGATAAACTTAAGAGGTTTGTGGAGACCTCTTGTTTGAGGGGTTCATGCTAAAAGAAGTATTTACACTACAATATCATCCATGCAGTGGTCTTTGCATTGATTTATTAGTAAATATGCCCAGTAACAATACTGTTAGCCCAGGGAACAAAGAACTCATCTATGCAGATAAGCAAGCACTTCTTCATTGCAGCACTGTGTGCTGGTGGGATTTCCACTAATCAAGCACACTCCATGCCAATTTCATCGTTGCATTTATACACAAAAATCACAAGGTAGTACACTCCCAGTCACAATGACTGGTTAGTAATCTGCATATCATTATAATATATGCTCTGTCATTCTCTTCTGTTACTACAGTTGAGCACTGAGGAAGTGTCTTCACCTTGGCAAGGGTCTTCTTGCATTATGGGTGCATTTTTTAATATTACACTGAAGACAGTTCACTTCAGGACACCTTAAAAGTAAGTTTCGTTGCCAAGTTGGCCGGCTAGATATCTATCTTGAGAGCTTGTCAAATAACTCATCCTACGTACAATAGACCCTAGGTGCTCTGACTGTGGTCTAGAGTAAGGACTAAGGCTAACATGATCCAGAGAATAGAGACTTCAAGCAACGCTGTGTCAGATTTCAAGCAGCACAGCAACCCATACATCATTGGTTAATAAATGCTGATATAACACTAACATAAAGGTTAACATCTTAAATCAAGATGTTCCTATAGCTGTTTCACAGACACAAAATATAGAAAGATTCAGTAAAACTTCAGATAATCTGCAACAATACTGACTTTGCAGATCAGGATGGGGGGCTGACTGTAGGCAGACAGGGTCTGACGTGCAAAACAGCCACAGCATTGACTGAGAGAGGGTACATGAGCTCCCTGACACCAACACCTTTTCTGCTGGACACTGCTAACTGAGCACAAACTTATCCCTCCTAGCTTGAGGGGAGGATTTTGAACACCTGAATACTGGGATCCAGACCTGAACAGCGTCCCTAAATCTAACATCATGAAATATCTTCTGAGGGAGGGTTATCTCCAATTAAGGTAGCTGAGCTTCCGTACCCTGTTAACCATTTAAATGCCACCATCTTGTTAAAGTTAAAAAATAAGGGATTAAATGGGCCTGTTTAATATACATTGTTGTAGTGGCCTACAGGGGCCACAAAGAGGAGTAGAATGTGCCAAGCTGCAAGCCCAGCCCTTCTTCAGGCAGGAGAATCCCCTGTGCTGTAATATAACAGCTGTGCTTCAGGTAGCACAGGAGATGCACTGGGCATCATCACTGCAGAGTTAAAGGTAACATCACACTGATTTCTAGTCCTGAGATGTGTCCGAACATCCCCAAAGGTCTTCTCCCACAGCATTCAAAACATATGCTTCTTCTCCATCGCTTGCAAGAAACTCTGTGAGCTATATTCAACTGTCATATATTTTGTTATCATTAGAAAACTTGATCTGTAAGCTTAAAGTTCTGTGCAAAGATTCTGATTGTGCTGCAATAACAACAAAAAATAAACTAGAATAGGATTGACACCAAAGAATATTGCAGAATGTAAGGACTTGTGCTGTCATGGCATTTGTGCCTTGAATCATAACATGTAAATGTAGTTAGCTTAAGACACTGTTAATTTATTTCTGCAACAGCAAAATCAAAATTGTTGCTTTCAGTTCTACTTCCACTTAAAAAGCCAGAGGTCTTAGCCCAGCATGGTAAAAAGAGCTGGCAATGGAAGACCATGTTTCCTATTCATTTGGATTTTTGACAGAAAAATGTTATTTTATTGGAATTCAAGAAACAAAGTGCAGGAAAACACAAGGAGTATTGCAACGCATCCGTTGCATAATATCACGCTAGACACAAAAGGGAAATGTCATACATGATAACAGAGCAATGAGAAACTGTACTCATTACACACAGAGTTATCACCCAAGAGGCAACACTTTCAGGGTCTGTCTGAACAGCCTTATCCCTTGTAAATGCCAAAACAAGTCTGAAACACCCAGATAAGCAGAAGTGATGAGAGATGTTAAAAGGCCTTTTCAGAGGGCAGAGAGAGAAAAACCTGCCAGAAAAGATGCTCTCTCTAGCATGAGCGAGCAAGTTTGGTTAGTGCTAAGTAGATGTGCTGTGGAAAATGCAGTTCCATAGGTGCAAAAGCAAAGGCATTGAATAGACATTCAGACACCAGGTTGATTGTAAATAAAAACTGTACAGGTATTTATTTTATTTTAGTTTTATTTTATTTATTTTATTCTGATTCTAAGAACCAGGAGGGGGAAGAAAGTTTCCTACCGGAGGCAGGTAGAGAAGAATCTCTTTGCATTTTCACGCTACTCTATTCCCTGCCCAGCCTCACCGCTACCGTGCTTTCCAACTCGAGCTGTATCTCCAGCTCGCTGCAGCCACTGAAGGCAATTTCTCGCCCCGGACACTCAAGAAGCCCCCCAGGACACGAGGTGCGGCGCGGGCGCGCCAGGTGTCCGCGTCCCCCTCCCGCATCCCCGTCCCGCAGCCTCCCCCCGCGGGAAGGGGCGGTGCGGTGGCAGCGGGACGGGTTAGCGCCCGGTCCATGTCCCGCCCCCCCCGCCCGCACCCGCACCCGCGGTGGGCGGTGCTGCCGCCGGGCAGCTGCCGCTCACGGCCGCCCCGCTCCGCGCCGGCAGCCGGACCTGCCCCGGCGGGTGCCAGCCCCGCCCGGGGGAGCCGCCCCCCGCCCCGCCGCGGCTGGAGGATGGGGCGGCGGCGGCCCCAGGCGGAGTCGGGTGCCCCATGGAGCAGGTAAGGGAAGCGGCGTGGGGACGGCCCCGGGGGCGCGGGTGCCGGCAGCGGCGGACGCTGGGTCTTGGCCCGCCGGGCGGGCAGAGCGGGGTGTGAGCGCGTCCCCGGGGCGGGCAGTGGAGATGGGGGTCGAGCTGTGGGGACGCTTTTGCGAGACACACCGCCCCAAACAAGAGAGGAGGGACACAGCCAGAAGCGCGCGGGGCTGACCCGAGCTCTGCCCGCTCCGCGGTGGACGCCCGTCCCGGGAGGGGGTCACAGGCAGCGGAGGGCAAAGCCAACCCAGCGGCCGGTCGCAAAGTACTGCCGTGCGGCCTCCTGCGAGGGGAGCGGCTGTGGCGGCTCTGCGAGCACCGGAGCGGGGTCAGCCCTCCGGAGCTGCCCCGGCCTGGGCACACGCATTGCCCCAGCGCAGCTCCTCAAGGCAGGGTTGCAGGGTCAGCCCTGGAGCTTCCGCTTGGTGTTTCCTCCGGAGTCGCTCTGGTTACTTCATGCGGGCACACAGGTAGCTCGAGAATGTCATGCGGCGGCAGAAATGAAGCTTCTCCACCGCGCGTCGTTACGAGGAGCCAAACGGTACTCCTCACGTTGGGAAGGGCGTGTGTATGTCGTGTTCAGGTAACTACACTTGTCAGGAGCATTTCTTACCTCTGAGGGGCCGTACTGTGCCAGGGCTGCGCTGCAGCCTCGTTGTTTCTGCCTCTGTTCTCAGCGTGGCATCTTGAACAATAGACCGAGGCAGTAAGTACCCAGCAGTGAGGGCTGACTTCCCTATTTCGGTCATGCAACATGCGGTCCTTACTGCCTGTGTGCAGCCTCCCGGACCTTTATCCTGCGGAAGAGCTGGGTGCGCCTGCAGCTCGAAGATTAGCCAAGCCACTCAGCTGCAGGGGCTGCTCCTCTGAGTTAAGTCGCTAGTGGGCATAGAGTTTCGTTTTGCCTCGAGTGGCTTACGGTCTGAGAGTTGTGATAGGCTGTGCGGATACAGGAGGTATGGTAGATGGTGGTTTTGTGGCTTTGGTGTTCAGTACATTTTGAAATACCAAGTTGAACTACCAACAGTTTTCAAGCTGGTTTTGAGCCATTATGAATAGCTGGTTCTTACGAGTTAATGAATCAGCACCAACTGATAATTGTTGTATTTGTCTCGCATAGTCAGTTTTCTTTTTTTCCTCTTTTTTTTCTCCCATTTCCTCCTGTGTTAGCTTGGTTATTTTTGTGAAGTAGTTGCAAAACGAGTTGCAACACCCTAACTGTAAGAGATCACTCCTTTCTGTGGAGAGAAGATGATTCATTTCTTTGCTAAAGTAGGCCTGGGCCTCTCTCTTAGGCACATTTTACTTAAGTGGAAGGATGATTGGAGCAAGATAAGGCAGCATTCAGTTCTTGACCTAAAATGTAAATGTGAAAACCACCATGCCCCTTCCACCAGCTTCTTTTGGACCTGAAGACAGGTCCATAACATGAAACACAGAGAAAAAAGTTGATCTTTGTTTTAAAGGTGACCTCTGATAGGTTTGAATAAGCCTACTTGTGCTGCCAAAATGTTATTGTACCAGTATAATGGATTTCAAAGTGTCTTAGCTGATTTATAACCTTTGTTTTGCCTTTTGTAAGAATAGACCTGAGCTATTTTTATCATTTCTCTTATCCACGCTAGATCAGGCTGAGGAGTCTGTAAATAGATGAAAGTGATTGTTTTGTTCTGCTTGGTACTGTGTGGTGGTCTGAAAAGTTAGCAGCTGGATTCAGCCATCCCTGGATTAATTTTATTCATTGGGCTCCAGTCCCTGCTGAGAACATCACTGCAACACAATGTGAGCTGTTGATCCTCGTCCTTAGGGAGCTGATATTTAAAGCCACTCTGGGAGACAACTGCACATGAAAAAGAAACTTAATTCAGGTGCTGAAGCACGCTGTTGGAGCGTGCTCAACTGTGCGGGGTTGCCTGGCCTATTTCTCTGCTTTGTGCTAAGACGAGATGTGCTGCAGTGTTAGGACAGCCTGAGCACTTAGTCTTTGATGATGAGTAAATCAAACAGGTGGGTTCCTACATTCAGATTGCTGCCTGGCAGACAGGGATCAGCCCTAACCTTTATATTCACTGTGTTCCCGTTGTCCAAAAAGCAGATTCGTGCTTGGCATTGATTCGGAGAAAACTCCAGGAACACACTTGCCAACCAGGTTTTCAAGTTGACAAGTAGGCACTCTTTATTGTGGCGCCGGAGACGAGGGGGACGTGTATCACTGTATTGCTACACAACCCGTCGCTGGGCATACATACATATTCATAAGGCTACGCATGAATTACATCATTTTCCAGAGAGTTTCCTGCATGCATACAAAAATGTGGTGGTGGTCTTTGAGGGTCGTTTACTTCTTCCAGCAGTCTTCATCACTTCTGGCAGTCTTTGAAGCACCATCTTAATTAACATTACAGACATAGCAATCATCCCGTCCTTCTACTAATCAGTTAGTTTAACTGCTCCCATCCTGGACCTCTGCTAGTCCCAGGTAATCCCCATCCCCAGGTCCTGTTTTTCTATTTTGTTTTTCTTACACTTTTTGTACTAAGGTCCTGAGGATCTAAAACTGTGTCAACTACCTTCAAGCACCTCGTTTATTTTCCATTACAAAGCCATCAAACTTAACCTTACGTAGAACTGATTGCATTTTGTGCCTCCTTGTTTCAGCATGCAGTAAAACAATTCCACATGCTCAGGAGAGATGGGTTTATTCAGGCCTGAGTGCTCGGTAGACTGTTTCACAAATCAAGCACATCAATGCCAGTTTTCTTGTTCAGTTTGTACACAAAAGTTAGAAGGTGGTACAGATACAATGATTGCTTGCAATCTACATATACTGTTTGCAGTGTCATTCCTTCTAACCACTATGTGTGCTCAGGGGAGGGGTCTTCACCTGAGCCAGGGTCTTTTTGACCCATAGGTGTGATTTTTAATGTTGTAATGAAGGTGGTTCACTTTGGGACACTTTGAAAGTTAATTTCACTGCCGAGTTGGTTAATTTAATGGTCGTTTTGCCAAGCTGTCAAATAACTTATTCCTAATACAAGCAATCCTGGATGTTCTCCTTTGATCTTTCAAACAGGACCAGGACCTGGTTTTCACTTATGAATTCCTTATTGTTAAAGAAGGTCGTCTTGCCCCACGGCCAAGATCCTAATACATACAGTACCTATGATTACCAACAGCAGATGTACAATATATTCCCAGAAAGCTATTTCATTTGCTCTGTTTCTGAAATCAAATGTAAATTTGCTTATGAAATGTAAATGCCACATTATTTTGTTGCCTTACAAATAACAATAGCAAAACATATTTCTTCTGAAATACACATTTTAATGAGGAAAACAATTGTAAGATCTCAGTCTCGTTACCCATTTTATTGGATGGATGTGTGTCACGGGGTTCAGCAGTAACTGTCCTGGGTTCAGCAGTAGCAGTCATTTTTCTCCTTCTTAGTAGCTGGTGCAGTGCTGTGGTTTTGACTTTCAGCCTGGGAACAGCGCTGATAACACCGATGGTTTTAGTTACTGCTCAGTAATGTTTACTCTGACCAAGGACTTTCTGAGTCTCATGTTCTGCCAGGGAGGAGGGGAAGCCGGGAGGAAGCAGAGACAGGACACCTGACCCAAACTGACCAAAGGGATATTCCATACCACAGCATGTCATGTCCACCATATAAACTGGCGGCAGTTACCCAGAAGGGTTAGATCACTGCTCGGTCAGGCTGGGTATCAATCAGTGGGTGGTGAGCGGCTGTATTCTCTTCCCTTGTTATTTCCCTTGTCATTGTTATTATTGGTGGTAGCAGCAGTGGTTTGTGTTATACCTTAGTTACTGCACTGTTCTTATCTCAACCCCTGGGAGTTACATTCTTTCGATTCTCCTCCCCATCCCTTTGGGAGAGGGGGAGGAAAGTAGGGGGGTGTGAGCGAGCTGCTGCATGGTTCTGAGTTGCAGCTGGGCTTAAACCATGACACAGGGCCAGGAATAAAAAGTGTTTGTACCACAGCAGAGATCACATGTTAAGAAGTTTTTTGTTATGAATGCTATTCATAATTCACTGTCCTGCATTACCTAGAGAAGGTTGTAGCAGGTGATTGATAGAAGATGTGCTCCTATGGCTGAGGGTATTAGTTTAGTGCCTTTGTGCTGTTCCGGTCTGGGGCAGCTACAGAATCAAAACTTGTAGGTTTGGTTCTCATGGATGTTTAAGGTTGAGACTATGGTACCAGGGCTCCTGCCTGGGTACCGTGAGTTACATCTTTAGAGGGTAAAAAAAGGCAAAAACCTTTTGCTTTAAATAGCCAGGAAAACATGCATCAGTTCATGCAAGGAAGCGGAATCATTTCTGTAGTAATGAAAGCTGATTGAGGCCCTACCATTTGCAGACTGCCCCAGACCAAGATACTGTGTGACTGTGTAAATTTTGGGAGTTATAAGCACAGAAAAAATAAATAAAGACCTTCCAAAACAACCAAAACCCAAACTGAAAAAAAAAAACCCACCATGCATCTGATACTGGATATAGGTCTTATTTTGGTGGGGAAAAGAGAATCCATCCCACCCGCACATAACCTGGGATGTAGTCCAAACTCTGCCAACTGCATTTTCCTCAGGCTTCTCCCCATAACCCTGTCCCAACACTTTTAAAATCTGTTATATTTGGCCATAAGTCCATATGCACACTGAACAAGACACATTTTCCAAAGCACCTTAAAAACTGCGGGGAAATGGGAGGCCTCAAGATGTTGCAACAGTCCTGTGCATAAGGCAATAGTCTTCACAGATACAGAGGAAGTCTCAAGAAGTTGGCCGGACAGCAACATCTTAGCAAAAGATCTTGCAAGAGTTCAGAGCTGCCCTACTTGATATAGTGGTTTTCTCTTTCTCTCTGGATATCACTATTTCTATGCACACATGTATGTGTATGCATATATATGTAGACTTTTGAAGAAAGGGAGTATAAAAATCAGGTGGATTCTTTATCTGTTGTGGAATATATATGGAGAATTATTTAGATTAGCCGGAATTAACTATGTAGCTCTTCAGTTTTTTATCTGTGGCCTGAATCTTACAGTTTTCACTTCCCAAAATCTCACTTTGTCACTTTCCAAATCATGTGAGCCCCCAGGCACTGATGTCTGTGGCAGCAGAAGAGGCAGTGCCTGAATGGGGCAGCAGTTGCTGCTCTGGGTCATTGCATGTACATAAGACATGAACCCAGATTGGTGTGGGACAGAGAAGGAAGGCCCAAGTAGGTTTGTTATATCTGGGTATATTGTAGCCTTTAGAAGAGATTTTGAAGCCCTTCAAAGAGCTGAATTCTTGTGCTCGATTAAAGAACACCCGCTCCAATTATTAATTATCAGCATAACATTGGGGATGTTTGTGAATTACAGAAGTTAAGGAAGAAGACGCACACTGGATAATTTGTATTGTTTGCACTGTAGTCTCTATGTTCATGTTTAGAAAAGCAGTTTGGGTCAGGTTATGTAAAACCTCATGCACGTACGGTTCTTTGAACACTGTTAGGGTTTCACAGTATCAGAGTACTGGAGTGGTTGAACCCTGGTCTTTTAGTACCATTTGAAGTACTTACACAGAGTGAGAATAGTTTGAGTCACAGATTCTTTCTCTTGGTGAGAGTCAAAAGTCTGGTAAAGCAATGGTACGTAGAAACCAGGTAGGCTTTTTTCTGAAGGCTTTTCTCAAGTCTGTGTGAGAGCAGTTCCACTGAAGCTGTGTGCTTAGATTACAAAGCATGCTTCAAGTTATTCCTTCTTTTGTCTTTTGAACTCACTGGGCAAAAGGACATGGCACTGTTGTTGTGGAGGGACATCTGCAAATAGATAACTGGTCCAGGTCCCTGCTCGTGGCTGGCTCTTGCCCGCTAGCCAGAATTCAGCTAGGTTAAAGAAGGTGTATGGAGGGCCATGTGGTGTTTCAGAGAGAGGTGGGGTAAGAGAGGAGCCTCAGACATCTGAGGTATTTATTGTCCTGAAAGACTGTGATTTCAGTTTTCGTTATGGTGTGCTGCAGAAGGGACAGGGGTTTGAAAAAGCAAAGTCAAACAAGTGGCCAAGAAAGGTGTAGAGGGAGTCTGTGATGTGTGACTGACCTCCACCTGCATTTTCCTGCTCCCTGGAGAGGGGGGAAGGTGTTCCTGGTATAGGGTGTGCATGGGAATTGTATGTGAGAGGAGACAAGTAGTATCAGTCATAAAGAAGAAACAATTATAGAGTGTGGTAAATGTGAAAAATAGAAGATGAATTACATACAGTGACAGAGGGAAGGTAAAGATACTCAAATCCCAAAGAAGCCAAAGTAACAGACTGTGGATTTTAACAGCACTCCCTGTTCAGAGCTCTGAGTTGGCAGGCGTTTTTGAGTTGCAGTGAAGATGATAGCTTGAGAAAGTTGGGAGCTGGATAACTGGGAAAGTAAGTTTGCCCTGGAGGGCTCAAAAGGAAGATACGTGGAATTAAGTTGTGGATAAAGTTTTATCAGAAAAGGTGGTCCCTTATACTTTTTTGTTTATTCAGTGGTGACTATGTCATACCAATGAGGATATAGTACTAATCTAGCCTGGGTAAAGGTGGAGAGAGAGAGAAAGAAAGAAGAGAGTCTCCTACAGAACTCCAATGTCATGTAGTTCACTGACCACAATAGAAAGCATCTTGGAAGAGCAGAGGCTTATTTTAAACTGTCCTTAATCGGAGTGACTGAATAAATTTAATAACTTTCATCATATTCACTGTGAGAGATGTTGTATCCTTTAGGATGAAATCAGTTTCTGCTGCAAAACAACTGCACAGGACCAAATGGATGAAGCGTAAAACTGTTTGGTACATGTTTTAGAAGCAGTTCTAAAAGTTCATTTTAAGGGGATGTTGAGCTGTCTTCAGCATGAAAACTGATGTCTTCGTTGAAATTAGCAGCGATTCTATTTGTGTCTGTGCCTTCAACTTATACCCATCTCTGCCTCCATTTGGGGAGTAGGTTGGTGTTATTCTGTGTTTATGCTGAACATGTAGAGAGCACAGAGTGTGTGTGTTTTCTGATAGCTGACGTAGGTGAGCCATGCTATGTAAAGCCCTAGCACTTTCATTTCCGAAATGCATGTGGTTAGAGAGGTGCTAACAACTCACTGCAACAAGTGGAGTGCCTATAACAGTGTGCATTTGGTTGCAGCCCAGATGGTATTACTAAGATTTAGAGTAGATGCGTCACAGGCATTTGAGAGGTGCCACATTTGGAGTCACAGTTATGTACCATTTGATTTACTCAATTGCATTGCTTAGTTAGCATAGTTGAGTGTGATATTTTTTTTAGCCTAGCTGTATATAACGTGAAAGTTACTTTGCTATTTGGTGTTTCCATCTGCCATTCCACTCTCCATGCTTTCTAAACCCTGGCTGCATTTCAAACAATGAAGTATTCTTCTGTTCCTGTGTTTTCAGGATATTCTAGGACTCATTATGAATATAGAGAAACAGCAAGAAACAATTTGCTTTTTAGCTGAAATTAAGTAGATATCAATTGATAAGATTAATTATCATCACATATTTTAAGTGAACAGGCAAAGAGCAACATCGGTAGCCTTAGAGCTATATGATAAGAGGTCTGCACCATTATATTTAATTGTTAACTGTATTTAATCCTGCAAAGTAGTAAAGTGAAACTACTGGTTATGTTACAAGGAGCTGTATTTCTTTTGCCTAACTTCTGCTGGTGCGGGACAATTTTCTGGAAATGGTGCTTTATTAGTCAACTATGGCAAAGATCACCAGGTCTGTGCTGCATCTTCTCAGGTAGCAGCAAGGAAAGGGCCAGTTCTACAGAGAAGTGCAGTTTGTAGAGGAGAAAGGGACACAAGTTTGCGGAGAAGCATCTCAAAGGTTAATGACAGTAATGGATCAATTTAAAGCTTGACAACTAAAATAAGGAGAATGTGATACAGAGGATTAGAACACAGCATGTGAGCAGGATACACAAACACAAATCAGCACAAATATGTCCTTTTGCAAATAATGGTGGTCATCACTGAGGTATTTGTAGAGAGAACTCAGAGTCTGAGTGCAGTGAAACAGCTTTCCTGGAGCAGGTACCTCCTGCTCCTTGATGCTATCTGTACACCCAGGCAAACCACCTGTCTGCTCTGTTCGGTTGCAGCAAGACGTTTCTGTTACTCCAGAGCTGGTTCAGATATTTCTATACACATGCAGCTATGTAATTGTGGCCCTGTTTGCTGACTGCACACTGATCAATAGCTGAAAACAGCTTGCTTATGCTTTCTGCTGCTCACAGAGAAGGGTCTTGTTCACCCACCCAATGCATCATGGTATATCTATTCATACTTGAATATCATTACAGGTTCCACTCTCTACACATTCATTTATGGACAACAAATAATATGTGGGCGTGGGAAGCAAAAGGAGATATGCCGAGAGATAATTTGATGTATGGTGCATTCAGTTAATGCTGAGATCATTGTACTTAATTGGAAACTGAAGGCTCTATTTTTAATGTAGTAAGAAACTCTGGAAACCTGCCAGAGCTGGCAGCATCCTTCCAGTAAAGTGTTCTCCAGGCCACCCTCAGAATCATACTTTCTCTCACCTCCACATTGATTCTTGGACCACCTTAAGTAGCAGAGTTAACATATATTACTATTCCTCATATTCCAAAGACTGACAAACTGAAGCTGATAGTTGACCTGTGATAAGTTGTACCTTAGGGAAGGCGCAGATGCTACACGGTTAAAGCTCATCTCTTCAGCCTGCAAGGCTGGTGCATAATTTGGTAAATCAGGCTTGGCCTCAGATTGCATTCTCTCATCCGACTGAAACTGGTAAATGGCAGAAGCAAGACTAGAATTTGAGATACCTTTTTATTTTTACTATGTTTTTGAGGGAGCTTTAGTGTAAATGTTCTGCCTTGTGCTTGCAGAGATCCTTCTAAATGCAAATTGAAGGTTGTTTTCAGGCAGGGTTGCTGTTTACCTTCGAACAGCCTGCTGTGGGAGGTGTGAACTTCCACACCCTCCAGTGGTAGTAGTGGCAAGGCTGCTGAAATAAATGGGTTTGGTGATATTAAGTCTTCTACAATCAGCAAAAGTCAGTTTTCTTTCTGCACAGAGACCAACCACATGTGGTCCTGATCTAGCTCTTGGGCCCATAGGGGTATTACTAGAAGTCAACTACTGTTTCTTCTGCTACCATTAATGCAAAATAAGCAACAAGACAGAAACACTAGAAGTGGCAGCACGGTACTGAGTAAGTAGTATTTATACCTAATCCCTTTTGTCATTAGATGTGTACTCAGACTGTAAAATTAAGCTATCTTTAAAGAAATGCCTTATTCAAAACCATGATATGTCTGACTCTGGAAGAGGTACCCCTCCTATTCTTTCCTTAGAAGTAGCCTAGCAATCAATCCCAAATGATGCATGGGCATGGGAAGAAGCATTTTGTTGTTGAGCAGTATTTTTCAGCTGCTTTTCATCACTGGGAAAGAGTAATGAGCTGTTGGGAAGTGTAATGTCAAGAGTAAATCTTTACCAGCATCATCCAGGGGATTTTTGCTAAAAGCCAAAACTGAGAAATTAAGGGGAAAGGTTGTGATTGTGTTACCTGATCTCCATATAGTGTTTCACTGAAATGATCCCAGATGTAGAAATGGGTGCTGTGAGCAATCTTACATGCACTGTACCTGTACCACCACTGTTGTGAAAAGCTGATCACAGAGCCATGCTCCTTCAGAAACTGCCCTGGTAGTGGGGGAAACAGGTTTTTTTAAAGGGTGGGTAGCTTATTGCAGTAGCAATCAGTGCGAGCAGGCATGAGCATATTTTAACATCATCTGCTGGAAGAAGAAATGGTAGGAGGAGTTAGGCTAATCTTCAAAGCCATACAATGCAGCATTGTTAAGCTCATTCAGTAGATGTGATACGTTCCCTTTGGAAACGTATGTTTCCCTACAGGGAACGGTCATGATTGCAAATGTGAGACCCTTGGTTAAGTTGGCTTGGATACATTGTTGTGAAATGACATCCAAAAGACACTGATAGCCCAAACTTTCAATGAAATCACATCGTCATGTGTCTGAGAATTTGTTTCCAGTGTTTATGAACATCCATTTATACCACAGATGGGTTCAGTGCCTGGGCACTGAAAGAGAAGGCAGTGACTACACTCCTGAACTGCCGTTTGTCTCATTTTGCCCCCAAAGTCTACACAGAGTCAGTTTATCCACATGAATGAATGGTGCTGTGTGTATTTCATTTAAAATGCTGTAGTTGTGGAAATAGTGCATTTTAAAGATTAATTTTGACAGTGTGCTGCTTCATGGAACTGTTTTATTTGTGTCTTCAGGATGTTGACCTGAAAGCATGCCAGGAAGCTTTGGATGTCTGCTGTCCACACCAAGGAGATGGTCAGCTGGAACTGCAAAAGGAGGAAGAAGACATAAATCAAGTAAATGACGAAAAAAATGGAAGAAGGGAAAAGTGTGAGGAGGAAGTGAGGGAGGATTTATGTCTTGTTACTGAGATAGAGTAGTGAAAGAAACAGTGCATGGTTTTGAAAGGAGTATTTGATTTCCTCTTTTTGTTTGGAGTGTCCCTTGCAAGGGCAGGAAAGGAGCAGTGACTTCAGACAACACTTTGTGTATCATGCCCCTGTACAGCTTTTCAGAAACTGCCCTCCCCTCCTCCCCAGTGCAGTTTATGTAGTTGAAATGTTCTCCATTTTACAGAAATCACTTGCAACAAACCACTTGTCAATTTGGTTTTATTTTCTCCATCATGAAGTTGGTGCATTTGTGGGCAAGGATTTTTTGGGAGGCCTACAAACACTAGAGGTGTGTATGCTAAATTATACTGTTTTCACCATTCATGTGAAGATTTGATGCTCAGATGTAGAATTACATTTGGGAAAATGGATTGTTCAGATCTTAACATGTATTGTAATTACAAGGTGGAGAAATAATAATGTTAAACGGAAACATCTGCACTTTGGGTTTTGTTGTCTCTGAGAGCTGCAATGAGAAGACCATTCAATCTTCTTGAGACGCTGTAAGAGCTGAGATCATTGGATCCATGTTTCTTGCCAGCCCCTCTGTTCACCACTGCCCTGGCAGATAGGCTTTGCAAAAGCACTTGATTTTTCCACACTGGTGGGTAAGTGCAGCCTTGAAGAGGAGGGAAGCCCAGTTGTGCTGTTGTGGGGTAGAGCATGGATGTTCCTGGCATGGAGTTGTTCTGCTTGTTCTAGCAACAAGACATACCTCCCATGAGGACAAAGAGTTGATGGCAGGGGTCAGCAGCAGTATTTTACAGAGCTGTGCTCTATTTCCTCACAGACGTGGATTTTTACCTTCTTTTATGTAAGATAAGTGTGCTTCATGAAGTGTTCGTTTCTTCTCTCACAGAGCAACTGCAACCATGTAGATTCCCTTCTCTCCTTAGAGAGCTATTTACAGCTTCTGTCATCGCAGATGGAAAACATGCTAGAGGTAAATGAGAAAGCACATGTATTGCTAATAGATTGGAATACAGTAAGTGATTACTAGATAATGACTTACTCTGTTTAATCCAATAACCTCCCACCCCAGGGGATACATCAGTAAATCAATGTAGTTAAACTTACCTGAAGACATTAAAGACACCTTTTGCAGCAGCTGTCATTGGCTCTGCTTGAAAACTTTTCCTCAGTACCTTGCATGGGATATGAAAACTGCAAAGTCCTGTCTTTGCTGTGACCTGGTGCTCAAAGTTGGATGGAGCCACTGGACAACATAATTAGTAGAACTAATAATTCCCCTTCTGAAACCTAATCCCAATTCATATTGATACAGCAACTCAGTAGAGCAACACTGAGTTATTAAGCACTAGCAGCTATTAAGTATTTGTGGTGAAAGATTACAGTTGTCATAAATACTGGGTCAGGTGCTTACAAGGATTCTACCCTCAAGAACAGATCCATCTTCACTGCAGATCAGGTCAGTCAGCATTAGGAGCAAACCCGTTTTGTTTTCTTTATCTTCTGGGCTTCTGATACTATTATTTGCTCTCTGGGTTCCCATCTTCACAAAACCCAGTTGTTATCTTAATTGGAGTCTCCTTCCTCTCCCACAGCTCATAGCTGCAACCATTAACCGTAAAGCTACTCCCTACATTCCTTTCCTGCAGTACTCCAAGAGCATCTTACATATGCTTCCCACTGTAGAAGCCTTCCAGTGTCATTAGTGCTTTCCATGTTAAGTTCATGCTTATCTTTAGAACACCATCTTTGGGGGAATCTCTAGGTTGGATAGTGCCTCTTAGCCCATAAATTAGCCTCCTCCTCTATTCAGCTTTGGTACTGGATTGCACACTAACAAGGTTCAGAAGTTTATCAGTTTAGTTTTATCTGTTGTTTTCATAATCTGAAAGGAATTTGGATGTAGTCTTTGTGTAGCTCTAAATTTTGGCTGTGTATTTTACTTTAAGACTATTAATGCACTGCCATCTTGTGACAACCTATCTGTTTTAAACGGATTGCTTGTTTCTTCCAGGTAGCAAGTCACTGCAGTGTGGGATATTTTTTCTAGTTAGCTTGATAAGAATATTCATTAATTTTCAAGGGCTTGCTTAATTGAAAATACCAGCTCAATCTCACAGACTACTGGTGGTCTAGTACAAGATAACTTGCTGGGAGGAATAAGACTAGACTCTTCTGTTACCTGCGCTCCTAGTAAATAGAGAACTTGAGATGTTCTGGTCTTTATGGTACATCATTCCTTCCCTGTGGAAAGTGCTCTTTACATTGTTCAGTGAGCAGCAGTCAGAAAAGTCCTTTCCTGCACCACAGTAAGGATGCTCAGCTATGGAGGAATCCTATCACACACTTCCTACTTGATGTATTTACATTCTCAAGGGTTTTTGTATCATCTGTCTATTTTATGACTGTTCTGCTTGTCAGCAAGTGCCCTGACATAATCTTGGGTAGTGGTTTTGTACTTCCAGGACTCAGCAACCATAACCCAGGCCCACAGAAAGCAGGTCTTAATGCTACTGCAGCATTCGTTTGTCATCTGGACCTTAGGTCTGAAAGCACATACAGAAGCTTTATTTTTGTAAAGAAAAATTGAGTAGTAATTTAAAGTTGGACGACACCTACAGAAGGTGTGATCTGGGGACAGCACACACACATTTCCTCCAAATTGCTTAGTAAAGGAGTTGACTTGAAATGTAGACAACAGTACGCCTCAGTTAAGAAGGGGCTAAGTCAAATGTGGCAGCTCACAGCCTCAGCAGCTTTATGAACTGTGAAAGAAAAGCAATGAGACTGTGACAACACGATCTTAAAATTCCTGTCCTACTCCTCTCTTTTCTTACACCATTTTTCTCACTGGCTAAGTCAAGTCCCACAAGTGAGCTGTTCATCTTCTTTACAGGGTTAATCTTCTAGCAGTTCAGCACCTTGAACCAGCTCACCCTGGAATCAGGTGATCATCAATACCACTACCAGGAAAGGACCAGGACTGCCCCTCCCAGGAGGACTTTTTCTTAGAGCAGACCTGATATAGCGTGTAGGCTGTAGTTTGATGAACACTTAGCAACAGTCCCATTTCTACTTCTCAACACTCACCAGTCCCATACTGTCCTTCATGAGTTCTCCCATCCCTTCAGTCAATTTTCTTCTGCACCCTCCCAGTTGTCATATGCTAACACAGGTTATGCTTTGTAGAAATGGGAAGCAATATTCAGGATAGCTAAGAGTTTAACATATAAAATTTTTACTTTAAGAGTTAACTAGTGGAACATTAAAAACCAAGTTGTTCAAGACTGTAGGTGCAGGATGTAGAGGCATTAATTTTATAAAAGGTTGTGTTTTTCCCCTCCATCATCTTTTAGGTGAGTTTACCTGAAGATATCCAAGTTTCTACTTCTAACAGAGGTCGAGACCCATCATCCTCACACCACAATATAAGCTTGACCCAGACAATTCACCACTGTTTCAATCCTCACGATGCCATGCTACTAAGAACAGACTATTCCTCTCAAACAAGTTCAGAAACAAGACATTTACAAAGGCAAGAGTCTTTTTCTCAGTCAAGTTGTAATATCACAAATCCAGAGTCACTTCATGGGTCAAATTTGACAGCATTGCTTTCAGCTGCTGACATTAGAAACCTAATGGCCTATGATGATAATTTTGATGAAATTAAACTCATGTCTCTGGCTTTGGAGAATGGCTTTAATGCTATAGAAGTTTCTCAGCAATTTGAAGAACCTGGCTCAGATTCAGGACTGTCTTTGAATCCAAGTCACAGCACCGTCTCTTACTCAGTCAGCAGTGAAGGTGCTGTTGAGTACAGTAATGCTGTGAAATCTGCTTCCTTGCTTGGGTTAGGGACTGTTGGAGGCTATTGCCAAGAACATGCCAATTACAGCCATGTGGAATATCCAGGTGATGCAGAGTGTTCTAGAGAAACCACACTTCAGCAGTTTCTTCATAACTACACTTATAATCAGCTGCCAAGTCAAACAGCATCTGCTCCAGCGCATCACCAGATGTGGATGAAGAAACCCAATGAAGTAAAGGATAGATGCTATAATTCTACTGATGCAAAACTCAGCAGTGACGAGTATCGTGCAAAAGCTCTGAGACTACCATTTTCAGTTGATGAAATTGTGAGCATGCCTGTTGACTCTTTCAATGCCATGATCACAAAGAACCATCTGACAGATACTCAGGTATCGCTTCTTCGTGACATCAGACGGAGAGGAAAAAACAAGGTCGCTGCCCAAAATTGTCGTAAACGCAAAATGAATGCAATTCTTAACTTGGAAGAAGATGTGTGTAATCTTCAAACACAAAAGGAGAGCCTTAAAAAGGAGCACTCTCAGTGTAGCAGGTCAATCAGCCAGATGAAGCAAAAGTTGAACAACTTGTATCGTGACATCTTCAGTAGATTGAAGGATGACCAGGGTAGACCTTTTAACCCATGCCAATATGTCATTCATTGCAGTAGCAATGGCAGTGTTTTTGTAATACCCAAACAATTGGTTAAATCTGAGCAGAAACCTGATAATGAAAAAGAGCAGAAACAAAAAGATGGCTAAAGATGACGTAGGTTTTATTTTTCCCAAAAGAGGGATAAAGATATTTGTGTGACAACTGGAGGTCAGTGACTACAGCAGTACGAACAGAAAAAACTACATTTAAGGAGCAAGACTGAATGTTCAAGCTGTTAGAATGTCTACCAGCTGATGTGTCCATATGAGGAAATCTGTTTAAATTAAATTGAAGGAGCTAGGCCATCAGTGTAACTGTAGTTAAACTAGGAATTTAGTTACTGGGGAGAACAACGAGGGGGGGGGAAGCCAGCTTTAGATCAAAGTTACACATAGAAGAAAAACATGATTTAGTGTTGTGTCCTTGATTCTTCTTAGTTAACAGTTCAAAGTGACCTTACTTTATTATTCTTTGTTAGCACTGAAAGAAAAATTGTAGCTCATCTTAAAATTCACTGTGGACTTACGTACTCCTAAGAGATACTCTGTGCTTTGCACAGTTCAGAACTGTTCTGCTTTCCTAGTTCTCCTTTGAGGAAACAGGCCCAGGAGGCTGTTGTGTTTTTCCTCACTACTTTCACCACCACAGCCCCAGGAAAACATAATGTACCAATTAATTTTACAACTAACAAGGTCAATCTGCAAAGATTCTGAAAAATAGGTTATCTGATTCACTATTGCCTTACCTTCAGCCCCTGCAAACTGAAACATTGCCTACTTTCTTCAGTGAAAATGACTGATGGTAAATGAGCTCCTGTTCCGTTTCCTAGTCCGTGATATACTTACTCATGTACTTAACTACCCCTATTTGAACATCTTCCTCTAGGAGAAATACTGAAGTTTTTATTTTTAGCTTTTTAAAACTGGTATTTTTTAAAGTATCTTCAGTGTAATGGATTTAAATTTTTAAATTTTATATACATATATATTTTTTAGTTTCCCCCTGAATCTTTAAAGTAAATTAAAATAAACCAAACAACTATTTTTCTGTACTTGTGATAATGAGGTTACACTCCAATAGTGGCTCTGAATGAAGAAAAGAGGCTTTTGGGTTTGATACTTATTTGCACTATGAAAAAAGACATTTTATTCACTCACAATTATACAACAGCTTAGCCTTTTCTATTTTATAACCTGAAAAGGGTCTACAAAGATGGCCTAAAAGGCACATAATGTATTAAAGGAGGAATGTTGAGGTGTATTAGTAAGATTTTTAAATTACTAACAACTGGATAGCAACAAATACTTTTGTATCTTTTTATGAACATAAACCTGGTATTACTAGAAAAACCCTCATTGGTCATGCCATGATGACAACATAACAACTTCATGGTCAAGTATGATTAACAAAACACTGCACCAAACACATAAAAATTACACATACACACAAGTTTAAATGCCAAATTATACCTTTTAAAAAAATAAACTATGCCATTAGCATGTAAATCATGTTGTTTACAGTAGTATCAGACCACTGCCTCAAGAGCACAAAATGCACTACTGATCATCAATAATGAATCAGCCACTTTGTACCTTTTGCTCTGTTTTATATTAAAATATTTCTTTAAATAAATGCATCTGTTCTTTATCAGTTTTGCCACCACCGCAAACTGACAGGGTAAATTCACAAGCAACTTTCATTAGTGAGACCTTGAAATTTGTTACTGGTTAAAGCATTGGTGTGAAGCTTATCTGTCGTACGTGGTATCAACAAGGAATTTATCTAATCACTAGTTCATGAACATCAACCAAAACATGTAACAGGTTGCAGATATATATGATGAATTGTGACCTTTATTTCTAGATCCAGAGAGTAGAAGAATGTTTAAGGTCTTTTAAGTCTAGTTCATGGCCCACATGCACAAAGTCTGACACACACTAGGTTAGGCCCATAACTGACAGAACCAGAAGCCCAAGTATTGCTGTTTCAGGACCTTGCAATTCTAGAGTCCTACACAAGAAGGGATTTAAAAAAAAAAAAAGCCTACACCCAACTGGGTAACAGTTTAAGGGTTCAACATTGGCACATGCTGAGAACAAGGAAGCACACTGCAACTCTTTCAGACCACAGTCCTAATAAGCAGCATACTCCAGATGAGCCATATAAAGACATCAGCCCCAATCCCATTATGTTCCACGTGTAACTTGCAGGTAACATGAACTGCCCTCAGCTCATTTCACTCTCGTCGTTAAACAGCTACATTTAAAAAGTTTATGCATGAATCTCAACTTCTGAGAACTCAACTAGCCGCTATACCCCTACAGTTATCTCTCAGGTGAGTTGACTTGGCAGACTGAGAGTTGCCACAGCGCTGATGACACAGCACTGAGCTGTAGGCCTGGATGCACCATGACATTTTCTCAAACCTTCAGCTACCTCTGAAGAGACAAAACTGTAAGCAGAATTCAGAACAAGGTCCTGCTTCATCCATCAACAACTGCCATTGTTTCACCTGAAAACTGCTGATGATTTCTGGCTTTCCTCCCATGAGAAAGGGTTCCCTTTTAATATACTTCACACAATGGCCTTATACTGTATTTTCAATCTGTACACAAAAAGGAGACACTGCACAGGAGTCAGGGAGCAAACCAGCATTGTTAAACTGAAATGGTTTTAAGAGAGAGAATCCCCGCAACTGAAGTCTACCTGCACTAATTCACCACCAAGACCGTAACCTTCAAGAAACCAAAATCCTGTGTTCAAACCAGGAACTATGTTGTGTAGTGCGGTATCATACCCGGGAGCCAGTATCTAGTGAAAAAGCTGTTGGGGCTGCATCCTACTTTACTGGATACTAACATGGAAAAAAATACCCATTGCTCTGAGCAGGAACAATGAAAACCTTTTTTTAATGGAACTTGTTATACCACTAGAAAACTGCAAAGCAGAGGATTGTAGATTTAGCTGTTAATACAACAAAAAATGGAAATACTAACATCGATGTTCTCACTACGATATTGTTCCCATGGTAGAACTATTAAGTAGTCCATAGCACAAGAGGTGAAATGCTTTTTTGTTGAATTAATAATGAGGTTATCCACAAGAGGTTAGGAAAAAGCCAAAGTACAAACAAAAAACCTGGGTGGTGGGGGAATCACAAAGCATATGGATTACCTTCCCCAGTACTGCAACACACATCACCATGATGCAGCAGCATTGACTACCTGCTCTTATAACCATACTTTTTTACAAAAGCATTCCTCAAAACTGAACACAGATCAACCACCCTTTATTAGAATGTAATGCCCTACGCACCACTTGTAACACACATCAGGCTGAATGTTCACATTGAGGCACACCACCAGTAGAAAACCCTCATAGAAGAGACGTGCCATAATGCCACACACTTTGAATGGCCACTAACAGCACTGCACTGCAGTGCAGCTTCAGCTTCGCATTTTGGTTTTATTCAACAGACGTGGCTTTTTACAGAGAACTACATTTTACATGCTCACACTGTCCTGCTCAAGGCTTACAATCTAGTTTTAGTAACTGAAGTAACAAACTTTGAAGAAAGGGCAAAACAACTTCAAGATTAGTTTGCCTGTTTTAACAGCTCAGTATTTGTCCCAAAACACACACTACATTTTTATCTTACGGGAGTCAGAAGCATGGTTCTAACAGGAGTGAGGTAGAGGCCTATAAATGAAGTGACACCCAGCACCAGGTTCTAGTGAAAAAGTATTTATTAAATAAACTGAATAGAGACGGAAATGCAGCCATCTCAGGTTTTATTACTGTAGCATGCCTCATAAAATGCATTGACTAGGCTCCACCAAATGCATCAGACATTGATTTTCATTCAAGAACGCCCCAAAAAGGACCATGAAAGATCAGAACAAGAGGAAGCTGGGGGATGGTGGGAAGAGATTGGCTGGTGAGAACTTAGGGGGAAGAACAGTTTTCTAGGACTTGTCCAGACACCTTGTTCATACAATTCAGCAGCACAGGTCACACTGTTTGCAAACTAGTTTGTAAACTGCACGGTCCCCGAACCTAGTATGTTTGTAACACTCCCATCAGAGAAGTCACATAGCCACTTAAGCAGTTTACTTTTACTGCTGACAAACCATTCTTGGTTGACTGCAGTTAACTCTTGACAACACAAACTTCTGCTCCAAAGCAAAGACACGACTTAAATAAGACAGCACTTCATCAACATTACTCAAGAAAACCCTTCCATGTTACACACTCAGGCATTCCTACCAGTATAAATGAGAACCTGGCATCTCCTTCTAGAGGAAAAAAAAGTACCAGCACGTCTACGGGATGTCACTTGCATTATCGTCACTTGAAAATGAACTGCAGTGCTGAATGTACAGGGAATGTCCTGTTCCAGCATGTCCTGAGCAAATCATCCCTTTCACAAATGTGCTCAAGCTTGCCAAAACAAACCCAACTGACAGCTCCTTCAGAATTCGTATGGTTTTTTTTTTTTCCTTTCCCAGTGGTATGATTTCATTTCCCAGATAATGCATTCATTTATTATAAAACTAAAGAAAAAAAATAAAAAAAAAATCAAATCTCCCTCACATGCGACAAAGTTCAGTTCCTGCTCATTTTACAATGGTCAATTCTTTGCTGAAATTTTGGTAGTTTCTCCCTAAACACTCTTTATCACTTGAAGCAAATAGACCTGAGTAAAATTCACCTTTCACTGTAAGTAACACAGAACACAAAGTTGAAGTAGCCAGAACCATACTACAGACCTCTTTATACCACCACTTTATAAATTGCAAGTCACACGCTTTAGTTTTTGGGATTTTTTTTTCTTTCCTCATGTACATTAAAAACAAGTTGCCTTCTTTCACATCCTTCCCTCAGTTTACTGCATGAAGTATTTGCCAGGGGCAAGCTGGGCCTAGTACCAACCTGATCCTTAGTTCTTAGTAAACATATTGACCAGCAGTGTTACCCTTATTTTGAAAATGAAGTCAGTAGGAGTGACAAAACCCTATTTATTTGAAATTTAAAGACCAGTAATTGACCACACACAGTTGTTTTTATTGCAGTTGCTAGCTTTCTTTATCAGGCTGACTCAAAACAGCAACCTCTCTCAGCGAACTAATCAGTAAATACTGTGTTTGTCACATACTTAAGAACATACCAATTAAGAAATGTCATGAAAGTTCAACAGTATAAGCTTTCAAAACGCGAGATATCCAGTAACTGAGTTTTCACATATTGCCATCCCCTTTATGATTCCTTCCCGTCACCAGTAAGACCAGAATTAAAAAAACATCATCATTATGGAAAATAGAATATACTTAGAAGTAAATTCTAAACCTTGCTGCAAAACTACTGAAAGAGTTTAAGCATCACAAACAGAAAGAAAAAAATATTATTCCCCTTTGAACCATTGTTTTATTTTTTATTTTGTAATGTTGTATGAATGCGGACTTGGCAACTGTAAAGAAAAACTTCCATCAGCTAAATTTAAATTAAAGGAGAAAAGGCAAATTCCTTATTATCTGGTCAACTCGTTCTGTTGGAAAGAAGAAAAGTAAAGTAGATGTTGTTCATCTTCACTTCCTGCTTCTGCTGCAGCCCACTGGCTCCTATGCAAGTATTTCAAAGTGCAATTTAAGGAACAGAAAAAACCCGCATGTGAATCCTTAAAACAGTATTTTGAATTCTATAAAATAAGGTTAAAGACATTATGATTCTGCTGAAGTTAACCACATAGATTTCAAGTTTACAATAAACCATGTATGTTAACAGGTTAAAACAGTACAAACTGAAGACACCTTCCCTAAAATACATTCCCAACTGAAGCTTTCCCAAGCTCACACTTGGGAGTTACGTTTGGTGAGGGGTTTTTGGGGGGGATGTCATTTTTTGTTGTGGGCTTTTTATTTGGGGGGGAGTAATTTTTTGTGTCCCCCCCTCCAAGATGTAGCTCTCAGTAATACAGCCTTTTTTACAGCAGGAACTCTCCATTCAATCTTTTGATACTAAAAGGTCTTTACAGGTGAAATGGGTAAGGCTACTTTCCTATCACATTTTGACAAACTGTTTTGTTAGTTTCATTAACAGGAAAAGAGGAAGTATTTTATGAAGTGATATAAAACACAGCCAAAAAGCTATTTTAAAGCAGTTGTGTCCATGAGCAAAAAGATCAACATTTTTAATTTGTAGCGCTGTTTCTCTCAACAGAGAACAGATGGCTATGGTCAGAGATACAAGTTCTGTGAATACACTTGCCAAGCTGATTTTTTTTTAAATCCATCTCAAAATGGAATGTTTCAAATCATGAAAGGGTCTAAAAGCTGCACATAAACATTACTTAATGTTAGACAAACACTAGGTATTATTAAGCATTACACTAGAACTATTTTGGTATAAAAAAATACTTTATTTTAAAGCTATGAAAGTTATAAAAATATGTAGTTAGACTTTCTACTCACAGAAAGTTTGCTGCTTTAACATTAGTGATTTGTTTCTCCTACCGAATCTGAATTTTATTTGAAAGGTTTACAAGACATTATGACTATAATTTAAAAAACCCAGCATTACAGGGAGCTGTACTAATTGTGATCTTTTATCAGTACTCATTTAACCTCTAGATTTTTAATGAAGGCAGCAAAAACAACTATTTTCTGATGGTACAGAATTTCTTATTTCTTGAAGCGTTTCTGTGGTTGACCACTTCTTCATTAGTTACCTGCAGCATGGCACCTTCCTGCCAAAGAAAAAAAAAGTGTATCTGAAGATGTTTATCACATATGTCTAAACCAAATTACCAGTAGGGAAACTTCAGCCTTTTTTTTTTTTAGGTTTTTTTTTTTTTTTTTTTTTTAAGTATAAGCAGTTCACTGGTGTGTCTAACACAAAGGAACAGGACTTCTTTTATAAGCTGAGTCCATGTTCTTCAGTAGAAAGCCTTTTAAAGGCAATGGAACTTGGAAATTAGGGCTTTTTTTTGGTTGTCTTTTTGGGTGGGTTTTGTTGATTTTTATGTAAAACCCAAACATAGTCGAGTATACCACCCTTACGCCGAGTAACTTGTTATTGGTGAATTTTCATTAATTTGAGGTGCAGACACTCAATGCGTTGAGATTAAGGCTGACTGAATTTGGCACTAAGGTTTATTAGCTGCAAGAACTATAAAAAATGGTGGAAACCTCAACATTCTAGCAGATACCCAATTTACACAATTATACACTTATGAAATACCACCTGCAGTTTCATTTGAAGTTTTCACTTCCCCTCCTAAAGAACTGCTTATGCAGTTGTTAAAAGAATGGACGACACACTCCTTCACAGAGGCAGATGTATTCTGTGGTGCAACTTTTTTCCTTACACGTAAACAGTCTACAGTTACTTGGGAACCTTCAGGATGAAACGTGTTATACAAAATAGATTTCAGTAGACAAAGAGACATAACAACACAGTTCATTTCAACAGCAGAACTACCATCACTGCATTACCTGGCAAGCACCATAATGCATAGACTCCCAAGAAAAAATAAAACGTTGCAGGATGCAAAAATAAAGTTGTACGATTTAATTAACTTGTGACCTACCATTTTAACTATCAACACCAGGGATGGAACCCTTGCAAAGCTTTACTAATGGACACTTGCAGGTCTCATTTGTTCAACTGTAGCAGTGTACAGTGGCAGCAGTCTATGCTTGTCCAGGGTTCATATCATAGCTAGATTCCAGTAGGAAAAAAATATGTTAAGTAGCTGAAATTAACAAAAATTTGTTTGTAAAAAATTTAATACAAGAAAACAGGATTCACAAATTTCTTTTCAATTGGTAATTGTTAACTCAATTCATTGCTATGTTAAACTACGTAACAATAATCACTATACTGAAAGAATACACTGTAATACAGTATTAGTTTCTCAGTTTTGGAACATTAAGAAAGAAAAAGTAAATAAGATCTTACCTAAAGAAGTTTAACTGAAGCTTAGAACTATTTTGCTCTACACCCTCAGCCTTCGTTGGCATCCTTATAAACTACTGTAGTTAAAGCTTTGCAGAAATACAGCACAGCTTTTTAAGACTGGCTGAACTTAGTGACGTTTTCAAGAGTTCTCTTGTACTAGACCTGTGTCCCTGGAAGAGTACCTCGCTGGGGATATTTCCTTTCCTTGCCATTGAAGAAGCAGCATCTAAAAGATCTAAAAAGGTGTTTCTCCTTGCAGAGATACCCCTTAAGTTATCTAGATACTTTAAACCTGATCATTTACAGACAACATACTTTTTTCTGACCAGCATTTAATTTTACATGTACAACAATAGCTTTATATTATTTGTGGGACCTTATACTACCCACTCCTTGCCTTATTTTACAATATTAAAAAAAAAAATCTAAAATTACACAATATTTCCTTTAGAATTATTTTATTAAATCATAAATGTACAACAGCTTCTTAACTCTACACACGCACTTAAATTTTAAAAGGAAAACGTTATGTCTTATTACACCATGATCCTGGCTAATAGCTTTTCAAAACTTTGAGAAAAATCTTAAAAAAGGTTTCACATGTCACCTGAAACTTACAAATTTAACATTATCAAAGGAATGCTTCTACACTTACAAAGACCACTAGAAAGAAACAACAATTAAAAAGCTAAGAAACTGTCTCAAAGGCATTTTTACAATCCTTCCTCCACAGTAAGGTAATGTTATTAAATAATCCAAATCCATTCACAAAATGGCTCTCTGCATCTGCTCTGGTGTCTTCTGCCATATCACTGCATATTTATGCATGACTGAGATAAGTGTTTCCTTAACAATGTTATTTCGATAACCTGAAGCTGTTCTGTTACCTCTGGGCTCTCATCCTCTCCTATTTATACAGTGAAGCCTGTTTCAACAGAAGTAAAGAGTAAAAAAATAGGTTATGAAATTATTCATCTAACCATTTTTTTAAGGAAAGATAATATGATCCTAAAAAGCTTTTAAGTCCTGTAGCTACTCTCAAGAATCACTGCAATTTTAACACTTAGAAACATACTTACCCATGGCATGCTTGCAGAAACTCAATAACGGCTCCTCCCTCCATAACCACCACTTCCTCCACTGCCCCCGGGACCATAGTTTCCTGCAATTGCAGAAAAACAAGAAACAGTTACATCATTTACATTTAGGAATGCTTCTGGTTCTGTATGAAGATTAACATTGCTTTATTTCCCAGAGACAGCATATACAACAAGAGTTTTCAAGTTTTGCAGTCATCCTCTAAACTAGCCTCCAATAACTGCCACAAAACCTACATCCCAAACTTTTGGAAGATTCAACAGTGCCACGTGTAGTTTGATGCAGCGTACTGTCTTGAGACTGTGAGGGCTGACATTATTTGCATGCTAACACCTTACAAAAATAGGCTTTGTGTTCCAGTTTCTGTTTCACAAGCTTTGTGCCATATTAATAACATTTAGACATCAAAAGTAGAAGGTTCATCAAAAGTGAAGTGATACTGGCAGGGGGAGGAAAAATCCCAGAAAATTTAGCAGACATTAACTAGACTCCCTACGAGAGTGAGCTGATAGCAAAAAACATGAAACTCTGCTAAAACCTTTACAGACTGGAAACTGCAGAACATTTCACTGGATTTGGAAAAAGCTAGTATTTTCTCATTTATCTTAAAAAAAAAGTAGTAATTTTTCCCCAAGACAAGCTTGTCACAGTGTCAAGATAAGAAATTGCAGCCAACTTGCTACAGTGAGTACTGCACTCTCTCTCTTGTAGAAGTTATCCTATTTCTACACTGAAATCTTAAATTGATATCTTAAGACTCCTAGAATGGTTTGGGCTGGAAGGGACCTTAAAGACCACCTAGTTCCAACCCCTGCCCACCATGGGCAGGGATACCTTCTACTACACTAGGTTGCTCAAGGCCAGGTCAACCTGCCCTAAAACACTTCCAGGGATGGGGCACCCACCTCTCTGCCTGTTCCAGTGTCTCGCCATCCTCACTGTAAAGAATTTCTTCCTTCTACCCTCTGTCGTTCAAAACAGTTACCCCTTGAATCTTCCCTTCCACCTCCCCAAAAGGACTAAAAAGCCCACCCACTCTTGTTCCAAAACAGGTCAGGACATATACAATACCTCCACCATATGGTCCCCCCATGTTCCTGCTTCCACCAAAATTTCCACTTTTCATTGGACCATAGTTTGAAGGTTGTTGGTTGTAGTTTCCAAAATCATTATAGTTTCCACTTCCATAATTGCCTGCATTATCAAGACAAAAAAGTAGAAAAACCTAGGTGAGTTAAAACACATATGGCTGAAATATATCTGATCATTAGCATTTAAAATAAAAGTACAAAATCACACGTCACTACTGTATACAATGAACTTTTTCCACTATTTCATACTATTCAGAAAACAGTTTCCGTAAACATTTACTCCCCACTACTCAACCACCACCCACCTCAAATGAATTGCAGTAATTTACAACTGAGATGTTAAGTCATTTCAAGCCAGTACCTCCTCCATAGTTGTCATAACCACCTCCATAGCCCCCACCCTGGTTGCCGTATCCAGGTCCTCCTCCACCATATCCTCCTCTTCCTCCTCCATAACCAGGACTGCCACCGAAGTTGCCACCTATGACAATATTATCCCTTAAAATAAACTTTTCAATACAGAAGGGCATCAAATTATAGAGTCAGAGGATATTTTTCTGTTTAGACATCTACAGGGGAAGAAGGAATAGGAATTCTGTAAAGAAATTTCTATGAATGCTATTTTTAAAGGCACACAGCAAATCTTACCTTAACTGAATTGCAACTGAAACCCACTAGTCAAAATTGCCTAAAAGCTACAATTAAAAGGCTTAATTCAAAGCCTGACTTTTCCCAGGAAATTTAAGAAACACTGCTGTTCTGAAGAAAAGGGTAAGGTTGCCCAAGAAATAGCCATACAATTTGCCAGATAAAAGTTTACCATGAGCCAACAGCTGAGTGTGCTTCTTGAAAGCTAACAAAATGGCCTTGTCAATTAATACAGAATTTATAAAAACGTTAAGTGAATGTAAAAGTATTTCTGATAGGAAGACAACCACTACCACTGTAAACTAACCTCCAGGTCCTCCACCATATCCATTATATCCATCACCAAATCCACGGCCACTTCCATATCCATCTGTCGGAAAAAAAAACCCAGAAGTATTTAAATTCAGCTGTAGCAAACTAACTGAATTCTCAAACCCCTATGACCTTAAGGACAAAACCTCAGAGATTATCAAGGACATGCACACACACCTGAATTTAGAAAAATAGATGTTAAATAACACACCCAATCATTGCTTTACACCTTCCATTCTCTTGCATTCGTAAGGTACCTAAGCTTTAATTTTGAACGTGGCCCTTCCACTGTAAAGGTCAGGCAAGTGCTGCACAGAACTGCAGAAATGAAAACTCTGAATTCCATACTGAATTATTAAGTTTATCTTCTAATAAAATCTTAAATAAAAATAAATTACTGAATATCCACGTAATCAGTTGCTGAATATCCACGTAATCAATCTACATACTCCAGAAGAGGTCTGTAAGTCATTTTTCTCAAAACTTCTCCAACTGCTACAGCTACATTTAAACTAAATCACAGCAGCTTAGAAAATTACCCAGAACTGGACAATATAAATAAGACGGGGAAAAAAAAAAAAAGAAAAAAAAAGTGCTACAAACATGCCTGTCTTACCGGCTCCCCCTCTGAAATTGCTGCCAGGCCCTGGACCAAAGTTGCCACCACCTCCACGTGCATCACTAAACCCAAAGTTCCCTGTAAGTTTTAAGATTTGTAAGCAGTGAGATCATGGAAAGTGAACACAAACGTCAAACACAAACCATTAACCGTTACTCGTACATACCTCCTCTCCCACTCCTAGAATTTTGAACTTCCTGCATTTCCTGTCTAGAGAGAGCTTTCCTTACTTCTGCATTATGGCCATTGATGGTGTGATACTTCTGCACTGTAAGCACATCAAATAGATACTATCAGCATTTAAGTACTGATCTGGCAACAAACAAGAGTATCAGGCTTCCAAAAATTGAGCTATTTCCAAATTAATCCAACATATTCCAGATAATTAAAACCAAAACCCCCCAAACCAACAAAGGAAAAAAACACCACAAAAAAAAACCCAACAGAATCCCACAAAACCCCATACCATTTTTTAAGCAAAGAAGCCAGTACTTACTAATTAAATTTAGCTCAAACCATTACCATGACTGCAAGGATTAATACTATCAAATGGATGAGTGAAATGAAGCTTACTTACACACAATTTTATCAACCGGATCATGGTCATCAAATGTAACAAATCCAAACCCTCTCTTTTTACCAGACTGTCTGTCAGTAATGATTTCAATAGTGTCAATCTTTCCGTATTCCTCAAAGTAGTCACGGAGGTGGTGCTCTTCAGTGTCCTCTTTAATACCACCAACAAACAGTTTTTTCACAGTAACATGAGCACCAGGTTTTCCAGATTCCTGTTAGAATTGTTTTAAATTACCACAAAGAAAATTTCACAAATCGCTATTTTGCCAGGATTCCAGGAATAGAATATTGATAAACTAAGATTCCCCCCCCCCCCGCACTGATTTCCCCCCTTACAATGTGTATCACTGCAGCCTTGCTTGGGAAGCCTTCTGAGAAGGAGGTAACATGGGGAGATTTCAAGGTTTTTCCTCCCACCCCTTTATGTCAAAGCCTTAAAAGCACTGGAAAGCGCTATAAAATACACGTTCAGTAAATAAAAACCCTTTAAAACATATAAAGATGTGTCAGCTTCCCCTGCCCTTCACCCAACAGCAGTGAAACCCACATTCCACTAGTATCCACAGCAAAGGTCCCTCAACCTCAGGGAACCCACGTATATTAACCCTTACTCAAAGTATGAATCAATTCTTCACACTCGCAGACTATTTTTACCATTTGAGCATGATATCCAAGCTGCTGCGCTAGTTAAGTATTGTCTTACTCCTGCAGCTTAGCAATAGCTTTGTGCGTATGAACAGTATGCAGGTATGCTGCTTTAATTACCCTCTTCCAAATGCTGACCAACAGGAAACAGAAAGAAAACTAGTAAAGCTAAAACACTGGCTACCGTGGTTGCTATTTCCATTTCCCTTGATGTCTTGGACAGCTTATTCAATTACAGTTCATCAGTCCAAATGTATTAAACACCTAGGTACAACCTTGAACTGGTGAACACTCCCAGAGCTCCCACAACATGGTAAGCAGAAGTTAACTAGAATCTACACTTGCTCAAGTAACTCTGTGCCACAGTAACCTGGCTGAAAAGTTTACAGGTTCACTGCATTCTTATGCGCACACCTAATTTGCACCCTGAAGTTTAAAAATCAATATGCCTGTGGCTAAAACCAGGTAGTCCTAAGGCGATTTTGTACACCACCACTGAAAAAAATAAGTTTCCCTACTACACACTCTACTTTTAGCCACTTTGGGTTACATACCTTTTAGAAATATCCAAAATGCTGGAATAGTCAGAAGTGACTGACAGAAGTTTATTAATTTGAGGTTTAGCAACAGTAACCATTTCAGAGAAGAATTAGTTTGGAATCTGCATAATCGCCGGCATTCAAAATTTTTTCACTAACAATATTTTGAGACCCCAGTTGCACCCCTTGCATACACAATTCTACAACCAAACAACTTAGTAACTCACTGTAATAATAAACATTTATGTTGTAGTGTCATTTAACAGACCAAAAATGTGGGAATTAAGAGCCCTAACTATGCCTTCTAACTAGAAAATTTATACCCAGGCAATTTCAAACAAGAACAAAGCGTAACTGTCCCACTGAAACAGATATTCCTTTTTTAAAGCATGAAAACTATCTGCTTTCAAAGCCACACTTACCTCTCTAGCCACAGCTCTCTTAGGCTCAACCACCCTTCCATCAATTGTGTGAGGTCTTGCAGCCATGGCTGCATCAACTTCAGCCATGGAGGAGAATGTTACAAAACCAAACCCCCTTGATCTTTTGCTTGCAGGATCCCTCATTACCTAAAATCAATCAACACATTTAAACAGTTTCTACCTGTCTCATGTTAAGCTTGAAGACTAACAACATTTGGAGAAAACATGTAAACTTATGTTCCCCTATTTCATTTCAAAATAATTATAATAAAGCAGCAGGCTATGCTGAATGGCACATTCTGAACAAACATGAATGGCACTACTCGGCATCACTGAAATTCAAACCACTGTTGCCTTCCATGACTACCTGTAACTCCGAAATGTTCCTCTATCAAGTCACGTTCATATAAATATTTATTTTCTCAAAAAAACCAAACACAATTTCTTTAAGATTTCTGAAGACCACAGACTTCATGATGTATTTACTGTTTCCAAAACAAATCCAGAGGAGGAACTTCTGCCAAGAGTCACAGTCTCTAGAGGTATTTAAAAGACAAACAGATATGGTCCTTAGGGACACGGTTTAAGGGTGGACTTGGCAGTCTTAGGTTAACAGCTCGACTAAGGATCTTAAGGGTTTTTTTTCCAACCTAACTGATTCTATGAAAACATCATATATAGATACCCTTCTCCAGCTCTGCTGAGGCTGTTTACAAGATCAGCTTTATGCCAAAGGTTACCAATCACACAGATGTAATAGTTCTGTGTAAGCACTTCCTAAATGCGCTTCAACCAATGACACCCAAGTTAATGTTAAACTGCTGAAGTCAGTGGTTAGAGATAATCTGAGAGATTTGACAGGAAACAGGTTGTGAAATCTTCCTAGTTCACAAAGGAAAGCCTGAGCACAGCTTCAATGGACTGCATTCGCTACAAATCAATCCACTGTACATGTAAGAAATTTCATATTCCATATTTTCATTACTCTACAGAGGAAAAAAAAAGTCACTTCTACAATTTCTAAATATTCTGTATAAGCTTTGTGCACTAGTACGTCAAAACTTACCACACAGTCTGTAAGCTTTCCCCATTGCTCGTAGTAACTCCTCAAGCTTTCCTCTGTTGTTTCAAAGCTTAAGCCGCCAATGAACAGTTTGCGGAACTGCTCCTTTTCCCTCTACAGAAAAGAAGATTACATTAATGCAATTAACAATAGTTCCTCTGCACCAGCATAATTAAGACACTAAGATACGTCGCGTCAAAAACCCTCATCACACCATTTTTCAACTAGGCATGGCTCTTTGAGTGTTCTATCATTATTCAAGAAATTAAGCAATTATTCAATTATATGGGTCCACTTTTACCATATAGATTTTAGTAATGTACTCTTTCCATCTCTCCCTTGAAATAACAGAACAAGGAGACATAATTGAAGACTTCCAGAATATTCCTATCAAAGATCTCCTTAGGAGATGCTCTTTAAAGAAAAGAAAAACAAAACCAAAAGTTCTCATTACAGATAACATGAATTCATTCATACTGTCCAATTCCAGATGGTATCTATAAAAGCCCCTAACATTCTGGCTCAAGCTGTTGTACACAAATACCATTCATGCTACATATCCAGGACATTAAAAGTAAGGTGTTCTGAAATAGAACATCTTCTCAATTTTTAAAACTAATGAAAGCTGGAGCATCTGTAAAATTAACCTGGGATCTTGTACCATTGGAATTATCGGTAAACCTATACACCTTCAACAGCACCAGTATCAAAACTAAGTGGATTCCCTTTAAAATAAGGATGTAATTTATATATAAAAGATATATAAAAGACATATATGTCCAGTAATATAAATGATGCCTTTAGTAAGACTGTTCTATTAACTTTCAGAACTGTTATCCCTCATTCGTTCAGCAGAAACTTTGGCCGTGATGACAAGTATGTCATTCAAAAACCCAAGACAAACAATAAGGTATTGCACTTACTACTCTGCATGTGGTGTTATATGAAAGCAGGAAGGACAATTTTCCATCCTCTACCAATTAAAAATACTATTAATACTGACTTTTTGTACTAAGCAGGCATCGTAACTGCAGTTTTCTACATACATTTTTCAATTTCACATGTCAATAGCAGTAATTAAGAAGTGCACTAAAAAGTGTTCCCTTACACAAAATCTAAGATTTCAGAATGTTGTTTGAAAGAATTGCTGTGCTAAGGCCAAGATAATGGAAATGCAATGATTACTTCAGCTTTATACTGTTAACTAATTTTAACAGTCAAGAAAACCTGCCTGGGTTTGGTTTCGTGTCTTCTTTAGGGTGGTAGTTGTTTTTCAGACAACCTACACACTGCTAGTTAGCTGTAACTAACAAACACAACACGACCTGAACATTAAGAGAAACGTAAAAAGGAAACTGGACAACCAATGACAAACCATGAGATCTGGAAAATAAACTAAATAGTTCAGTGCCCAAATGCTTCAAAAAGTATGAAGCCAGTCTGTGCATGGACCAAAATGTTTTCTGAAGTTGTCCATGGCAGGCCTGGTTCTAGATGCATGTAACACAAAGGCATTACTGTACATAACACTGAATAAGGTTATGCTCAAACACATCAAGCTATTACCAGCTTGAGATGAAGCAGCGTGACACAGAAGTCAACCATTAGAAAAAGAAACTTTTTTTCCACCCAAAGTGATTAGTGTATTTGAGAATGATCAGTTTAAATGTCTCTTAAAAACATTTGGAATCTGCTGTTGGATTAGTAAAGCAGTACAGAAGAAGCTAGTACTGTCATCCCCCACCCCACTACATAGAGGCAAAATTAGACATGAGAGTTAAACAGCAGCTAACCCATGTTATGTCAAGTTTCCTTCACCTCACCTCTTAAAAGGAGTAAAGGATGGTGCGCGCCAGACTTGGGTTAAAAAGTCACATGCTGCAAGTTATACTATCACTAATAATTTGAGTAGGCTAGCAGAAAAATAATTTTAAGCAACAATACTG
Source organism: Myiopsitta monachus (assembly GCA_017639245.1). Taxonomy (NCBI): domain Eukaryota; kingdom Metazoa; phylum Chordata; class Aves; order Psittaciformes; family Psittacidae; genus Myiopsitta; species Myiopsitta monachus. Next base: position 15,724,920 of record CM029928.1, read on the forward strand.
CAAAAAAAAATCCTCCCTTTAAATTATTTTATATCTGCTGCTTGAAAATTATTAGGGACTACTTGCTACATAAGCCTACAAAAGACACTTTTCTCTATATAATTGTTGTGCATCTAATAAATGCATATTTGTATTCTTGACAAATTTGAGAATCCAGCAAGTAAGTAGGCAGGTAGGATTTTTCCAGTTAAGCATTAGGTTTACCTTTAAAAAGTTATAAACATGTAAATGAAACTCAAGGAAAGAATGGCATCTACTGGCTGAAACAACTGCATTTGTTTTTAGAAGGACAAACACATACTACACATTACTAATAAACAGGATAATAACACACTTTGTAGACCTACAAATTATTAGTAACAGCAATCTACCAGTAGTAAGTATTATGCAGTACACATTCTACCCAGAACAACATCTAGACACCACACACATGAGGATATGGCAATAGCCAAATTCACACTACCAGTTCTTCAACTAAAACCACTGTGTGAAAATATTATGAACATGTTATTCCACTGATGCATGCACAGCCTCTGGATGTGGAGACTATGCATCTTAAATGTGGCAGCTTTAAGAAGCTCTGGTTAATCTAAGTATTAACCTCCCACTAGGGTCCAGAGAGTTCTGACCATCTGATGTTTATGCTGAAGCTGTAAAATGCATGATAGAAATTGTAACTTCAGTCCTCCTTAGAATTTGGTTAAAAAACCTTATTTGGTAAAAGCATTCCCCCCCACCCCATCCCCTACAACTCCACCTACACCAAAGCCCACAGTATAAAAGCTGTAAAGCCTCTTTCAAGATCTGCATAATACGCTGTGGCAGGAACAGAATGTGAGAAGAAGTCTTTATGCACTCTGTAAGTTCTTCATTAGTGCTTATTTTAGGCCTCCCCTTGCAGGCTTAAAGCAACACCTGAAAGGGCTGAACAATGTTCAGCCTTTGCTGGAAAATCATCATTAGAACAAGAAAACGTGTCTCATATAGCAATAATGTGTGCACAGATACTCCAAGCTGACCACAGGCTTCTGCAGAGTTAAGAAACCGTGTTAACAAAAACGGTTACCAAAGACAAGCGAGTGGGATGTCTGAATTACTATGGCCAGGCCTGCCAAAGTAAAGCTGGGTTCCGCTCTGAGCGCTCCAGTCATCCTCAACTGGTTCTGCAGGGCTTTGCGATGTAGCCTCCTGGCTCTCTCCCTTCCCCCGCCCACCGTTATCACGAGAGAAGCGGCGACCGTGCCGGCTCCGCCATGTGGCGAAGACCAGGAGAACAGGGACCCGCAGCTAGGAGGGGAAAATGGCGCCCAGCAGCCGCCGCCGCCGCCTCCAGGGACAGCGATGCGGCGGAAAGTTAACAAGTTTTGGGAACACCGAGCCCAGCTAATAAAAAACAAACAAAAAGCCGCCCACAAACAAACAAACCAACCCACCCCAAAGCAAACAAAAAAAGGCTACCCGGAACATCGAGCTGAACGGCAACCAAGCGCTGCGAGCCGCTTCCAGCACCCATCCAACACGAACGGAACCAGGAAAAGAGCTCTTTTCACCCCCGCTATACGACACGACCGCAGCTCCCTGGCCCTCCCGCCCCGTCTTTCTACCTTTCCCGGCACCGGAGCCATCCTCACCCCCTCACGCACCGGAGCACCTCGGCGCCGCCATTTTACCCCTCCCCCTTGCCACCGCCATTACTAGCAGCGCCACCCGGCAGGCCAGCTCCTCGCAGGGCAAAGGCGACCCCCGGATCGCGCACTGACTTACCTCCATAGAGCGCGCCCCCTCCTCCAGCGGCACCTTAACGGCAGATCGGCTAACGGGTACGTTAAGCGGTTTAAAAACTCACCCTCAGCGGCTACCGCCTCCTCTCTCGGCTGCGTACTAGCCCCAACCTCCGCTTCTAGAACCTTCCTCCCCGTTTAACGCTACCTCTGCGAAAGACATCCAGCCCGCCACCCGCGGCGTGCCGACCGGCAGCCTGCCTTGCGCTGACAAGGATTATCCCGCTGCTAACACCTAGGCTCAGAAAAAAATCATTCCGAACTCAAAACCAAGCTTGCCACCCTTCTTCAAAGCAAACTCTGGATTTACCCGTTTTACGTACCACATTCTTCATGGTTTACGTATCGCTGCTTGAGAGTACCCTACAACCGGTCGGTAATGGCTGCCCTAACTGTTACGTAATTTGAAATTCAGCTCCACGTAGTGCTAGCGCCCTCCTTCTCCAACCAGGGCTCGCGTCCGAGGTTTGAGTTTAAAAAAAAATAAAAAAAAGCTTGAATCTGGAGCTTAAATATCTCCAGAGGGGCAGCAGCTCTGTGTAACGCCCCTACGTCTTTTTATCACGTAATAAAACCTCATCAACTCCGCTAGTAATGGCTGTCTGCGAAATGAGCCGAAGGAGCCGTCGTCGCCGAGCTTATCCGTTTCGACAGCCGCCGGAAAAAGCCGAAACGGCAATGGAAGCTCACTCGACTCCCTTCGGCAATTTCCGGAAATTGCCGAAGACGACAGAATGGCGGTCGGAGCCCGCTCGGCAATTTCCGGAGAATCAGACGCGGCAAGTTCCCGGCTCTCCAGTGCGTTCGGCAATTTCCGGCAACGGAAGAGACTCGCAATACGTGCCGAAGCGACCCCGATCGCGAGTGGCACCGTGTCGCTTTTTTTCCTTTCCGGAAATTGCCGAACAGACCCGAAAGCTCAAACCTCGAAGCGAGGAGTTATAATTAGCCGAAGACAGCCTCGTATGCCCCCCCTCCCCCCCCCCCCCCCTTGGCCACCTGTGGTGGTGGCAGGGATCAGGCGGGAGAGGAGTGCACCCCCGTGATTTCCCCGGTGGCTGCCGGCCTGGCCCCTTCCCCCTCCACCCGGGCAGGAGGAAGTGGTAACTACACAGATTTCGGCGCCAGTGCCGACACACCGCGGGGGCCCGGCACCCGGACTTCGCCGCAGCCTGCTCCGCTCTACCCGCACCGCCGACGCCGGGCGCGCCGCCCGCTTCGGCACTTCGTTCTTCCTTCCTTTCTCCCTCCCCTCTCCCTCCCTTTTTCCTCTCTTCGGCGGCCCCGCACGCACCGCGACAAAGGGTGAGTGCTGCCGCCCCGCGCACCAGGGAAATGGCGCTGGAGCGACTCCTTTCTTCCCGCCCCCTCTGCTCCCCCTCCCCCCTCAGCTCCCGGGGAAAGCCAGCACGGATCCTCCGCGCCCGGAGGGAAGCCTCGCCAGCCGACCCCTTTTCCCCACTAACGAAGGGCTTTCCGAGCTCTCCTCCACCCCGCAGTGCTCTCCGAGCCCACTGCCCTGCCCCTCGCTAACGACTAGGCCTCCTCGCCGCAACGCGGGAAATGGCCGAGCTCCAAACGCCCCCCCCCCCCCCCCCCATCCACGCCTCAACGAGCTTCCAACCCACCGTAGCGCTCCTTGCCCACCCTCCCCGCTCCCGGAGCTCGCCGGGGCCACTCTCCCGCCTTGACTAAGGGCCTCGCTCCGCTGCGGGCGGCGCGCGCCCTCATGGCGGCGGCCATCATGGCGGCTGCAGTTACCGGTCGCAGCGGGCCCGTTCCCCCCGCCCGCCGCCTCACCCAGTCGCTTTCTCTGTCGCCGCGAGGCATCTTCCTTCTTTTGGACGCCTGACGCGGTCCTGCGCTAGCCCCCCGTTGGAGAGACGTCTTGGCCCCCCTCCTGTGCTGGCGGCGACGACGGTAGGAGGTTGCAGCTCGCGCGTAGGCGGCGTCGTGCGCTCTGCCCCGTCAGCCGCCGGCGCGCAGTGCTCGGCCAGCCCAGCCCCGCCACCCGCCTCGCCCGCCCTGCGCTGCGCCGCGCCGCCGCCCCGCCGCTCCCCACCCCCTCCCTTACTCTTTCCCTCCCTCCCTTCCTCCCTCCCCTCACCCCCCGCCTCAACCCCCCTCAGATGTCGCTGTTGCCGCCGCTGCTCAGTGCGCGCAGGGCGAGAGCGAGGAGGAGACGCCAGACCTGAGCGGCTGGGCACCATTGAAGTCTGTATCCTTCTCTCTCTCCCTCTTTCTCTCGCTGCAGCCGCCTCCTATCCCCCTCTTCTCTCCCCATCCCCGGCTCCCCTTCCTTCTGCGCCCCAAGGCCTCGCCTGCGGGCCGCCGCGGATCGATGCGGGCACAACCCTCCCGCCTCCCTCCCCACCCCGTTAGTACACTGCCGCTTCCTTGGCGGCGGTGGGGAACGGGCGGAGCGGTGCTGCCGAGGGGCCGCGGCCCCGGCCTTTGCACGGCGGTTGCCGGCCCGCACCGGAGAGAAGGGAGGGAGGGCTCTGGGGCTAGCGGGCTTTACCGCGGGGAAGGAGGGTTGCGACGGGGGGCGGGGGCAGTGGCACCCGCGCGGCGGCGGCGGACACGCTCGGGAGACAAAGCCAGCCCGCCACCGCCGAGGGGCGGCCCCGCTCCAGGAGGTGGCGGCGTGCGCTGGGCCCGGGGGAAACGTGGCGGGGTGGGGGAGGCGGTGTGGAAGGGGGCCCCGGCGGCGGGGGAGCGGCTGCCCGGGGCGAGAGCTGCGGGCCCGTTCCTTCGGCCTTCGCCGTGTGGCGGCGGAGCGGCCCCGCGCCGCCCGGGGCAGCCCTTTTAGCGCGCCCGCCGCGTCCCCGCCTGCCTCACGTGCGCCCGCCGCACGCCCGAGGCGCGGCCTCCCCTGGCAGGCCTCCTCCGCAGGGCTGCCTGTGTTCAGTGGGGGGTGGCATCGTGGGGGGGGAGATGTTGTTATTACTATTGTTGTTTCTTTTCCCCTTTTTCCTGCCTTCGAAAGGGGACAAGCCAAAGCCCCTCTGCACTGGGGCCCTGGCCCCTGCCCTTCACGCCCTCACGTTCCCCACCGCCTATGGGGCTCCCAAAATCCACTTCCTGTGTCAGGGGAGAACTGGGGGAGGATTGCTGAATCCGGGAGGTTTCCTGATCTTGCAGGACTCTCTTTTGCCTTGCCCAGGCATATGGGGAATTCTAACTGTTCTATAGTTTGCAATGGGGCGGGGACAGTACATGCCTGAGGAGGTGGCCAGGATGAGAAATGACATGGAAAAGGGGATGAATTCTGTTCAACATCATTCCTGTAGGTTAAATATGTAGTACGTACAGCTTAGCTGAGTTAATATTGCTCTAGGACCTTAATTCTTGCAAGCTTGAGAATCAGAAGGCAACGTTATAGTTGCATTATGATAAATATTTGCTGTTTGTAAGAATTTACTACTATGTAAGAGTAATGGGTGACTCGTTATTACACCACAGATATGTAGCTGCTCCCCACCAGAAATATACCTAGTATATGCCTAGGTATATCTCAATTAACTGCTAGAATCTGAACTCCTATTCCATTGGGTTTAAGGAAATAAGCATCCCTGATGGTCCTCCCCCTTTTCCCTTGAAACATCTCTGTGCCTTAGAAGGCCTTGGGGGAAAAAACCCTTTTTTCAACCGTATATACCACTTTGTCATATCATTTATTCTGGCTAGCATAATGGTGCATTACTGGGTTATGCCAGATGAAGTGGTAACCTACTTTTTGTTCTGGATTCAATCTTTATTAGAAACGTTGTATGCAGTGATTACATGGGGGTTGGAACAAGGACCATGTTTGTATTGGGATGCCTTTCTTTGAGTAATGTAAACTTCCTTTTAATTGTCATGCATTTTTCTAGTAAAAGCTCTGCAAGTCTGCAATAAAAATGGCCTCCAATAAAACTACATTGGTAAGTTCATGCACACCTAAAGTATGTAAGGATTTAATCAACATATTTTTCTTCAGACTTTTAACTTGGCATCTCCATTTAAAAGATACATCCACATCTCCCCTCCCCAGCATTGTTCTGACCAAAATTTCAGATCCAGAAAGTAAGGCTACTAGAAAGGACATTGGCTTTAATAAATCTCTCATTTCTAAAGAGACTTGTTGGGAAAAAATATTAAAGGACTGCACTGTTTCATGTGCTTCTACAATAGAGAACGCTAAGGATTTTACTTTTTTTTTTAGATTCTTTTCAGCACACCATGTAATTCATCATGTATGTAAAAAATATCCAAATCATGTATTCATTTAATTTCTCCCAGTGTACTTGGGGAAAATTAATTGCCTGAAAAAGGCAGTCTCTACAGACTGAAAAATAACATTATTGGGAAATGATGTGGCATAGTTAAGATGCCTTTTGAAATGATTTTTAACAAATAACAGTTTCTTTGAATTTCATAGGAGCAGAGATTATCAGATGTCAACCCCTCCTGGACCGTTTTAGTGATGCATTCATGGATCTCAAGTCCTGTAAAGCTTTGCTTGACATTAAAATATGGACTTCTAAGGGCAGTTGGTTGCTGGTTGCCATTCAACTAATAATGATATCGTTTTATGAGAGACAGAACTGAAAAAGTATAATGTGAGATGCATCTGAGGTTGAGGTGGGGAAGTAAGCTCAAATACACGTGTACAATTCAAAATTTGGATAGCAGAGCAACTGATTAATAGTGCTCTCAAAAGGCCTATTCTTAAATATACTGAAACGATTACTGGTTGACCTAAGTAGAGTTACATTAAAAATTTGTATTAACTCCTGGCTTAAAAGTGCAATGGAGTGCTTCCTTTATACTGCACAATAAGAAACTATTTTAAAAGATTTCACCAAGGTCAATGTCTGAACTTCCTGTTAGTAATTGGTTGCCCAGTTTTCCCTAATTCAAGAAAGAGAAGGAGTTAGCCAGCCTGGGGAGGGGGTGCCTCAGGGAAAGGAAAGAATCTGTGAATGCAGTATTTTTAATCTTTGATGTTTACAGAAGAATTTTGCTGCACAGGTCAGGAAAGGCAGTTATGGTTCCCATGGGAACTGTAACTAATTCTGCTTCATTATGTATTTGCATGCAAAACCTAAATATGTTAAGGGATAGCATAGCTCTGGAACTGTAATTCCTATTTTGTAACCTTCTGTGTGTTAAAACCCTTCACCACAGTGTCACATCAATGTTTTAATTGTGCCCCTTAAAGAAAGTGATTAGCCACACACCTGCAACCCTCATATGTAACTCTGGAATTCAGGAAGGGAAATGGACCATAAAGGATCCATTCAGTGCTCAAATGTTCAAGTTACAGCTTAGGAGTGACACTAGAGGAGGCTTCAGGGGTCTAGTGGCCAATTTGGCCATTATCAGTGAGATTTACATTGGCTTGTATAATCTCAGAATGTATAGGTTTTTAACAAATGTTCAGTATTTCTGCAGGCTCTGCAATCAAGTATTTAATAGGTTGGAAAGGCTCAAGAGTTCGGAAAGCAGTGCTGATGTACACAAGAGCTAATTGAATCTCTTAATATTTAAAACAAAAAGCAACATGCTATCAATTTTGTTATTTCTTACTGCACTTCAAGAAAAAATATACAGATCCCCATGACATGCATTTTCTTCTGTGGAAGACTCTAGATACTTAAGTCTTAGAAAGTAAAAGAAAATAATGTTGCTTTGATACAGAAATCCAAAACATTTATCTTTAAGTGACAAGAATTAGTGAAGCCGAAAAGCGTACCAGAAAACAATCTTCCATTGAATCAAAGAATTTTAGTGCAACGGAGAACACAGATGGAGATATTCCCCACTTGTAGCCTGCTTGCCTCATCACCAGTAATTATAATGTTATTACTATGGTATAGTGAGTCTGTCTTGTTTGGTTTTTCTTTATTTTTCTCTCTGCTTATTTCTTTCTTTTTTGTTTTTTTTTTTTGTTCATGTGTTTTCCTCATTTCTGCCTGTTTTCTCTTTTTCACACTTCGTTTCTGGAAAGAAGCTGCCTTCATAGAAGCGTTGGACATCTCCATGTTTTAATTTTCTTTCAATATAAGTCTTGCATTCTTTTTCCTGTGGAGGCAAAAAAAGCCAGTGTGCTTAAGTTGACACTTTTCAGACATGAATGCTGTGGTCAAAATACACCTGGGATATGCAGGCAGTTAAAATCTTAATTGGAAATACATGCTCTGTTTTAGATAATCTCTCTTCTATGCTTCAGATCAAAACAAATGTTGCATGAGATATAACCATATACAGAAACTTGCTGTTCAAAAGAGAAATTTGAAACTTTCCCTCCTTTGTTTACACCTTCAATTTCTGCTAACCAGAGTAAAAGCTGTTGGGGGGGTGGGGTGTGGAAAACAGTTCTGGAAAGTAAGGGGCACAAAGGCATGGCTTTGGAAAGAAAGAATTGGCCTTAAATCTTCAGTTTATAAACATGACAGGTTTTTGTCTAATGTACTTATTTTTATGTTTTTTTTACCATTCACCACATCAAGACAAATTTCTACAAAGTGTAAAAACCTGAGTTTCAAAATTGCTTCTCAGTATTCTCAAACCAACCCACTTTCACTCTAGAGAGGATTAGAGACAGGCCATCATGCAAATGGACGTGCTCTGTGATTTATTTTTTGCTTGTCTGTTTTCTGTTCTATAGGAAGTGCATTAGTGAGGAATTAGTTCTGTCCACTTTGATTTAGGGTGCTGCATGAGTATACATTTTAGGAGCTTAATACTGCTCCCATTAGTTTATGGCTGCCACTTTAACAATTTCCTTATAAGGTGCAGTCCAAAATGGCAAGCAAATTGCTTCTGGTCTGCTTGTGCTCCAGAAATGTGATACAAGAACATGATAGGCTTGAGCCAAACTTTTTAAGATTGCAAAATAGGAAATTCTTAAATATGTCCTTCTATTAGTATTTAATTGGGCCTTATTAAACTGGGAATGCCTTGAGGATGATGTGGATGTAATATTTATTTTAAGAACTTTAAAAATATTATTTGAAGTATCGAATGTAAACTTAAAACACTTATAAAGTTTAAGTTAGCAAAATTTCATTTACATGTTTAGTGCTGTACTTAAGTGTAGGTGTCTTAAATTCTTGCACCTTTGTGACATCTGTTTGAATGTAAGTTGCATCGGTGCGTGGCTGAGAATGAGAAGGGACTGCAGTAATGGAATGCTCCTAGCATGCATCCTGTTCAACAGTGATGGGTTATTGTTGAGTGTTTTGCTTATTGTAGTTATACGTCATAAACTTTGCTCCAATCAGCTTTTCCTTTTTTTTTCTTCCCTGTTTTATGCATTTCCACAGTTCCCTTACTACTTCTGTCTTACGCTGTTTCTTGCACTCTGCCTTTTCACAGGCATAGAGTTAACTTTTAGAAGCTTTATAAATTTTTGAGCATGTAGCAGTGAAATTTTTTTACACTGAAATTTATAAGGGGAGTAGAGGCACTGGTTATGGACAAAAATATTTCACCTTTATAAAACTGGTGTTGGGTATCTCATTAAGCAACTTGAAAAAAACCCAAAACATTAACATGTCTTGCTCAGGTTACCTGACCACATGCAGTAACGTAAAAGGAGTCTGAGCTTCTGGCTTTAGTGTGAATAAGTATATGATTCTTTGCTGTTTAGTGAGCAAAGTTGGATTTGGCCAGTGAAGTAACTGTGTAAAGCAGAAGAAAGAATAATGTCGTTCTGAATTTCTTTTGTAGCACAAAATGGGAAAGAAACAGAATGGCAAAGGTAAAAAAGTTGAAGAGGCGGAGCCTGAGGAATTTGTTGTGGAAAAAGTCCTGGACAGACGTGTTGTAAATGGAAAGGTGGAATACTACTTGAAGTGGAAAGGATTTACAGAGTAAGGCATGACCTATTATTTTTCTCGGATAGAATGCTAAATATTAACCATTTATTTGAAATAACCGTGCGAAGAGGGGATTGGATGATGGTGATACACTTTAAAGAGCAAGCGAAGGATGTCCATAAATGCATGTTCAAGTGGGGCAGCCAAGCTAGGCTGACAGTTGTTATACATGTAGTAGAATGAATGTTACTTCCAAGTAGGAAACTTTGCAGGGATTTAGACTGTAGTCAATTCTGAAATGATGAATTTGAAGCAGTCAGTTTATTATTCATTTTTCTGAACTGCTCTCAAATTAGATAAATTTGCATAAGGAATTCTGTGGCATAATTGCATTCATTAGGCATTCCCAAAAGGTATCTTTTGAGTTGCTTTCACAGGACTTACGGAAGCACAGGAAAGCCTTTTTAAGTGAACTTAAAAATTGATTGTTAAAGAAGGCACATAGCTGTGCCCCCTCCATCCCTCCCATGAACACTTTCTGGCAGGTTGCTTTACTAGCTGAAAAAAAGGTGATGCACCTATCATTTGAACACAAGTAGTTATAAGCAATGGTATTACTGTTGTATACCTCCCAGAGTGATCACATTGCAATATCCTGCCTTCTAGTACCTGAAATCTGCGTAGTGGTAAGAGTAGAAATGCAAAACACAATGTGTTTAGTATTTGAGGATTTTACTTTAAAAATACAGTTTAGTAACTGAAAATAATTTGTAGGCATACTACTTGCGCGGTAGCACTGTGGGAGTATTTGTGCGTGAGGACTTCTGAAGAGGTGCTTAGTTGTGGGGAACATTCATGCACTTCTTAAAATTCTAGTTAACAAAATGCACGCTCACTGAAGCATTTGCACTGCCCAGCTCTGGACATGGAACCTTTGTTCCCTCCTGTAGTCAACTGAAGGAGGAAGATAGTTCTAGGTACAGCTGAGCTCAGTGCTCAGAGAGAGCTTTTTAATGTATTATTCATGTATAGAAGCCTAGATGTACGTACAGTGTTTGTGGTGAGTGTTGTGTTCATTCTGTTCTCCATAAGTTTTAGTGCTCATATCATATAGCTTGTTTGCATGGACAGTCTTTAGAGGAACCAGGGAAAGGAGTCAGTTTAAATGGACAGGTAAGTTTTGGTAGGGTGGGTATTGCTTGTGCTAACTCCTATGATCCCACTGGATTATAGGAGCTAAGAGACCTGCTTGTTCTGTATCTCCAGTGTAAGAACATGATTTGTCAACAGTAGCTGAGCATACTAATTTCTTTCATCAAACTTAGTGCATGAAGTTTAAAAAGGATGGCAAGGTAAGCATCCTTAGTTTTAAAAAACTTGCCTTACATAAGGAGAAAATGAATTAACTTGCTTAAGGTGAGCCATTTGGCTAGTTTTAAGTTTTATTTCTTTCCATAGTTTTACATAACTCTGTATATGTTTCAGTGCTGACAACACATGGGAACCTGAAGAAAACTTAGATTGTCCAGAACTAATCGAAGCTTTTCTGAACTCTCAGAAAGCTGGTAAAGAAAAAACAGATGGTGCCAAAAGAAAATCCTTGTCAGATAGCGAATCTGATGATAGTAAATCAAAGAAAAAGCGTGATGCTGTAAGTATATGTTCATGTGCTAAGCTTTGCTTTTCCTGTGTCTCTTCCCTACCCCTCCATCACCACCCCCCAAAAAATCCTATTATCATTTTGAGAATGAGACCAAACATGGGTTTAAAACTGTAAAAATCGCACATCTGGAACTGTGGTTTGAAAAGAGTAATCATTCCTGGTGGTTAATGAGACTGTCCAAAATATGAGGAAAAGATGGTTGATTGACGTGATCGCCAAAAGTTCTTGTGTTGTCCCATGATGCTTCCTGAATAATTGAAAGTAAGACTGGTGAAAAAGTTAATGAATGATATTAAGTGGTCATTCGTATTAGAGGAAAAGTTTCATAAATGGAACAAAAATTAAGTTCTGATTTTGCTCTCATATTTAGCATATGATTTTGAATAGGGGAGTGGTAAGATGGCAAAATGTGAGCATCAGGCAGTTACTTAGATTAGGACCAGACATGGTAAGAGGAAGCAGAAAGGGTAAGTGAAGAAAAACTACCTTTTCTTAAAGGTTTTGGTTTCTCCTACACTTTAAATGAACAAGCAGCATGACAAATTTAGTGCTGACAAGTACAAATGAATGCAAATACAGTAATGTGTTCGATAGTTCGTGTTTTTCTCTGTAAACTAGCAATTTGACGCAAAACTGGTTGGCAATGTCAGTGCTTTACTGAAGACAGCTGTTGGATTTGTGATTGCTGTCAAAAAGGTTTGAAGGCATCAGAAGGAATAGTTCATTAATACAAAGAGTATTTTAGTTTCTGTATAAAGTCTGTTGCGTGGCTTTATCTGGTACAGTAGTGGTCACTGTCTCAAAAAGGATATTGTGAACCTAGAGGAACTAATACAGGAAATAGTCATGATATTTCTTGCCACTCGTGATCTCAGTGAGCCAAGAACAATTGAGATATTCCCCAAGGGTGCTGTTTTACAGTTGGCTTAAGCCATCACAGGCCTGTTGTTTTGCTGAAAAGGATGTGTTTTTCCTGTCTTCCAGGAGTGCATTTCTGCTTCGCTCCTTTTGTTGCTTTTACAGGCCATGCCTGTCTTTTTTATCTACTATAATGGTTTTAGACCAATTGTTTCATCTACTGAGTTTTCGGAAATAAATGCTAGATACATTTCTGTAAGGTCCTTCGTTACTACTCTACATCTGGATGATTTGGCCTGAAGATCAGTCATGAAAAAATAAAATTGATGTAATCTTCAGACAATAATATGTAATTACAGCTTTTGTGATTATGCAAGGCTGCTTTTTTTTTTCTGATGCACACACATATATGTATGTAAAAGAATGTGTGTATTTAGCACTAATGCCCAAGTAGAATTTCATCTTAAATGAGATACTGATGTTCTAACTTACTTGATAGGTTGATAAACCAAGGGGATTTGCAAGGGGTCTTGATCCTGAGCGAATAATTGGAGCTACAGATAGCAGTGGAGAGCTTATGTTCCTCATGAAATGGTAAGTCTTAGATCCACAATTCTCCATATTAAGAGAGGGCAGGCAGTTGCACTTAGGCTAATCGGGCAACTTCATTTCAGGGGTAAGACAGAGGAATTGGTGGTCTGCTTATTATCCTTGTATTCTTAGAAAAACAAGGCTTCCTGTAATCACTTAGTACTTAATCCCTCTTCCTTCAAAAGCCAAAATAACTTTAGTTTCTGTTGGTTTAGTTTTATGGAAGTAGAAATTTAAAAGATAAATCCTGATAAAACATGGAAAAACCGGCATTTGTATGGAAAAGCTGGATCTTGGTAATGGTTTTGCTGAGTGAAGGGCAGGGAGGAATCCTGCTTTACACATTTCACTAAGCAGGAGTCAGCTGCTGGATAGCCAACCATTTAACTTGCTGCAGTGCTAGCTGTTCTGCATGCAACGAAGTGGAATTATAAGCAGCTAGTGGAGGAAGCTGAGGTTGAGGTGAAGAATAAACAATATAGAGGAAAGGTTTATTGGTATGGGCTAGAAATACGGGAAAGTGATGGGGGGAGTTTGTGATGTTGGGAGGGTAGGTCAAGACCAGCTTCACTAGCTACATTGTTGTCAGAAAGATTTCTTGCCTTGTAAAGCAAGTAGAAGAAAATCAGCGCTGTTTTTCCAGTGTTGAGAATACTAGAGATTGAATTGGCATTTACTGGGGCTAGATGTCATATGGTGGTGGGATGAGAGCAGCAATAGCTTTCCACAGCCTTTGAGAAGGGCAGAATTTTCTGAATGGAGTCAGACTGAGTGGTCTCCAGAGAAATTATTTGTCATGTGATGTGCCCTGACTGCTGAAGATTAGTGCTTTGGAAGATACTGTCTCCCTTCTGTCTTTTAAAATTCTCCCTAAATTACATGTGAAACTGAAGCAATGCAAAGTATAGAATATGACAGTTTGGACTTCTGTAGTGATAATTGGCAAAATGAAACAGAAGGATTTAGTTCAGTTGCAGTTTATTAGTTTTTCGTAATTGGTAGTAGGCAACAAACATAGATATAAATATGTTTGCACAAAACTGGCTTGTGAAGGCAACATACACTTCAAAATGGACTGCGAAGCATGTCAGACTGGAAAGTGTATTGTCCCAAGACAGCATCAAGAAAAGCAGTGTGAAGTACAGGAAGTGACTTGCATAAACAGTAAATAGAATTTGAATGCAGGTGCCCCATCTTAAGACTGATGCTGCTGGTTTTTAGAAGTTTTACTTTGAAGTTGTGATTAAAAATCATCGAAGTTGTTGTTTCATTATACATTGCAATTGGTAACTGTATAAATGGTTCACTTTGAATAGTGTTTTCCTTTAAAACAGAAAAAAAAATGGGAAGGGAAGGAAGATGCAGCTCTGAAACCTTACCATTAGCATGGAAACTCCTGGTATACTGAAAACTGACCTTCTTTTCAGAACCTATGACCTATCAAAAGCTGCTGTATTTACTGACTTACGATTATGCATTTTCTTAAATCCCACTCTTTTCTACATCAGGAAAGACTCTGATGAGGCAGATCTGGTGCTGGCCAAAGAAGCTAACGTGAAGTGTCCTCAGATCGTAATCGCTTTTTATGAAGAGCGACTAACTTGGCATTCATGCCCAGAAGATGAAGCACAATAATTAGTTGCATTGCTTTTTTATATATACGAATATTAAACCTGGAAATTTGATTTATTAGCAATGTGAGAAACATACATTCTAACAAGAATCAAATTTGATATTTTTTTGAAGTAGTATGTTTTGCATCAACAGCAAGTTAATAAAAGCTTTCTGCGACTTGTTTCATTTATCACAAGAGAGCATTTGATACTACTACTTCCTCCATATTAGGTAAAAGCTTTTATAAAACATTCATAAACTTCCATAGTTATTAAAGAATCATAATGAATGTTCAAACTCACAGATGTTTTTGTAGTCTTCTATACTATTGATGTGCATGTATCTCCTTTGCCCAAACCTAGCCCTTTAAAACTGTAGAATCATTCTTTTTAGTATTTGGGGTCACCTGGTCTCTTGAAGACCAGGTGAAAACTAACTTTGTAGTAATTTGAATGTTATCAGACTGTATATTGTTTACTTTATTGTAAATACTGGTGAACAGTGGTCAATAAAATAGTTTTATATTCTTCCTTTATACTGATAGGCTGTGACTCTTTTGAAGCGGTATGATATTTCTGAACTTTTGATATGTTAGGCTCTCAATTTGTAATATATTTAACTGTAAATTGTTTTTTTTGGGGGGGTAGATTGGTTCATGAATATTGCCCTGTTGCTACTCTGTAGTCACAATACCAGACAAATACCAGGCTTTGGTTCTTTGTATTTTTTCAGTGAATAATGCTTGAGACATAGTGGTTTTTTCAGTCAGGAAGGGCTTGTGAAGTGAATGTGTTTTGAGTACATGTTTAAGTCACAGATAGCAAACATACTGCTTAGTTATGGCTGTTGGTTCATAAGCCTGAGTGGCTTGTGCAGGTATACTGGGAAATATTTAACGCGCTGACAGTATTGGCTTTGCTTTAGTTTCAGTGTTAATACCAGGCTATAGTGTAACTAGCAGTGGTTTGGATGGAATTATTCTTCAGGGGATAGCCTGAAGAGTACTTGCATAGCTCTGTCTTTAAAAGGGAATATTTTAATGAAGTTACGTATGTCATATACTTTAAACGAAGGCTTTGTTTCTATTTCAGATTGAATTTTAAAATGGGTTCTATAATCAGCTGCTTGGAGAATGCCTTCAGAAGGGCAGAAATAAAGGGTAGGGAACTCAGGAGGGAAGAAAGTTGTGCTTTTCCATTCTTTATCCAGCTGCCATTCCTCTCTTCACTTGTTTTCATTTAAAACACCTTCTTTTTGTGTTTTGACTGCAGTGGTATAGTTTGTCTTGAGTTGTGCCTCTCCATATGTCAAATGGCCAAGCTTATTTCAGAAATACCCTTTATCTAAAGTTGTGATTAAAAAAAATATCTTGTAGTATGCTATTGTCAATGTCACAGAATCATAGAATGGTTTGGGTTGGAAAGGACATAAAGCTCATCCAGTTCCACCCCCCCACCATGGGCAGGGACACCTTCCCTTAGACCAAGTTGCTCAAAACCTTGTCCAACCTGGCCTTGAACACTGCCAGGGATGGGGCAGCCAGAGCTGGTCTGGGCAACCTGTGCCAGTATCTCACCATCCGCATAGTAAAGAATGTCTTCCCTATATCCAAACTAAACCTCCCCTCTTTCAGTTTAAAGCCATTTCCTCATGTTCTATCCCAACATGCCCTTATAAAAAGCCTCTCCAGCTTTCTTGTAGGCTGCTTCTAGCCACTGGAAGGCTGCTGTAAGATCTTCCCAGAACTGCCTTCAGGCTGAACAAGCCCAACTCTCCTTTCTTCACAGGAGAGGTGTTCCAGCCCTCTGATCATCTTTGTGGCCCTCTGGACTTGCAGAGTCCTAGATGAGATAGTCAAGTTTACCCAGCTATGTTTCTTTAAAAGGGTAAAAGAAGATTGGGGTTCCTGGAAACCCTCCTGAGGAGTGAATGAAGGAATTTAGTCTGTGCTTGATGTTCTTTTGATACTGTTAAACAAATCATTACTATTACCTGTTTGTCCTCACATTGTTTAAAAAGGATTTACATTGTGAATCAAAGTATGCCACTGTAAAACAATTACAGTTGAACACTGCAGTGGCTAAACTGATGCTAAGTTACCTTTTTTTTGTGTAGCTGCTTTGTCTTGTCATCATTTCTATTATTACTGGGTTTTGGCAGAATTCAGTTGCTGTTTGTGGCTCTAGGAAAGATCTGATATTCCTGTTAGTGTGGGGGTTCATTTGTTTCAGGTAATGCTAATTTCAGAGCTTAGCCTGTTCTTTAGACTAATTACCCGAACATATGTGTTAAGTTGTTCGCAGAGTTAGGGTTTAATTCTTTCAGGCCTATAATAGGACTGTTGATGCACCTAGTATATAGGATTCTGAAATCCTTGGGTTTTAACCAGTAGCTTGAGAAATACACTGGCTAAACAAGAATTCCAAAGCAGCTTGTTTCTTTCTTGCTGCTTCTACTATGGAGTGCATTTTAAAGAGTCTTAAAACTGTTATTCTCCGTTTGCGTTTTATCACCTTTGCAGTTTCTATATACTTTTTTTGGTTTAAGTGTGGATATCAAGTTTATATGAAGTTGCTGATTTGAAGTGATTGAGGTGAAACAGTTGATTTAAATTACCGGTTATTGTAAGTGGTAGACATAGAGGTTTTTCTTGGAAGGTTGATCCTTGATTTGTAATCCTTAAAAATACAGAGTTGCGACAAGATGCAATTTTTACATTATATAGGTTCTTCCCTCTGGCTCTCTGTAAAAATAGACTGTATTCACGTTTAATTTTACAGCTTGTTAGACAATTAATTACAGTTCCAAATTTTTACACTATGATGGTAGAAATGCTGACTGGTATTTGTTTCCTTTTTTGTCTTCCTCACGTTGTGTCAAGCTGCATTTTGATAGTAATGAAATGCAACACTTTAAAGTTACAAGTTCTGTAAGATTATGCTGAATGTGCTGCATACATATGCAAGAAGTTAACAAATGTTATTAATTTAAAATTAACTAATTAAATAAATGAGATATCTTCTGTAGTTAGTGACTTGTGCAGCGGTTTCTGGTCCTTTCTTACGCAAAAACAAATTGGTTTCAGGCTGTCATTTCATGATCACTCTCTGTTGATTCTGCTGTCCCAAAAAGCCCCAAACCAGTTGTACTTGCTCCAGTACTGCTCCTCACCCTGGCTGAGGAAAATACTCTGGAGTTTAACATCGTCAGGTAGTGCTAGGTGATGCAAAATTCAAATCTCATGATCAGTTATGGCATCATCCTCTCACAGCCTGGCTCTTCTTTGTGAGGGGAAGAATAAAACTCATAATTTGATCAGTAATATTGCATTAATTGCCAATTAAAGAGCAATTGCTGGTAAATGGAATAAAACATCCAGTCTTCATAACTGAAAAAAAGAGCTATCAGTATTGCAAGTGGTTATTATCAGTTCAGCGCAAAGATTTATGTGCTTCATAGTAATTCTAGATTCATGGTCCAGTTCTCTTTAAAACTGTTGGAAAATTCCTTCACAACAGATTATAGCACATTTAGGACTCGACATATGTTGCCATCATTTCAAGTGTAACTGGAAGTACATTTTTCCTTCAACTGCAAATTATTAATCACAGTTACTTGCCTGAATTGGGCTCCTGCACTGTAAAAGGTGTCCTCCTTTCCCGTTCTAAGAGCATTCTCCAGCATCCTGAGCTTTTTCCTTGCCATTGGTGTCCTTCACTTCCGGTTTGGAACTTCTTTTCAAAATGCCACCTTTCATTCGAGTTTTGAATTTAAGCTGCCTATGTTAGGACAGACACATCTACTCTGCTGACAGAGGCCTCTCAACTTGGACTACCAGCCAAGCCAGATGCCTTCAAATCTTTCTGAGGGGCTTCCCCCAAAAAGAGACTTGCTGCACCTAACAAGCCGAAGTGCAATGCCATGGAAATGTGGCTCTGGTTCCTGGACCAAAACATTGCAGGGTCAACTGGAGCCATATTTTTCCCTATAGATTTACGAAACTGGTCTTCACTAGAGCAAGTTGTGCTTTGTTTTGCAGAGCGAATGTGCTGACTTGCTGTTTGTGGGGTTTATCTGCCTCAGATGTGTGCTGTTCACAGGCAGTTTCTGTCCCATAGTGTTTTGCTGTTCTCTGGGCTTTTAGTTGTGACAACACTTGGGAAGGGTGTGAAAGTGTTCGGTAGTATCTTCATGTCAGCAGGACCTGGGACAAGCTTCACTTGCTGCTCCTTCCTAGTGGGAAAATCCCAGCAGTCAGCTTGGGTAGCATCTGGTCCTTTGGATGTTCAAATGGAAAACTTTCATCTCTCGAAAACCTTTTAGGGGCTCTGATGTAAGCACTCTGGGCTCTCATTTCAAATAAACGATAGATGGTTTAATAAAAGAATAAGCATGTGTGTGTGTCCCCCCAATAAAAAAACCCCACCAAATTATACCAAGCAAATTTGGAGCACTTGTTCCAGAGAGTCATAGGTTATTCAATTGGTTCAGCCACATGCAAGCAGGAATGGTGCTTTTTTTCTCCTTGTAAACTGCTGTGGGATTTATTAGTGTGATGAGAGAATTGGATATGATTCCCAGGGCTCCAGATGGTACCTGCCAGATGGGAGCTCATATTCTTGCTTCTAAAGATGGTATGGTGATTGAGAAAAAAATAACCTTTTGTGATGTATTTTCTTGCTTGATAATGGTTTTAGTAAATGGTCAAGTACTTCCATTCATTGCAGTGCCTGCAAAATGATTTTAATCTGGTGAAAAGATGGCCCTCCTGGATATGGTATTTGATGGCAGGGTTTGGTTTGTTCCTTGGTTGAATGTGTGCATCCTGCAGATTTCCTACACCAGCAGAGGCATCACTGGCTTCCCCATCTGATTCTTCCTTCCCCAGAATAGTTTTCTTACTCAGGTGCACTGCTCTGCACAGGGTTCCCATTTGAAATATATGTATTATTGCTTCAGAATCTTTGTCAAAACACACTGGGCCTTGTTGCCTGACTTAATAAGCAGGGTCACTAGTGACAAGGTGTCACTAGGAAGGTCTGTATAAAGAAAAGGCTTGTTAAAGATGCAATAAATCACTGAGTCCTTTAGGTTTGAAATGACTCTTATGAGTCCAACCATTAACCAGAACTGCCAAGTCTGCCGCTAAAGCACATCCATAAGCGCCGCATCTACACACCTTTTGAATACCTTCAAGGGATGGAACTCAGCCCCATCCCTGGACAGCCTGTTCCAATGCTTGACAACCCAAAGGTAAAGGAATTTTTCCTAATGTCCAGTCTAAACCTCCCCTGGCACAGCTTGAGACCATTTCCTCTCATCCTATTGCTTGTTACTCAGGAAAAGAGACTGACACCCACCTCACTACAGCTTCCTTTCAAGTAGTTGTCAAGAATGAGAAGTTTCCCCTCAGCCTCCTTTTCTCCAGACTTACTGCTGGCTCATACTTAGCTGGGTGCTGTGATGGCATATATAGAGGCAGCTGGTCACACACATAACAGGCATATTGAAGCAAACTGATGCTCTGCATGAACATTTATCATACTGGAAAATTGCTTTTCAGGCGTAAGTTCTGAAATTGTTTCTCACAGTGTTTCTACCTGAAGGGAGAACCATAGGGAAGAGCAGTCTCACAGGAGCACACATTTGCAACTACGACAGTGACAGAATGATTACTAGCTCCTGTTCCTGGCTGTGAAGGCTGCTGTTTCTGTAAAGGACCATGGGTACAAGGCTGACTTTGGGGCCCATAATGGATGTGCCAGCCTGCGCCGAAGAACACCAGTCCTTTGCCCGGCAGAGCAGAACTCATCAGTACTTCCCTTTACCAAGCACACAATGTGTTTCCGTAACACAGAGAAGACATTTCAATCCATTGCCTCCTTTCCCCATGGCTCTGCTCTTCTCCCATCTAGGGAGGTCACTATTTCTTGATGCTTTCCTTCTGGAGCGCACCCTTCCCTTTTGGTGCCAACTCAGCCACTGCAAACTGGCATCAAGCTGTCCCTGCACAGCTTCTCCTCTTTCTGCCTTCGCTTAGGAAAGCTTTGGCAACTGCAGTTCCCTCCAGCTCGTCTCCCTTTGCCTGGGCTGCAGCTCTGCTGTTTCACACTGGCGACCCCAGCACACGCCCTCCAATGGACTTGCCAGTACTGCTGTCACCTGAGGAGTTATTTGCACTAGCCCTGGAGATAGGCAGAGAGACAGAGATGTAGATATAGTTGTAGAGATAAAGGATGCTATAGCTATAGCTAGTGAAGGGAGTGTTTCTGTTTGTGTACACTGTGTTTTCCTTGTTGTTTCCAGGAGGTGATTATGCTCACTTTCCACCAGAACTGGGCAGAGGCAGTAGCATTTCCTACTTGTGCGTGTGAAAAACAAAGGTGCTCTGCCTAAAAGAACAGTTTGCTCAAACAGAAGCACAAATTCCCTCATTTCAGATAGGAATGCAGCTGGGGCTGTCTTCTGCATCTCCAGTAACAAACTTGGTGACTTCCCTTCTCCCACCGCAACAGACCACTCCAGAAATGAGCCTATGGGAGAGAGACCAGCGCTCCTTCTGCACGTCAAGGGTCTGAACAAATGTGCTGGGGGGATTTGTTGCCAATCTCTCAATCTCTGCCCTCTATACAGTGCCCTTATGTGATGCTTAAGTGGCCTACACAACTGAGTCCGTTACTTGTTTCGCCTGAGTGCTGCAGGGCAAAGCTGCTCAGTGCATACAGCTCAAACCAAAATGGGGTCAAAACACCTTATTGAGCTACCGAGAGCATGGAATTGGGCAGCAGTCAGTGAAGTGTTGCCTTCAAGTAGTGATACGAGAGGTGAATCCCCAAACTGGAGACATGAATGTTACTAAACACAAGCAAATATCTAAGCACCCTGTGTAACAAACGCAGAAGAGATTCCTGACATTCTTCTTCTTTCCAAGAAGAAGACCTCACCAGAAGCAGCGCAGCAGCAAACTCCATGGGTGCATTGACAAGGAATGGTGAGGAAATCCCGTACGCTCTCTACGTTTTGGCAAAGTTCATGCAGAGGGAACCAAAACCCCTTTCTTTCACCTCTGGGATCGCCACGCTCAAATGACTGCACGTGGTATAAAAGCCTTTATTGATACAGTCTGAACATACAGATTCATTTACAGGGACACCCCGCAGTGGTGCCCGGTGTGTGGCTGCCATGGGCAGGGCCATCCCCCTGGGGCTCCTGGGCACAGGCACTGCCTCAGGGCCAGCACCCCAAAGGCCTTTCCCCAAGGCACGCTGGGCATAGGGGCAGCAGCAGCAGCAGCAGGGCTGCGGTAGGCAGGGCTGCGGGGGCCCCATCACCCCCGTGTCATAGTGCCAGCACTCGCCAACGCAGCATCACAATGCTCTGGAGCAGTATAAGTGCAGCGCCCTCCCCCAGTGCTTTGGAGCTCCAGCGCCAGGCACTGGAAGGGTTCTTGCTCCCAGGCTAGATCAGGCCAGCGGCACTTTGCGGCTCTTGGAAGCCCCTGCGGTGGCTCCAGGTGGAGGCAGAAGGGCAGTGCCAGTGTCCCCTTGTCCCCTTGGAGGCATAACCCGCCCGTGGACCGGGAGCAGGTCTTGCTCAGTGCTCAGGGAGCAGCCGATCGCCAGCACTGGGGTCAGGAAGGAATTTTCCCCCGGGGCAGATTGGCACCGGGGCCCCGGGGTTTTTTTGCCTTCCTCTGAGCACTGAGCATGACCACGTGTCAGGGCTCCTCTGGTCCCGGTGCTCTGGGTTATTGCCTGGTGCTCATGCACCACGA
Source organism: Myiopsitta monachus (assembly GCA_017639245.1). Taxonomy (NCBI): domain Eukaryota; kingdom Metazoa; phylum Chordata; class Aves; order Psittaciformes; family Psittacidae; genus Myiopsitta; species Myiopsitta monachus. The sequence continues at coordinate 15,747,009 of CM029928.1, forward strand.
AGGTGGCCCCTCGTGTCCTGCAGCTGGGGGGGGAAGGCTTTTTTTTCCCCCAGGCTGGACTAGCAAGCGTCCCTGGGGTTTTTTGCCTCCTCTGCAGCCGAGCACAGCCCCTTCATGGGGCTCCTTTGGGCTCTTGCAGCCCAAAGGCAGCTGCTCGTGCTCCACGCAGGCAGGCCTTCGTGCCCCGCATGCGGGGGGAGGAAGCCTTCTGCACTCCCAGGGTGGCCCCAGCGTGGCCCCGGGACTTGCTGCTTCTCTCTGTTGCATGGAGCAACCCCCCTGGTCAGGTCTTCCTCAGCCCATTCTGGTGGGGTTCTTGCACTGCCTTCGCCCCACCATGGCACCGCTCCTGCCCCGGTTTTCCTTTCTCAGGCTGCAAGGGAGGGGTTTTCCAGCTAAACTGAAGGATGCGTCAGCCTGCTGCTGGCTATGCATGGGCATCGCGTTAATGCAGTGTGGGCATCAGCTCTGCCAGGTTTAGAAGAAGAAAACAGAGTCTAAGCTAAGGTAATATCTAAGCCGAGTTAAAGTCTAAGCTAAGCTAAGACCTAAACTAAGGTAATATCTAAGCCAACTTAAAGTCTAAGCTAAACTAAGGTCTAAGCTAAGGTAACGCCTAAGCCGAGTTAAAGTCTAAGCCACGGTCTAAGCTAAGGTAATGCCTAAGTCTAGTTAAAGTCTAAGCTAAGCTAAGGTCTAAGCTGAGATAATGTCTAAGCCGTGTTAAAGTCTAAGCAAAGCTAAAGGACTAAGCTAAGGTAACGTCTAAGCCAAGTTAACGTCTAAGCTAAGCTAATCTCTAAATTAAGGTAACAGTATAAGCTGAGTAAAAGTTTAAGCTAAACGAAGGTCTAACTCAAAGTAACGTCTAAGCAGAGTTAAACTCTAAGCTAAGCTAATGTCTAAGCTAAGGTAATGTCGAAGCAAGTTAAAGTCTAAGCTAAGCTAAAGTCTAAGATAAGGTAACAACTAAGACGAGTTAAATACAAAGCAAAGCTAAGGTCTAAGCTAAGGTAATGTCTAAGAAGAGTAAAGTCAAAAGTAAAGCTAAAGTCTAAGATAAGGTAAAGTATAAGCATATTTAAAGAAACAACAACAATGCAAACAACACAGCCACAGCCCAAACAATGCAGCTACAGCCCAAACAACGCAGCTAAAGCCCAAACAACTAAGCCAAACCCCACACAACAAAGATAAAGCCCAAAAACCGAAGCTAAAACCCAAAGAACTAAGCTAAAGCCGAAACTCCTAAGCTAAAATACAACCAACAAAGCTAAAGCTGAACCAAAAAAACTAAAGCCCAAACTCCAAAGCTAAAGCCCAAACTCCTAAGCTAAACCCAAATGAAATCAGCAAAATCCGAACCTCCTAAGTTAAAGCCCAAAGACCAAACCTAAAGACCAAACTCCTAACCTTAAGTACAAACAACTAAGCTAAAGCCCAAACTCCTAAGACAAAACACAAACAACTCAGCTAAACCCCAATCAACTAAACTAAAGCACAAACAACTAAGCTAAACCCTAAACTCCCATGCTAAAGAGCAAACAACTAAGCTAAACCCCAAACTCCAAAGCTAAACACCAAACACCTAAGCTAAACCCCAAACTCCTAAGTAAAACTCCAAACTCTTAAGCTAAAGCCCAAACTCCTAAGCTAAACCCCAAACCCCTAACCTAAACCCCAAACAACAAAGCCAAAACCCAAATAACTAAGCTAAAGCCAAACGAACTAAGATAAAGCCCAAAAAACAAAGCTAAATCCCAAACTAATAAGTTAAAGCCCAAAAAACTAACCTAAAGCCCAAAAAACTCTGCTAAACCCCAAATTCCTAAGCTAAAACCCAAACTCATGAGCAGCAAACAAAACAACTAAGTTAAACCCTAAACTCTTATGCTAAAGAACAAAGAAATAAGCTAAAGTCTAAACTCCTAAGCTAAACCAAACCAAATAATACAAAGCCCAACCAACGAAGCCAAAGCACAAACAACTCAGCTAAAGCCCAAACAACTCAGCTAAAGCCAAACCAACAAAGCTAAAGCCCAAACAACTCATCTAAACCCAACCAAGCTAAACACCAAAGAACTATGCTAAATCCCAAAAACTAATGTAAAGCCCAACCAAATAAGCTAAAGACCAAACAACTAAGCTAAAGCCCAAACAACTAAGCTAAAGCCCAAAATCCTATGCTAAAATGCGAACAACTAAGCTAAATCCCAAAAACAAAGCTAAAGCCCAAACAAAGCTAAAGCCGAACCAACTAAGCTAAAGCCCAAACAAGTAAGCTAAAGCCCAAACGCCTAAGCTAAAGCCCAAAATCCTAAGCTAAAGCACAAACAACTAAGCTAAAGCCCAAACAACTAAGCTAAAGTTCAAGCAACTAAGCTAAAGCCCAAACAACTCAGCTGAAGCCCAAAAACTCATGTAAAGCCTAAACAACTAAGCTAAAGTGCAACCAACTAAGCTAAATCCCAAACAACTGAGAAAAACCCCAAGCAACTAAGCTAAAGCCCAAACAACTAAGGTAAAGTTCAAGCAACTAAGCTAAACTCCAACCAACTAAGCTAAATACCAAACAACTATGCTAAATCCCAAAAACTAAAGTAAAGCCCAACCAAATAAGCTAAAGCCAAAACAACTAAGCTAAAGCCCAAACAACTAAGCTAAAGCCCAAACAACTAAACTAAAGCCCAAACAACTAAGCTAAAGCCCAAACAACTAAGCTAAAGCCCAAACAACTAAGCAAAAGCACAACAAACCAAAGTCTAAACTCCAAAGCTAAACCCCAAACAACTAAGCTGAAGCACAAACAACTAAGCTAAATCCGAAAAACTAAGCTAAATCCCCAAAACTCAGCTAAAGCCCAAATAACTAAGCTAAAGCCCCAAATCCTATGATAAAACGTGAACAACTAAGCTAAATCCCAAAAACGAAGCTAAAGCCCAAACAAAGCTAAAGCCCAACCAACTAGCCTAAACCCCAAACAACGAAGCTAAAGCCCAAACAACTAAGCTAAAGCCCAAAAAACTGAGAAAAAGTCCAAACACCTGAGCAGAAGCCATACCAACTAAGCTAAAGCCCAACCAACCAAGCTAAAGGCCAAACAACTAAGTTAAAGCCCAAACAAGTAAGCTAAAGCCCAAACTAAACTAAAGCCCAACCAAGCTAAAGCCCAACTAACTAAGCTAAAGCCCAGTCAACTAAGCTGAAGCCCAAACAACTAAGATAAAGCCAAAACAACTAAGCTCAAGAGCAAACAACTAAGCTAAATACCAAACAACTCAGCTAAATCCCAAAAACTAATGAAAAGCCCAAAGAACAAACCAAATGCTCAAACAATTAAGCTAACGCCCAAGCAACTAAGCTAAAGTGCACACAACTAAGCTAAAGCCCAAACAACTGATAAAAAGACCAAACAACTAAGCTAAAGCCCAAACAACTAAGCTGAAGCCCAAAAACTACTGTAAAGCCCAACCAACTAAGCTAAATCCCAAACAACTAAGCTAAAGCCCAAAAAACTAAGCTAAACCCCAAACACCTAATCTGAAGCCCAAAAACTCATGAAAATTCCAAACAACTCAGCTAAATCCTAAACAAATAAGCTAAAGTCCAAACAACTCAGCTGAAGCCCAAACAACATAAAGCCCAAACAACTAAGCTAAAGCCAAAACAACTAAGCTAAAGCCCAAACAACTAAGCGATACATCAAACAACTAAGCTATAGCCCAAAGAACTAAGCTAAAGCCCAAACAACTAAGCTAAAGCCCAAGCAAGCTAAAACCCAAACAAATAACCTAAAGCCCAAGCAACTAAGCTAAAGCCCAAACAACTAAGCTAAAGCCCAAACAACTAAGGTAAAGTTCAAGCAACTAAGCTAAACTCCAACCAACTAAGCTAAATCCCAAACAACTAAGCTAAAGCCCAAAAAACTAAGCTAAACCCCAAACACCTAATCTGAAGCCCAAAAACTCATGAAAATTCCAAACAACTCAGCTAAATCCTAAACAAATAAGCTAAAGTCCAAACAACTCAGCTGAAGCCCAAACAACATAAAGCCCAAACAACTAAGCTAAAGCCAAAACAACTAAGCTAAAGCCCAAACAACTAAGCGATACATCAAACAACTAAGCTAAAGCCCAAACAACTAAGGTAAAGTTCAAGCAACTAAGCTAAACTCCAACCAACTAAGCTAAATACCAAACAACTAAGCTAAATCCCAAAAACTAAAGAAAAGCCCAACCAAATAAGCTAAAGACCAAACAACTAAGCTAAAGCCCAAACAACTCAGCTGAAGCCCAAACAACATAAAGCCCAAACAACTAAGCTAAAGCCCAAACAACTAAGCGATACATCAAACAACTAAGCTATAGCCCAAAGAACTAAGCTAAAGCCCAAACAACTAAGCTAAATCCCAACGAACTAAGCTAAAGCCCAAACAACTAAGCTAAAGCCCAAACAACAAAGCTAAAGCCCAAAATCCTATGCTAAAACACGAACAACTAAGCTAAATCCCAAAAACAAAGCTAAACCCCAAACAACGAAACTAAAGCCCAAACAACTAAGCTAAAGTTCAAGCAAATAAGCTAAAGGCCAACCAAGCTGAAGCCCAAAAACTCATGTAAAGGCCAAGCAACTTTGCTAAAGTGCAAACAACTAAGCTAAATCCCAAACAACTGAGAAAAACCCCAAGCAACTAAGCTGAAGCCCAAACAACTAAGCTAAAGACCAAACAAGTAAGCTAAACTCCAACCAACTAAGCTAAATACCAAACAACTATGCTAAATCCCAAAAACTAATGTAAAGCCCAAAGAACTAAGCTAAAGCCCAAACAACTAAGCTAAAGCCCAAACAACTAAGCTAAAGCCCCAAATCCTATGCTAAAACGCGAACAACTAAGCTAAATCCCAAAAGCGAAGCTAAAGCCCAAAGCTAAAGCCGAACCAACTAAGCTAAAGCCCAAACAAGTAAGCTAAAGCCCAAACGCCTAAGCTAAAGCCCAAAATCCTAAGCTAAAGCACAAACAACTAAGCTAAAGCCCAAACACCTCAGCTGAAGCCCAAAAACTCATGTAAAGCCTAAACAACTAAGCTAAAGTGCAACCAACTAAGCTAAATCCCAAACAACTGAGAAAAACCCCAAGCAACTAAGCTAAAGCCCAAACAACTAAGGTAAAGTTCAAGCAACTAAGCTGAACTCCAACGAACTAAGCTAAATACCAAACAACTATGCTAAATCCCAAAAACTAAAGTAAAGCCCAACCAAATAAGCTAAAGCCAAAACAACTAAGCTAAAGCCCAAACAACTGATAAAAAGACCAAACAACTAAGCTAAAGCCCAAACAACTAAGCTGAAGCCCAAAAACTACTGTAAAGCCCAACCAACTAAGCTAAATCCCAAACAACTAAGCTAAAGCCCAAACAACTAAGCTAAACCCCAAACACCTAATCTGAAGCCCAAAAATTCATGTAAATTTCAAACAACTCAGCTAAATCCTAAACAAATAAGCTAAAGTCCAAACAACTAAGCTAAATCCCAAACAACTGAGAAAAAGCCCAAACAACTAAGCTAAATCCCAAACAGCTGAGAAAAAGCCCAAACAACTAAGCTAAAGACCAAACAACTAAGCTAAATCCCTAACAACTAAGCTAAAGCCCAAATGAGTAAACTAAAGTCCAAACAAGTAAGCTAAAGCCCAAACAAATAAGCTAAAGCCCAAACAACTAAGCTAAAGCCCAAACAACTAAGGTAAAGTTCAAGCAACTAAGCTAAACTCCAACCAACTAAGCTAAATACCAAACAACTAAGCTAAATCCCAAAAACTAAAGAAAAGCCCAACCAAATAAGCTAAAGACCAAACAACTAAGCTAAAGCCCAAACAACTCAGCTGAAGCCCAAACAACATAAAGCCCAAACAACTAAGCTAAAGCCAAAACAACTAAGCTAAAGCCCAAACAACTAAGAGATACATCAAACAACTATGCTAAAGATCAAACAACTAAGCGATACATCAAACAACTAAGCTATAGCCCAAAGAACTAAGCTAAAGCCCAAACAACTAAGCTAAAGCCCAAGCAAGCTAAAACCCAAACAAATAACCTAAAGCCCAAGCAACTAAGCTAAAGCCCAAACAACTAAGCTAAAGCCCAAACAACTAAGGTAAAGTTCAAGCAACTAAGCTAAACTCCAACCAACTAAGCTAAATACCAAACAACTAAGCTAAATCCCAAAAACTAAAGAAAAGCCCAACCAAATAAGCTAAAGACCAAACAACTAAGCTAAAGCCCAAACAACTCAGCTGAAGCCCAAACAACATAAAGCCCAAACAACTAAGCTAAAGCCAAAACAACTAAGCTAAAGCCCAAACAACTAAGCGATACATCAAACAACTAAGCTAAAGCCCAAACAACTAAGCGATACATCAAACAACTAAGCTATAGCCCAAAGAACTATGCTAAAGCCCAAACAACTAAGCTAAATCCCAACGAACTAAGCTAAAGCCCAAACAACTAAGCTAAAGCCCAAACAACTAAGCTAAACCCCAAAATCCTATGCTAAAACGCGAACAACTAAGCTAAATCCCAAAAATAAAGCTAAACCCCAAACAACGAAGCTAAAGCCCAAACAACTAAGCTAAACCCCAAACAACTACGCTAAAGCCCAAACAACGAAGCTAAAGCCCAAACAACTAAGCTAAAGTTCAAGCAAATAAGCTAAAGGCCAACCAACTAAGCTGAAGCCCAAAAACTCATGTAAAGGCCAAGCAACTTTGCTAAAGTGCAAACAACTAAGCTAAATCCCAAACAACTGAGAAAAACCCCAAGCAACTAAGCTGAAGCCCAAACAACTAAGCTAAAGACCAAACAAGTAAGCTAAACTCCAACCAACTAAGCTAAATACCAAACAACTATGCTAAATCCCAAAAACTAATGTAAAGCCCAAACAACTAAGCTAAAGCCCAAACAACTAAGCTAAAGCCCAAACAACTAAGCTAAAGCCCCAAATCCTATGCTAAAACGCGAACAACTAAGCTAAATCCCAAAAGCGAAGCTAAAGCCCAAAGCTAAAGCCGAACCAACTAAGCTAAAGCCCAAACAAGTAAGCTAAAGCCCAAACGCCTAAGCTAAAGCCCAAAATCCTAAGCTAAAGCACAAACAACTAAGCTAAAGCCCAAACACCTCAGCTGAAGCCCAAAAACTCATGTAAAGCCTAAACAACTAAGCTAAAGTGCAACCAACTAAGCTAAATCCCAAACAACTGAGAAAAACCCCAAGCAACTAAGCTAAAGCCCAAACAACTAAGGTAAAGTTCAAGCAACTAAGCTAAACTAGAACCAACTAAGCTAAATACCAAACAACTATGCTAAATCCCAAAAACTAAAGAAAAGCCCAACCAAATAAGCTAAAGACCAAACAACTAAGCTAAAGCCCAAACAACTCAGCTGAAGCCCAAACAACATAAAGCCCAAACAACTAAGCTAAAGCCAAAACAACTAAGCTAAAGCCCAAACAACTAAGCGATACATCAAACAACTAAGCTAAAGCCCAAACAACTAAGCGATACATCAAACAACTAAGCTATAGCCCAAAGAACTAAGCTAAAGCCCAAACAACTAAGCTAAATCCCAACGAACTAAGCTAAAGCCCAAACAACTAAGCTAAAGCCCAAACAACTAAGCTAAAGCCCAAAATCCTATGCTAAAACGCAAACAACTAAGCTAAATCCCAAAAACAAAGCTAAACCCCAAACAACGAAGCTAAAGCCCAACCAACTGATAAAAAGACCAAACAACTAAGCTAAAGCCCAAACAACTAAGCTGAAGCCCAAAAACTACTGTAAAGCCCAACCAACTAAGCTAAATCCCAAACAACTAAGCTAAAGCCCAAACAACTAAGCTAAACCCCAAACACCTAATCTGAAGCCCAAAAATTCATGTAAATTTCAAACAACTCAGCTAAATCCTAAACAAATAAGCTAAAGTCCAAACAACTAAGCTAAATCCCAAACAACTGAGAAAAAGCCCAAACAACTAAGCTAAATCCCAAACAGCTGAGAAAAAGCCCAAACAACTAAGCTAAAGACCAAACAACTAAGCTAAATCCCTAACAACTAAGCTAAAGCCCAAATGAGTAAACTAAAGTCCAAACAAGTAAGCTAAAGCCCAAACAAATAAGCTAAAGCCCAAACAACTAAGCTAAAGCCCAAACAACTAAGGTAAAGTTCAAGCAACTAAGCTAAACTCCAACCAACTAAGCTAAATACCAAACAACTAAGCTAAATCCCAAAAACTAAAGAAAAGCCCAACCAAATAAGCTAAAGACCAAACAACTAAGCTAAAGCCCAAACAACTCAGCTGAAGCCCAAACAACATAAAGCCCAAACAACTAAGCTAAAGCCAAAACAACTAAGCTAAAGCCCAAACAACTAAGAGATACATCAAACAACTATGCTAAAGATCAAACAACTAAGCGATACATCAAACAACTAAGCTATAGCCCAAAGAACTAAGCTAAAGCCCAAACAACTAAGCTAAAGCCCAAGCAAGCTAAAACCCAAACAAATAACCTAAAGCCCAAGCAACTAAGCTAAAGCCCAAACAACTAAGCTAAAGCCCAAACAACTAAGGTAAAGTTCAAGCAACTAAGCTAAACTCCAACCAACTAAGCTAAATACCAAACAACTAAGCTAAATCCCAAAAACTAAAGAAAAGCCCAACCAAATAAGCTAAAGACCAAACAACTAAGCTAAAGCCCAAACAACTCAGCTGAAGCCCAAACAACATAAAGCCCAAACAAGTAAGCTAAAGCCAAAACAACTAAGCTAAAGCCCAAACAACTAAGCGATACATCAAACAACTAAGCTAAAGCCCAAACAACTAAGCGATACATCAAACAACTAAGCTATAGCCCAAAGAACTATGCTAAAGCCCAAACAACTAAGCTAAATCCCAACGAACTAAGCTAAAGCCCAAACAACTAAGCTAAAGCCCAAACAACAAAGCTAAAGCCCAAAATCCTATGCTAAAACGCGAACAACTAAGCTAAATCCCAAAAACAAAGCTAAACCCCAAACAACGAAGCTAAAGCCCAACCAACTAAGCTAAACCCCAAACAACTACGCTAAAGCCCAAACAACGAAGCTAAAGCCCAAACAACTAAGCTAAAGTTCAAGCAAATAAGCTAAAGGCCAACCAACTAAGCTGAAGCCCAAAAACTCATGTAAAGGCCAAGCAACTTTGCTAAAGTGCAAACAACTAAGCTAAATCCCAAACAACTGAGAAAAACCCCAAGCAACTAAGCTGAAGCCCAAACAACTAAGCTAAAGACCAAACAAGTAAGCTAAACTCCAACCAACTAAGCTAAATACCAAACAACTATGCTAAATCCCAAAAACTAATGTAAAGCCCAAAGAACTAAGCTAAAGCCCAAACAACTAAGCTAAAGCCCAAACAACTAAACTAAAGCCCCAAATCCTATGCTAAAACGCGAACAACTAAGCTAAATCCCAAAAGCGAAGCTAAAGCCCAAAGCTAAAGCCGAACCAACTAAGCTAAAGCCCAAACAAGTAAGCTAAAGCCCAAACGCCTAAGCTAAAGCCCAAAATCCTAAGCTAAAGCACAAACAACTAAGCTAAAGCCCAAACACCTCAGCTGAAGCCCAAAAACTCATGTAAAGCCTAAACAACTAAGCTAAAGTGCAACCAACTAAGCTAAATCCCAAACAACTGAGAAAAACCCCAAGCAACTAAGCTAAAGCCCAAACAACTAAGGTAAAGTTCAAGCAACTAAGCTAAACTAGAACCAACTAAGCTAAATACCAAACAACTATGCTAAATCCCAAAAACTAAAGAAAAGCCCAACCAAATAAGCTAAAGACCAAACAACTAAGCTAAAGCCCAAACAACTCAGCTGAAGCCCAAACAACATAAAGCCCAAACAACTAAGCTAAAGCCAAAACAACTAAGCTAAAGCCCAAACAACTAAGCAATACATCAAACAACTAAGCTAAAGCCCAAACAACTAAGCGATACATCAAACAACTAAGCTATAGCCCAAAGAACTAAGCTAAAGCCCAAACAACTAAGCTAAATCCCAACGAACTAAGCTAAAGCCCAAACAACTAAGCTAAAGCCCAAACAACAAAGCTAAAGCCCAAAATCCTATGCTAAAACGCAAACAACTAAGCTAAATCCCAAAAACAAAGCTAAACCCCAAACAACGAAGCTAAAGCCCAACCAACTGATAAAAAGACCAAACAACTAAGCTAAAGCCCAAACAACTAAGCTGAAGCCCAAAAACTACTGTAAAGCCCAACCAACTAAGCTAAATCCCAAACAACTAAGCTAAAGCCCAAACAACTAAGCTAAACCCCAAACACCTAATCTGAAGCCCAAAAATTCATGTAAATTTCAAACAACTCAGCTAAATCCTAAACAAATAAGCTAAAGTCCAAACAACTAAGCTAAATCCCAAACAACTGAGAAAAAGCCCAAACAACTAAGCTAAATCCCAAACAGCTGAGAAAAAGCCCAAACAACTAAGCTAAAGACCAAACAACTAAGCTAAATCCCTAACAACTAAGCTAAAGCCCAAATGAGTAAACTAAAGTCCAAACAAGTAAGCTAAAGCCCAAACAAATAAGCTAAAGCCCAAACAACTAAGCTAAAGCCCAAACAACTAAGGTAAAGTTCAAGCAACTAAGCTAAACTCCAACCAACTAAGCTAAATACCAAACAACTAAGCTAAATCCCAAAAACTAAAGAAAAGCCCAACCAAATAAGCTAAAGACCAAACAACTAAGCTAAAGCCCAAACAACTCAGCTGAAGCCCAAACAACATAAAGCCCAAACAACTAAGCTAAAGCCAAAACAACTAAGCTAAAGCCCAAACAACTAAGAGATACATCAAACAACTATGCTAAAGATCAAACAACTAAGCGATACATCAAACAACTAAGCTATAGCCCAAAGAACTAAGCTAAAGCCCAAACAACTAAGCTAAAGCCCAAGCAAGCTAAAACCCAAACAAATAACCTAAAGCCCAAGCAACTAAGCTAAAGCCCAAACAACTAAGCTAAAGCCCAAACAACTAAGGTAAAGTTCAAGCAACTAAGCTAAACTCCAACCAACTAAGCTAAATACCAAACAACTAAGCTAAATCCCAAAAACTAAAGAAAAGCCCAACCAAATAAGCTAAAGACCAAACAACTAAGCTAAAGCCCAAACAACTCAGCTGAAGCCCAAACAACATAAAGCCCAAACAACTAAGCTAAAGCCAAAACAACTAAGCTAAAGCCCAGACAACTAAGCGATACATCAAACAACTAAGCTAAAGCCCAAACAACTAAGCGATACATCAAACAACTAAGCTATAGCCCAAAGAACTATGCTAAAGCCCAAACAACTAAGCTAAATCCCAAAGAACTAAGCTAAAGCCCAAACAACTAAGCTAAAGCCCAAACAACAAAGCTAAAGCCCAAAATCCTATGCTAAAACGCGAACAACTAAGCTAAATCCCAAAAACAAAGCTAAACCCCAAACAACGAAGCTAAAGCCCAACCAACTAAGCTAAACCCCAAACAACTACGCTAAAGCCCAAACAACGAAGCTAAAGCCCAAACAACTAAGCTAAAGTTCAAGCAAATAAGCTAAAGGCCAACCAACTAAGCTGAAGCCCAAAAACTACTGTAAAGCCCAACCAACTAAGCTAAATCCCAAACAACTAAGCTAAAGCCCAAAAAACTAAGCTAAACCCCAAACACCTAATCTGAAGCCCAAAAACTCATGTAAATTTCAAACAACTCAGCTAAATCCTAAACAAATAAGCTAAAGTCCAAACAACTAAGCTAAATCCCAAACAACTGAGAAAAAGCCCAAACAACTAAGCTAAAGACCAAACAACTAAGCTAAATCCCTAACAACTAAGCTAAAGCCCAAATGAGTAAACTAAAGTCCAAACAAGTAAGCTAAAGCCCAAACAAATAAGCTAAAGCCCAAAGAACTAAGCTAAAGCCCAAAAAACTAAGCTAAAGCCCAACCAACTAAGCTAAAGCCCAAGCAAGCTAAAACCCAAACAAATAACCTAAAGCCCAAGCAACTAAGCTAAAGCCCAAACAACTAAGGTAAAGTTCAAGCAACTAAGCTAAACTCCAACCAACTAAGCTAAATACCAAACAACTAAGCTAAATCCCAAAAACTAAAGAAAAGCCCAACCAAATAAGCTAAAGACCAAACAACTAAGCTAAAGCCCAGACAACTCAGCTGAAGCCCAAACAACATAAAGCCCAAACAACTAAGCTAAAGCCAAAACAACTAATCTAAAGCCCAAACAACTAAGCGATACATCAAACAACTAAGCTAAAGCCCAAACAACTAAGCGATACATCAAACAACTAAGCTATAGCCCAAAGAACTAAGCTAAAGCCCAAACAACTAAGCTAAAGCCCAACCAACTAAGCTAAAGCCCAAACAACTAAGCGAAACCCCAAAATCCTATGCTAAAACGCGAACAACTAAGCTAAATCCCAAAAACAAAGCTAAACCCCAAACAACGAAGCTAAAGCCCAAACAACTAAGGTAAAGTTCAAGCAACTAAGCTAAACTCCAACCAACTAAGCTAAATACCAAACAACTATGCTAAATCCCAAAAACTAAAGTAAAGCCCAACCAAATAAGCTAAAGCCAAAACAACTAAGCTAAAGCCCAAACAACTGATAAAAAGACCAAACAACTAAGCTAAAGCCCAAACAACTAAGCTGAAACCCAAAAACTACTGTAAAGCCCAACCAACTAAGCTAAATCCCAAACAACTAAGCTAAAGCCAAAACAACTAAGCTAAACCCCAAACACCTAATCTGAAGCCCAAAAATTCATGTAAATTTCAAACAACTCAGCTAAATCCTAAACAAATAAGCTAAAGTCCAAACAACTAAGCTAAATCCCAAACAACTGAGAAAAAGCCCAAACAACTAAGCTAAATCCCAAACAACTGAGAAAAAGCCCAAACAACTAAGCTAAAGACCAAACAACTAAGCTAAATCCCTAACAACTAAGCTAAAGCCCAAATGAGTAAACTAAAGTCCAAACAAGTAAGCTAAAGCCCAAACAAATAAGCTAAAGCCCAAACAAGTAAGCTAAACTCCAACCAACTAAGCTAAATACCAAACAACTATGCTAAATCCCAAAAACTAATGTAAAGCCCAACCAACTAAGCTAAAGCCCAAACAAGTAAGCTAAAGCCCAAACGCCTAAGCTAAAGCCCAAAATCCTAAGCTAAAGCAAAACAACTAAGCTAAAGCCCAAACAACTAGCTAAAGTTCAAGCAACTAAGCTAAAGCACAAACACCTCAGCTGAAGCCCAAAAACTCATGTAAAGGCCAAACAACTTTGCTAAAGTGCAAACAACTAAGCTAAATCCCAAACAACTGAGAAAAACCCCAAGCAACTAAGCTGAAGCCCAAACAACTAAGGTAAAGCCCAAACAAGTAAGCTAAACTCCAACCAACTAAGCTAAATACCAAACAACTATGCTAAATCCCAAAAACTAATGTAAAGCCCAACCAAATAAGCTAAAGACCAAACAACTAAGCTAAAGCCCAAACAACTAAGCTAAAGCCCCAAACCTTATGCTAAAACACGAACAACTAAGCTAAAACCCACACAACTGTGAAAAAGGGCATACAACTAAGCCAAAGCCCAACAAACTGAGCTAAAGCCCAACGAAGTAAGTAAAAGCTCAAACAACTAAGCTGAAGCCCAGACAACTAAGCTAAAGCCCAAACAACTAAGCTAAAGCCCAAACAACTAAGCTAAAGCCCAAGCAAATAAGCTAAAGACCAAACAACTAAGCGAAATATCAAACAACTAAGCTAAAGTCCAACCAACTAAGCTAAAGCCAAGACAACTAAGCTAAAGCACAAACAACAAAGCTAAAGCCCAAACAAATAAGCTAAAGCCCAGACAACTAAGCGAAAGCGCAAACAACTAAGCTGAAGCCCAAAAACTCATTTAACGCCCAACCAACTAAGCTAAAGCCCAACCAACTAAGCTAAAGCCCAACCAACTAAGCTAAAGCCCAAATAACTAAGCTAAAGCCGAAACAACTAAGCTAAAGCCCAAACAAGTAAGCTAAAGCCCAAACAACTCAGCTAAATCCCAACCAACTAAGCTAAAGCCCGAAGAACTAAGCTGAAGCCCGAACAACTATGCTAAATCCCAAAGAACTGACAAAAAGCCCAAACAACTAAGCTAAATACCAAACAACTAAGCTAAAGCCCAAACAACTAAGCTAAAGCCCAAACAACTAAGCTAAAGCCCAAACAACTAAGCTAAAGCCCAAACAACAAAGCTAAACCCCAAACAACTCAGCTAAATCACAACCAACTAAGCTAAAGCCCAAAGAACTATGCTAAATCCCAAACAACTGACAAAAAGCCCAAACAACTAAGCTAAAGCCCGAACACCTAAGCTAAAGCCCAAGCAAATAAGCTAAAGCCCAAACAACTAAGCGAAATATCAAACAACTAAGCTAAAGTCCAACCAACTAAGCTAAAGCCCAAACAACTAAGCTGAAGCACAAACAATTAAGCTAAAGCCCAAACAACTAAGCTAAAGCGCAAACAACTAAGCTGAAGCCCAAAAACTCATGTAAAGCCCAAACAACTCAGCTAAAGCCCAAACAACTAAGCTAAAGCCCCAAATCCTATGCTAAAACGCGAACAACTAAGCTAAATCCCAAAAGCGAAGCTAAAGCCCAAAGCTAAAGCCGAACCAACTAAGCTAAAGCCCAAACAAGTAAGCTAAAGCCCAAACGCCTAAGCTAAAGCCCAAAATCCTAAGCTAAAGCACAAACAACTAAGCTAAAGCCCAAACACCTCAGCTGAAGCCCAAAAACTCATGTAAAGCCTAAACAACTAAGCTAAAGTGCAACCAACTAAGCTAAATCCCAAACAACTGAGAAAAACCCCAAGCAACTAAGCTAAAGCCCAAACAACTAAGGTAAAGTTCAAGCAACTAAGCTAAACTCCAACCAACTAAGCTAAATACCAAACAACTATGCTAAATCCCAAAAACTAAAGTAAAGCCCAACCAAATAAGCTAAAGCCAAAACAACTAAGCTAAAGCCCAAACAACTAAACTAAAGCCCAAACAACTAAACTAAAGCCCAAACAACTAAGCTAAAGCCCAAACAACTAAGCTGAAGCCCAAAAACTACTGTAAAGCCCAACCAACTAAGCTAAATCCCAAACAACTAAGCTAAAGCCCAAAAAACTAAGCTAAACCCCAAACACCTAATCTGAAGCCCAAAAACTCATGTAAATTTCAAACAACTCAGCTAAATCCTAAACAAATAAGCTAAAGTCCAAACAACTAAGCTAAATCCCAAACAACTGAGAAAAAGCCCAAACAACTAAGCTAAAGACCAAACAACTAAGCTAAATCCCTAACAACTAAGCTAAATCCCAAATGAGTAAACTAAAGTCCAAACAAGTAAGCTAAAGCCCAAACAAATAAGCTAAAGCCCAAAGAACTAAGCTAAAGCCCAAAAAACTAAGCTAAAGCCCAACCAACTAAGCTAAGGCCCAAGCAAGCTAAAACCCAAACAAATAATCTAAAGCCGAAGCAACTAAGCTAAAGCCCAAACAACTAAGCTAAAGCCCAACCAACTAAGCTAAAGCCCAAATAACTAAGCTAAAGCCGAAACAACTAAGCTAAAGCCCAAACAAGTAAGCTAAAGCCCAAACAACTCAGCTAAATCCCAACCAACTAAGCTAAAGCCCGAACAACTAAGCTGAAGCCCGAACAACTATGCTAAATCCCAAAGAACTGACAAAAAGCCCAAACAACTAAGCTAAATACCAAACAACTAAGCTAAAGCCCAAACAACTAAGCTAAAGCCCAAACAACTAAGCTAAAGCCCAAACAACAAAGCTAAACCCCAAACAACTCAGCTAAATCACAACCAACTAAGCTAAAGCCCAAAGAACTATGCTAAATCCCAAACAACTGACAAAAAGCCCAAACAACTAAGCTAAAGCCCGAACACCTAAGCTAAAGCCCAAGCAAATAAGCTAAAGCCCAAACAACTAAGCGAAATATCAAACAACTAAGCTAAAGTCCAACCAACTAAGCTAAAGCCCAAACAACTAAGCTGAAGCACAAACAATTAAGCTAAAGCCCAAACAACTAAGCTAAAGCGCAAACAACTAAGCTGAAGCCCAAAAACTCATGTAAAGCCCAAACAACTCAGCTAAAGCCCAAACAACTAAGCTAAAGCCCCAAATCCTATGCTAAAACGCGAACAACTAAGCTAAATCCCAAAAGCGAAGCTAAAGCCCAAAGCTAAAGCCGAACCAACTAAGCTAAAGCCCAAACAAGTAAGCTAAAGCCCAAATGCCTAAGCTAAAGCCCAAAATCCTAAGCTAAAGCACAAACAACTAAGCTAAAGCCCAAACACCTCAGCTGAAGCCCAAAAACTCATGTAAAGCCTAAACAACTAAGCTAAAGTGCAACCAACTAAGCTAAATCCCAAACAACTGAGAAAAACCCCAAGCAACTAAGCTAAAGCCCAAACAACTAAGGTAAAGTTCAAGCAACTAAGCTAAACTCCAACCAACTAAGCTAAATACCAAACAACTATGCTAAATCCCAAAAACTAAAGTAAAGCCCAACCAAATAAGCTAAAGCCAAAACAACTAAGCTAAAGCCCAAACAACTAAACTAAAGCCCAAACAACTAAACTAAAGCCCAAACAACTAAGCTAAAGCCCAAACAACTAAGCTGAAGCCCAAAAACTACTGTAAAGCCCAACCAACTAAGCTAAATCCCAAACAACTAAGCTAAAGCCCAAAAAACTAAGCTAAACCCCAAACACCTAATCTGAAGCCCAAAAACTCATGTAAATTTCAAACAACTCAGCTAAATCCTAAACAAATAAGCTAAAGTCCAAACAACTAAGCTAAATCCCAAACAACTGAGAAAAAGCCCAAACAACTAAGCTAAAGACCAAACAACTAAGCTAAATCCCTAACAACTAAGCTAAAGCCCAAATGAGTAAACTAAAGTCCAAACAAGTAAGCTAAAGCCCAAACAAATAAGCTAAAGCCCAAAGAACTAAGCTAAAGCCCAAAAAACTAAGCTAAAGCCCAACCAACTAAGCTAAAGCCCAAGCAAGCTAAAACCCAAACAAATAACCTAAAGCCGAAGCAACTAAGCTAAAGCCCAAACAACTAAGGTAAAGTTCAAGCAACTAAGCTAAACTCCAACCAACTAAGCTAAATACCAAACAACTAAGCTAAATCCCAAAAACTAAAGAAAAGCCCAACCAAATAAGCTAAAGACCAAACAACTAAGCTAAAGCCCAGACAACTCAGCTGAAGCCCAAACAACATAAAGCCCAAACAACTAAGCTAAAGCCAAAACAACTAATCTAAAGCCCAAACAACTAAGCGATACATCAAACAACTAAGCTAAAGCCCAAACAACTAAGCGATACATCAAACAACTAAGCTATAGCCCAAAGAACTAAGCTAAAGCCCAAACAACTAAGCTAAAGCCCAACCAACTAAGCTAAAGCCCAAACAACTAAGCGAAACCCCAAAATCCTATGCTAAAACGCGAACAACTAAGCTAAATCCCAAAAACAAAGCTAAACCCCAAACAACGAAGCTAAAGCCCAAACAACTAAGGTAAAGTTCAAGCAACTAAGCTAAACTCCAACCAACTAAGCTAAATACCAAACAACTATGCTAAATCCCAAAAACTAAAGTAAAGCCCAACCAAATAAGCTAAAGCCAAAACAACTAAGCTAAAGCCCAAACAACTGATAAAAAGACCAAACAACTAAGCTAAAGCCCAAACAACTAAGCTGAAACCCAAAAACTACTGTAAAGCCCAACCAACTAAGCTAAATCCCAAACAACTAAGCTAAAGCCAAAACAACTAAGCTAAACCCCAAACACCTAATCTGAAGCCCAAAAATTCATGTAAATTTCAAACAACTCAGCTAAATCCTAAACAAATAAGCTAAAGTCCAAACAACTAAGCTAAATCCCAAACAACTGAGAAAAAGCCCAAACAACTAAGCTAAATCCCAAACAACTGAGAAAAAGCCCAAACAACTAAGCTAAAGACCAAACAACTAAGCTAAATCCCTAACAACTAAGCTAAAGCCCAAATGAGTAAACTAAAGTCCAAACAAGTAAGCTAAAGCCCAAACAAATAAGCTAAAGCCCAAACAAGTAAGCTAAACTCCAACCAACTAAGCTAAATACCAAACAACTATGCTAAATCCCAAAAACTAATGTAAAGCCCAACCAACTAAGCTAAAGCCCAAACAAGTAAGCTAAAGCCCAAACGCCTAAGCTAAAGCCCAAAATCCTAAGCTAAAGCAAAACAACTAAGCTAAAGCCCAAACAACTAGCTAAAGTTCAAGCAACTAAGCTAAAGCACAAACACCTCAGCTGAAGCCCAAAAACTCATGTAAAGGCCAAACAACTTTGCTAAAGTGCAAACAACTAAGCTAAATCCCAAACAACTGAGAAAAACCCCAAGCAACTAAGCTGAAGCCCAAACAACTAAGGTAAAGCCCAAACAAGTAAGCTAAACTCCAACCAACTAAGCTAAATACCAAACAACTATGCTAAATCCCAAAAACTAATGTAAAGCCCAACCAAATAAGCTAAAGACCAAACAACTAAGCTAAAGCCCAAACAACTAAGCTAAAGCCCCAAATCTTATGCTAAAACACGAACAACTAAGCTAAAACCCACACAACTGTGAAAAAGGGCATACAACTAAGCCAAAGCCCAACAAACTGAGCTAAAGCCCAACGAAGTAAGTAAAAGCTCAAACAACTAAGCTGAAGCCCAAACAACTAAGCTAAAGCCCAAACAACTAAGCTGAAGCCCAAACAACTAAGCTAAAGCCCAAACAACTAAGCTAAAGCCCAAGCAAATAAGCTAAAGACCAAACAACTAAGCGAAATATCAAACAACTAAGCTAAAGTCCAACCAACTAAGCTAAAGCCAAGACAACTAAGCTAAAGCACAAACAACAAAGCTAAAGCCCAAACAAATAAGCTAAAGCCCAGACAACTAAGCGAAAGCGCAAACAACTAAGCTGAAGCCCAAAAACTCATTTAACGCCCAACCAACTAAGCTAAAGCCCAACCAACTAAGCTAAAGCCCAACCAACTAAGCTAAAGCCCAAATAACTAAGCTAAAGCCGAAACAACTAAGCTAAAGCCCAAACAAGTAAGCTAAAGCCCAAACAACTCAGCTAAATCCCAACCAACTAAGCTAAAGCCCGAAGAACTAAGCTGAAGCCCGAACAACTATGCTAAATCCCAAAGAACTGACAAAAAGCCCAAACAACTAAGCTAAATACCAAACAACTAAGCTAAAGCCCAAACAACTAAGCTAAAGCCCAAACAACTAAGCTAAAGCCCAAACAACTAAGCTAAAGCCCAAACAACAAAGCTAAACCCCAAACAACTCAGCTAAATCACAACCAACTAAGCTAAAGCCCAAAGAACTATGCTAAATCCCAAACAACTGACAAAAAGCCCAAACAACTAAGCTAAAGCCCGAACACCTAAGCTAAAGCCCAAGCAAATAAGCTAAAGCCCAAACAACTAAGCGAAATATCAAACAACTAAGCTAAAGTCCAACCAACTAAGCTAAAGCCCAAACAACTAAGCTGAAGCACAAACAATTAAGCTAAAGCCCAAACAACTAAGCTAAAGCGCAAACAACTAAGCTGAAGCCCAAAAACTCATGTAAAGCCCAAACAACTCAGCTAAAGCCCAAACAACTCAGCTAAAGCCCAAACAACTATGCTAAATCCCAAAATCTAATGTAAAGCCCAACCAACTAAGCTAAAGACCAGACAATGCAGCCAAAGCCCAAACAAGAAAGCTAAAGCTCAAAGTCCTATGCTAAAACGCGAACAACTAACCTAAAGCCCAAACAAGTATGGTAAAGCCCAACCAACTAAGCTAAAGCCCAGACAACTAAGCTAAAGCCAAACCAGCTAAGCTAAAGCCCAAACATCTAAGCTAAAGCTCAAAGAACTAGGCTGAAGCCCAAACAACTAAGCAAAATGCCAAACAACTAAGTTAAATCCCAAAAACTAATGTAAAGCCCAAACAACTAAGCAAAATTCCAAGCAACTACGTTAAATCCCAAAAATTAATGTAAAGCCCAAACAAGTAAGCTTAAGTCCAAACAGCTAAGCTAAAGTTCAAACTCCAAAGCGAAACCCCAAAAAACTAGGCTAAATTCCAAACAACTAAGCTAAACCCCAAAACCCTAAGCTGAAGCGCTAACAACTAAGCCGAAGTCCAAACTCCAAAGCTGAAGCCCAAACAATTAAGCTAAATACTAAACAACTATGCTAAATCCCAAAAACTATGCTAAAGCCCAAGCAACTAAGCTAAAGCCCAAGCAAGTAAGCTAAAACCTAAACAACTAAGATAAAGGCCAAACAACTAAGCTAAACCCCAAACTCCTAAGCTAAACCCCAAACTACTAATTTAAAGCGGAATCTACAAAGATAAAGCCTGAACATCTAAGCTAAATTCCAAACAATTAAGAAAAAGCCCAAAGAACTAAGCTAAAGCCCAAAGAACTAAGCTAAAGCCAAAACAACTAAGCTAAAGCCCAAACAAATAAGCTAAAGTTCAAGCAAATAAGCTAAAGGCCAAACACCTCAGCTGAAGCCCAAACTCCTCAGCTGAAGCCCAAACTCCTCAGCTGAACTCTAAGCCGAGCTTAGTTAGTCTAAACTTAGGTAATGTCTAAGCTAAGCTAACGTCTAAGCTACACTTAGGTCATGGTGAAGCTAACGTCTAGGCCAAGCTGAAGTCTAAGCTAAGGTAAAGTCTAAGGTAAGGTGAAGTCCTGTCTAAGCTGAAGTCCTGGCTACGCTAAAGTCTAATCTAAGCTAAGCTCTCGGCTAAGCTAAGGTCTCAGCAAGCTAAAGTCTAAGCCAAGCTAAAGTGTAAGCCAAGCTGAAGTTTAAGCTTTTCAAAACTAACCTAAACTAACCTCAACTAGCCTAAAGTAAGATAAAAGAACTTTATTTATAAAGGAATAAAAGACTTTTTCCACCTGTATCCTGACTTGTTTCTGATTTGTGTCTGAATGGAATGGAATGTGGTGGAATTGGATGGAACAGGACGGAATGGAATGGATTGGATGGAATAAAACAGAAGAGCTATGATATGTTATGTGTCTAGTTCTGCATAAGAAGCTGTGACTTAGGTCTGAGGGGCTACCTGCAGTGCAGGTCCCAAGGGAGTTCGGTCCCAGGCATTGAGGCCTATGAGCACCCTCTGGACCCTGACGGAAGTAGGGTGTATGTGCTCCTCATATACTCTCCTTCAGACTTGTACGGGGTGCTTCTGGAGAGAGAGCATTGGGCCAGATGCACTCCTGCTGGAGCGCTGCTGTTCTGCGGCTCGTGTTTGGTTCTGTTTCCCCAAGAGAAACAACTCAGGCCTTTTTAAAAACCAGCATTTGGGGGGGGGAGGGGGGGGAGGGAGGAATCGCATGGAAATGAGCAGGTATTGCCCACGTAAAGAAGATTTGCAACCACTGAGTTCAGGAGCACGCCCTGCTTCTGGCTGAGGGCTCCATCTTGGAGCCTCACTGAGGTCAGAGATGTGGTCTTTTGTTACCCTCTGGAAACCCAACTCAACCGGATGAGCACAGAAGAGTTTCCAAAACCAGTTCACACGTGGGTTTTGCAAATCTCTTCAGGTGCTCAAATTGTCCAGAGACAATCGACATTTCTCACCCCCATCAGATGGCACAGGCCTCCTTCCCACAAAGTAACAGAACCAATGCCTATGATGGGACATGATACCCATCCATTGCCTTCCACTAGCGCAGGGCTGGGAAGAAATGTCCTCTGGTATTTCCTCAGCATGCACTGTTAGGGAAAGAGGGAAGTAGGGAGAAAAAGATTGGAACTTGGAAGACACCTGCAACGATCATCAAGTGCATCTGCTTGATGACTTTGGGGCTGGCGAAAAGTTAAAGCGTGTTATTAAGGGTGTTGTCCAAATGCCTCTGAAACACTGATGGGCACAGGGAACTGGTCACCTCTCTAGGAAGTCTGTTCCAGTTTTTTGGCCACCCTCTGGGTAAAGAAACGCTTCCTGCTGTCTACTCTAAACCTCCCTGAGCGCAGCTCTGAACTATTCCCACGCGTCCTATCAAAGGATCCCAGCGAGAAGAGATCAGACCCTCCCTCTCCATTTCCCCTCCTTGGGAAGAGCTGTAGGGAGCAGCAAAGTCAGCCCTCAGCCTCCTTCTCTCCAAACTAGACAACCACAGTACCCTCAGCCGCTCCTCACAGGACATGCCTTGCAGCCCTGTCACCAGCTTTGTTGCCCTCCTGGATGCATTCAAGGACCTTCATGTACTTCTTAAATGGTGGGCCCTAGAACTGCACCCAGTGCTCAAGGTGAGCCTGCACCAGCGCTGCTTACGGCAGGACAATCACCTCTTCTAACTATCAGGCCGTGCTGTGTGTGATGCACTCCAGCATGCGGTTTGCCCTCTTGGCTGCCGGGGCACAGCGCTGACTCACACTGAGCCTGCTGCCAACCAGCGCCTGCAGATCCCTGTCTGCAGGGCTGCTCTCCAGCCACCCCTCTCCCAGTTTACACTTGTGGCTGGCACTCCTCCATCCCGGGTGCAGGACTCAGCAACTGCTCTTGTTCAGCTTCATGCCATTGGTGATTGCCCAATGCTCCAGTCTATCAAGATCTCTCTGCAAGACCTCCTGTCCCTCAAGAGAGTCAACTGCACCTCTCAGCTTAGCATCATCAGCAAACTCTCCAATGATGCATTCAAGTCCTGCACCCAGGTCATTGATAAGAAGATTGAACAGAACTAGCACCCAAATTGATCCCTGAGGAACACTACTGTTGACCAGTTGCTAGCCAGATGTAACTCCATTCTCTACAGCCCTCTAAGCCCTGCCATTCTGCCTTTTCTTCACTTAGTACACCATGTATTTGTTCATCTCTCAGCTGCACTATGTGTCCAGCAGGATTTCAAGCGGGACAGCAGCAAAAGCCTCACTGAAACCTGGAAAAACTATATCCACCACCATCTCTTCACTCACTAGGCTGGTGACCTTGTCACAGAAGGGTCTTGAATTAGCTAAACAGGACTTTTCCCTGTGTGAACACATGTTGTCTGTGCCTGATGGTCACATTGAGTTGCATGGCAGTTTTACATTTCCACAGTAAAGGAGATGTTATAATGAACTAAGTGAGGAGTTACGATTCTACCAGACCCCACCAGTCACTGCACTGTAATTTGGGGTGTTGTGTTCAGTGGATTGCTTGCCATCACTCCATACAATTGACCTGAAACCAAAAGACCTGTAGACAAGCTTCAATTCTTCGTATTTCAGAAAAGTGTCTCTTAGTGAAATCATAGTTACAGAAAGGAAACCTCTTTGCATAACTAAGAAATAGCACTTTTATGAAGTAATTTGTTTTGGAGTATATGAGCAGAGTTGCAGTTTGGGTTTACAGTTAGTTTCCATTTATTTGGTTTATTGACATGAACAGACACATACCTGTGAAACTAGAAAAGAGAATTTTTTTCAGCAGCTCAAGAAAAACACTTTCTATGCTGATGCTTTAAACTTCATACTCCAACTCTAGTACTAAGCCATAAATAATCCTTTTTAGGCAGTAAAATCAGAGATTTGAAGGAGAAACAACATCTCACCTCATTGTCACTGACATTCTGCAATTGTTGAAGCAGTATTCCTGATTATTCTGTTTTATTCCATATGTTATAGCTGCTTAGTCTAAAGTTTTGGATGCTATTGGTGAATGTTTCTTGACTTTGAGAAGTCACAGAATGGTTTATTTCTAAGAAATGCATCTGTCTGATGTTTGTCTTCATTGCCACAGACCCACAAGTGCCATGCCTGCCAGTGTTCTGCCCATCACTGCTATGTGATGTATGCTATCCCTTCAACTTAGAAAAAAACTAGTTGAAACTATCTTCTAAATGAGTAGTTGACTTACAGATGGTTTTACTCCTTCGGGGTAGTTGAAGATACAGTTGGTAACTTTAAGTGTTTTACCATGTTGCTATGTATAACACACAATTAAAATATCTCATATGTAGCTAGCTGCTTGTGGCTGTATCTACAAAACCCTAATCAAATTGCCATAGGCAATAGTGGTGGTGATTCAGTAGATGGCACTCCAGCCTGGGAGTCATGCAGCTGCCTGCAGCCAGCCTTGTCAGTCCGCAGCAGGTGGAGTGGCTGTACCCACACTGGTGGCTGAGGAGAAAACCACGGGGAGCCACAGGAGACCCCCGAGCACTATGCCTGTTGTGCATGGTGTGAGCAGCATCTTGGCCTTGTAGGGAGTCAGTCATCCCCGTGCCATCCTCCTGTTGGCTCTTCCAAGAGTTTTGTGGCTAAAGGGACTCCAGGCTGTCATGTTTTAACAGCATATTGCTGCATAATGTTCCCCCCCTTCCAGAAAGGCACTGATGCCTGTGGGGTGATGTTTGGGTTTACCCACAGAACTGCAAAGAATTCACAGCTGGTGTGCTGTGCTGCTATGATGCCTTTTGACCGGCCCACAGGATGCACTTTACAACCTACCAGAATGCAACAGATTAGGGTCAAACTAACAATGTTCCATTTTCCCACGTTCAGGAATCCACAGTGAATTTCCTGCTAACATTCTAGGTGCTATTTCCAAAGTACTGTGCACCATCTTTCTGAAAAACATTAATACTGAAAATAGCTCTGCAGGTGTATTTGCCTTCATCTTGGTGGATGACTTTGAAGAGTTGGGAGATGCCACCAGCCTGGCCACTGTGACGTAAAATGGACAGCATTGGAGAAGAGAGATCATGAAAGCAGCTCTTTATGTATGGCTGGCTCCCTGTGATGCTCTAGGTAGGCTAGTCCCAAGAACAGAATGGCAAGCAGTGGACAAAGAATTTCAGCGGTGAATGGCAGCTTCCCTTGAAATGGTTCCAGGCATTGACATCTCTTTCAGGTATCTAATTGTGCTCATCGCTTTCTAGCGACTAGCCTATTTGCTGTGAGTAGACCAGCAGCTGGAGCTGCTGGCACAAAGATTAGTGCCTGGCTCCAATATACAGATGTAGTAATTCAGAGGGAAGTAAGTGGTCCTGAGGAATAAATGCAGTAATGTAAGTCTTCAGTATTAACAGCTTACATATGGTTCAAGGTTTGAACAAAGAGACTTTGGTCTTCCTTGTCTATGGTAGACATGCAAGATCCATGCGGAAGTTTGCAAATGTATGTTTGGGATGAACAATGACTAAATGATGACATTTAAAATATTTAAACTTAAATTGAATAGGTATGTTGTCAGGGTCTGATTGGAGGAAAAGCCCAGCACCAGACTCTGTTTCAGTTCGTGATCCCAAGAGTGAAATTAAGACACAAATGAGGTCAAGTACCGTAATCAGACAGTTTGTTTATTACAAATTAAAAAAAGACAGTTATTGTAAAAAAGGGAAATTATTATAATAAAGGGCATAGCGATAGGACAGATTGGAAAAAAGGAAGAAAATGAAGCAAGGATTTGGGCTGCAGAGAGAGAGAGTCAACACCATGGATCCAGCAGTGTCCTGGGGATCTGTGGTCATCGTCGTTGGTGGTGGGAGCTCTTCAGGGTTCGTAGTCTCGTAGTATTGGAGCATAGTGTCCCCCAAGAGCCAGTCGGCAGTGGGTGTCCTCGTGGAGGCGTCCTTCTCGAGTCTCCTTAAAGGTACCCCCTGGAGTGTGTCTCGTGGAGTTGCCCTCATGTCAAGTATCTCATGCAGGGTGTCCCCCAGAGGCCCGCTGTAGTCACCAGTGGAGGTGTCCTTCTGGAGTCATCCTCATGGCAATAGCTCCCTGGAGATGTGCCTCTTGGTGATGTGTCTCTTGGTGATTACCTTTTCCCTCTTTTATAATGAGTTGGGGGGAGTACTTCTGCTCTTCATGTCACTGTATTACATGTTCCTGGTGGACCAGTTTCTCTGGTCTTGCAGTCAGCTCTTTGACACACGTGTCTGCAACAATTCTTGAGATAATGGACACATTATCTCACACCAGTCCTCGAGATAATGGATGGAAGAGTCTTATCAGCTCTTTGTCATTCATCTCCAATGGATGGTGGAGTCCCAGTTCAGCTCCTCACAACCTTCTCCCAGGCAACGGATATTGGAGTCTTATCTCACCTTCTCCCACCCATCTCTGAGAAAAAAGATAGGTGGATTTCCATATCAGCTTCTCAGACCAATCTTTGAGACAATGGACAGTGGAGTCTGATTTCAGATCAGTCTCTCACATAGGTAAGACAACATTAATTAGAATATTAAAATCCCTTGCCAAAGACTCTCTTAACGTGCCAATAGTTCTGATGAAAAGGAGCAGCTTCTCAAGCTGATCTTGGGACATTCATGCTTGTGATTTCATGGCTGCTAGTCACACTAGTGGTGGTGTGATGTTCTGAAGATCTAACTTAATATTTGTTTCATTGGCTTCCAAATGGTTTTACTGAACATTTGGACAGGAGTCAGAAGCTTATTTAACTTCATCTCAGACACCTGTGGAGTAGCAGTAGTGAGCAGATGTGGATGATTGCAGACGTGCATAGCAATGTGCACAGTATACTTGCTGTGCACATGTGCAAAAGCAACAGAAGAACCACAGCAAATGCTAGTAAACATAGATTTGGAATGCTTTCTTACCAGTTGGAAATGTTGCCTCTGTGGAATACTGAATATTTCATACTGGTTGAAAGATTATGCATTGAAAAATCACTATCTTTCCAAGAAAGTTATACTAAAAGCCCTTGAAGCAGCACCTACTGAAATGTTCCTGTTCTGTTAATAACATCAGTAAATGCTGGACTAGACTTACAGAGCTGACCTGCTTATGCAAGGCTGAGGATGCAGCAGAGCAGCTGAAGAAAAGCAACGCAAATAAATGAGATTATTTACCCATACAGATAGAATGATTTATAGTGTATGCTGGGCATGCTACATGGAATGAACAGACACGGAACAGTGTTTTGCTTTTCTTTACACAATTGTAAGAAACCTACAACAGTGACACCATCACAGGCTTGATTCCTAGTCCCTCACTCTTTCTCATGATGAGCATTAACTTCTCTCAAAAGAAGAGATGCTGTATTTTGAGAAAGAGGCAGTTTGATTTGATTTGATAGGCAGTGCTTTGCAAAGGAGAACCTGAAATTTAAGGCAGTACTAGGGCGTGAGTTGGTAGAGGACAATGTATGTATACAAAGCCACCAAAACTGCAGTAATTTCAAAGACAGCATTATAAACTTAAGAAATATTCTCTGTTAGTGGAGAACTTCCTTGGCAGTGTTCAAGGCCAGGTTGGACAGGGACTTGAGCAACCTGGTCTAGTGGAATGTGTCCCTGCCCGTGGCAGGGAGTTGGAACTGGATGAGCTTTAAGGTCTCTTCCAAACCTAAGCAATTCTATGATTTTGTGATTCTACGAAGCTCAAACAAATGAAGGCCTCCTGCTCTTTCTTATTTACTTATACCTTGCCTTCTGAAGCTGCTCAATTTTTGCTGCTACAGACTGCTCACTGATGCATCTGTTTTGAATAAGCACAAAAAGGAACCAACTTCAACTATTTGTTATTTTGTATTTTTTTGTCATTTGGTATGACCCAGTCATATCTCATTATTAAGGCAGCTCGTCAGGCTCTCACTCAAAATTGGCATGCCTCTTTCCTATACTTAGTGAGAAATTAATTCTGTAGTTGCTGAGACTGGTCCAGTATATCAAAGGCTGGCCTCTTCCAGGTATGAAAGACAACACACTCTAAAAAGGCAGGTGAGAGCTACAGGTAAGGGAGAGTTGCTTATGTTCTCTCCCTTGAAATCTCAGTTCTACCTTCCCTGGATACTACACAACATATCTGTAATCGG
The DNA here is from genome assembly GCA_017639245.1 of Myiopsitta monachus. NCBI lineage: Eukaryota > Metazoa > Chordata > Aves > Psittaciformes > Psittacidae > Myiopsitta > Myiopsitta monachus. The sequence continues at coordinate 15,774,979 of CM029928.1, forward strand.
AGTATAACCAGTATAACTGCATCAGCAAGCCCAGCTGCCATGCTCTTGATGCACAATGCACAAGAAGCTTTATTATTTGATTTTATTTTATTTTAGTGAAACAAAACCTGAGAAAATAAATACACTTTTGCAAAAAGGCTTTTTGTTTCTTGCTTAACTGTGCTAATGAAGTGAGTGCTGCACAGTACCACATGCAAATACTTATTTGAAGGCACAGCAAGCACATGGTAGAGTCCCACGTCACAGGCTGAGCTAAGACAGGAGATGTTACAAACCTGCCTAGGAATATTGCTATACCAACAAATCCTAATGTCAGATCGATGAGTTTTATAAAAAAATAACTAAGAAATTCTTTCCCCGCAGAAGTTACATGAGTATCCAACACTAGTGATTACGAGGTCTTTAAAATAAAACCACAAATGGTTTGAAATTTGGAGTCAGAAGGAGGGAATCAAGCCACAGGGAGAAACTAGAGAGTCACTTAAATGCCTGAAAGCATGCCTAATTAAGTAACACACTTCAGATCATCCTTGGTGTTAGCTTTTTTTACCATGTAATATAATGAATAAACCTCACATGAAGTCACTAAGGGGAGACAAGGTAATGATATGGGACTTGTCTACACAGGAAAGAGCTCAGAACAGCTACTGCTGAGTATCTGATCTGCAACAGCTCCCTGAGGGAATACTTTTTTGCAGTAAGTACGCATTTGTGTGGTTTAGCTTAATACACATGAGAATTGAGCTGTGTAAAAACAAAGAAAGTCATCCATCATGGAAAATAAGAGCATCTACTTGAGGAACCACGATAGCTTCTGGGCTCTGAATCCCAGAGTTCAGATTGTTTCACAGTAGCCACCTTATATAGATCAATCCAAAGTGCACTACTCCTTCATTGGAAATGGATGAAATGAAGGAAACAGAGCAATAGAGCGCATGGCTTCATGATGAGGTAATAGTTAGCCAGAAGCAGCTCTTATGGCGCTGAGCTATTACTACAACTCACACATATAGGCTTGCAAAAGTCCAGGCTGCCAACTACAAAGAAGCAAAAATAGCCCAGCAACAATCACACCCTACAACATGTTTCATAAATAGCGTTGCAGATGTTTATAAGACAATCAAGAAGCTGTTTCAAATATACTTGTGCATATGATGTAATTGATATTGTAAGTTCAAAAATTACTCAGACATAACTGCTTCTTCCATGTAGATTTTAGAATAGGTCTGAAAAAAAATAGCATTTCTTCACTGTAATTCCTTTAAGGCAATGGATACACTCATCTAAAAGTGGCAGAATACATGGGCAATGGGGAGGGCAAAGCCTGCCCAGTGTTCCAGGCAGCAACAGGTACCTGCTCCACTTCACTCACTGTTGAAAGAACTAAGCAAGACCCCCTAAAATACAATGTCAAGAGGGGATCCTGAACAGCAGGTGGTTTTCTTGCCTGCCTCCTCTGTTTAACAGGCCAGCCAGATTCCATCCACCTGTACTTCTAAAATCTATTTGCAGCGAATGAGGTATCGATAAAATTAAAAGTGACAGTCATTGATTTTTTAAATGCTATATAAAGGTTGCCTGCATAAGGGAGTTGTACCACGACATGACAGTAGTGCCATTCTAACTATGCAGGTGTGTCTGAAATAATAAAGTCTTGTCAAAGAGTTCATTAAATTGGCATTAGGAAGGTATATAGATAAGCTTATGCCTGTGCTAAGTAGGAGAGTAAATTATGCTAATGTAAGATAGCTTTAATTACTACTAGGAATTGTACCAATGTATTTGTTCTGGTAAAAGATTCCCCTCCTAAATGACACCTACACCAGCACAAACTCTGCATGCAGCCAGGCCACAGGGCCAAGGGGGGGTAATGGCAGGAGAAGCCCTGAAAGGGAGCAAGCTCCCATCGCTCCTTGGCCTGATGGGAGCCACTCACAGGCACGATTTCAGAGCACTAGGAAAACAAGGCAATAGCATTTATCTCAAACCTTTCTTTTTTTCTGCTAAATGAGATTGTACAATATGGCATTTACAGGAACCAACAGCAGTCGGTGAAACTCAGCTGATGCAGCGTATCTTGTTCAGCTGTCACATCTTCGGCATGGGCGTGAGCCGTGACCTTTTGCTGTCAAAGTACAGATGGGAAGTGTTTGTTTAGTGTGCAATTAGAGCAAGCACATGCTCTCCAGTCGTTAGGAAACGGGGTCCCTTTCCCAGTAACATGACCACTGTCAGTAATGCCATACCCTGCAAACCTTTGTCTTTCCAAACATGCTTCTCCTAATTACATCTCTGCTGCTTTTGATCTTCCCACTCCATTGGTAGCCACCTTGCTGCAGCATCTCTTAAAATATTCACCACCAGATCAGCCCCTCCCATCTATGCTTATCTCAGATAAAACTTACCAAATGCCTTTCAAAGAAATTAATTCCTCCCAGGCTCTTTATTGTCCCCACCCTGGTTCCCATCAATGATACTCAGAATTCCTTCTGACTGAGGACAACAAAAAGTGACTTTAGGAAGTCATTGCACAGCCACTATCTAGAAGTCAATTGCAGAAGTCAGCGCACTGGGTCAGACCCATCTGCCCCTCAGGCTCAGGGTACTGTCAGCAGAAGAGGAAAGGCTCTGAAGCCTCAGGAATGTGGTGAGAACTGTGGGGTAATCTGCCAAAGGAAACAGATGCTCATTTGGATATACATACGTACTTAAAGCAGGGTTCCCTGTAAAGAATGCCTAATGATTCCATGGTTCTTTTTCCAGGTGTTCAATAAATGGCACATGAGAATTTATCATGGGTTTACTTGCAGCAAAAGAAAAAACAGAAGAGAAATACAGGGAAGGTATTTACTAATCAAGTATTTGGACAGAGAATATCACAAGCCTCTTCTTATTCCACCTCTTCTTATGAATGCAACAGGACGATGGCGAGGAGTAGACAGTAGTTCATGTATACACTGCCTTTCACCGGACATGCACATTTTCTGGGCTAACCAAATGCCATCTCACAGCCAAACCTGCCATTTTACAGTGGGTCTGACCTAGACTCCTCTCGCTTGAAGTACAGAACTGACCTTTGCTGCCTTTCTGGGCACTGGAGGCACAGGTGTTTTCAGAGGACAAACTAAACCCTAGGTACCCGAGTTGTTCTAAGGAGATGTTTGTGTCTGCTTTGGCTACAGAGAGCTGAGGGACAATTAAGTCCCCAGTGTAGGCAGGGAAAATAGGGCAGCCAGATCCTTGGCCTTTGTGCCTTCACTAACCAGTACAAAGGGCCAGAAACAGGAAGGGAAGCTGGAAGATATGGAAATAAACACTCAGCTGGAATACCCTTCAAGGGCGGTATTTTGCAAGAAATCAGCACACAAACAGTAAGAAACTGCAGAAAGAAAACCAGTGTCTGAGGCTTCTCCAGGCAACCACTGCTTTACACTACTCTTCTCTTCTCTGAAATAGCCAAAAATATCAAGCCAAATTTGGAGGCTATATGTTTTGTTTACTCAAGCTTTTGCCATGGATGCTGATTTTAATTTTTCAGCCTGGTGGGTCTGTGCAAATAAACATAGTGACTACATTAATAAGTCTGGCTTAGAGAAACAAAACCAAACAGACCAAAAATCGCCTAGAAATAAAGGTAGGAACAACAAAGCAAAGTTAGAGGGAAGAAAAGAAAGTCTGCATTCCTTTGCTTGCATCTGTCTGACATGTAAAGGAGGAGCCCCTTTAAAAATATTCCTGTTAGTTTCACCCTTGCATATTTTTACTGATGATCATCATATGAAGTCTTGCAGGCTGGACAGGCAACTTCCTTCAATACTGAGTGTGTTGCAATGGATCATAGCTCTTTTTGGTGGTTTTAAGGTTTTAATAAGGCATTTGGCTTCTGCTTCGGTTGAAAAGATGGTGTAGGGATTTTATTAATAATTCTTTTCTTCTCAATTGATTTTTCTTCTTCAATTTAGAAGCACTGAGGCCTTCTGTTTTAGTTTGTCCTCAGATCTAATATTATACAGAAAACTGGAATTACAGGGGAAAAAAAGATTGAAACAAAATAAAGTCTTTTTCATATCACATGCAAATCCAAATAATCCTCTCTCTCCCCCAGTCTGACCCAATTTTGCTTGGGCAGACTTTGTTTTTCCAAGCCAGCCACCTTTGGGACTTCAAACTTAGCAGATGATACTGAACATGAGAGCACAGAGCTTGCAAAATAAAGTCCAAAGCCACTAAACTCACAGCACTTAAATGTTCAGTGTAGGCAACTTGCCTGTTCTAACCAAAACTCTTCCCTTAGCCATGCTTTCACAAATGGACAAACCAAAGACAAGAGTTTCATTCCTCCAGCAATTTCAGATATCAGAACACCCATCCAAGCTGCTTGAGTTAACACCCTGCTTGCAAATAGGAGTATTTAAATATGTGCAACTGCTTATTTGTATACATATGTGAAAAAGGGATAAAAACTATTAGCAAGACATTGGCAAATGTGTCAATTTCATGCTTTATTGAAATCAAGCTACAAAGAAATCACTTAGCAAATACAACGTGAAAACATGGTTGAGAGACAATAGTTTTCTACCACAGTAAGGTAGAAATAAGGTAGAAGTAAGGTACCTTTCTACCAGTAAGGGGAAATATTTCCAGACTTTCTTCCTTTCTTCTTCTCACTCTTTTCTTAATCCTTACACCTTCCTGCAACATGAAAGCACTGAGCATCTTTTAGAACTGCAGTCAGTGACAACTCCTGCCATTATTTACTAATGCTTCCTAAGAGTAATGCCTAAGAATCCCACCGCAGCCTAATGCTGCATGATCTCCTTCCTTCTTCAGTTACAGAAAGGAAATTACAGGCAGTCTTAAAAACATGTTTCTTTATATTTTGTGTCCATAATGCACTATGTGGGTTTGTTCTTTAATTCCAGCCCTTAAGTTCAAAGAAGTGTACCTTGTAAATTTAAGAATCTTCCATTTAATCTGAATGCTCTCATAATGTGATGACGCAGCCAGGATCTGAATAGTCCTGTAGCATTTTCTGGATGCAGAGCTTTGTTCCCGTCTCATGAAATAGTTGAGAGGTTATAAATGTGTGGTAGCAGAACCAGAACTTCATTTAAGTCTACCCTTCTGAGTAAATGGGCAGCTGTAACTGTAGCAGATTCAATCTGAAATAAATCAATGTCAAGATAGCAGATAAATGATTTATTTCAGTGAAACTCTTCAGAGAGCGCTGTCATGGAATAAAGTCCCCCCTATATTGTGGCTGAAACATGGAGAAAATACCTTATGTAGACTGAATAACTCCCTGAAGTGCAATCAGTTTATCACAGCGTTGAGAGGCAAGTTCTCAGCATAGAGAAGTCCCCTCAGACCAGCAGGTCAGCCAACGCCAGCTGCCGGCCCCATCATTCCTACCAGCGCTACAGCTGCACCCGCGGAAGGGGTCACAACAAACCTCTATGTAAATGCATTCTCAGACATCGCGTCAGGAACCAGCGCTGCTGGCGGAAAAAAGCTGGATGGAAACAGCATGAGAGCTGCGCCGAAAACGGACCAGAGTTTCCTTTATGCAAATTCACAACTGGCAACAGAACTCAATTTGCAACATCAGCTTTCTAAACCAAAACCCCCCAGAAACTAGCAAGGAAACAAAGTTACCGGTGTTTGGATTTCCGGAGACACCAAGTGGAGCTGAAATAAACCTTCAGAGAGCTTTCATTCACCTAAATATATATATAATTCATTGATTTGATTTATCAGTCTTAATTTTTCTCTGAAAGAGATTTAATTCACCTTAAAAAATAATAAATTGAAATTAGCAGTCTTAATTTCTATTTGAGAGGTTTCCTTCACCTTTAAAAACTAAATTAATTGGATTTTCAAATCTTAATTTTTTTTTCCTTTTTTTTTGGTAGAGATTTAATTCACCTTTAAAAAAATAATTAATTAATTGGATTTATCAATTGTAACGTCTCTCTCTCTCTTCCCCCCCCCCCCTTTTCCCACTTAACTAAAAGGCTCCTAAACATAACTCTTTTTGCGGGGAAGGAAAGCCACCCTTTGCACCTCCGGGTTGCCAGAGCGCAGGTGGAAAACGCAGGACTACGAAACTAAACAGTCAGACGGAAACCCGCTCCGCACACCGCGGGAAGGGGCGGCCCGGAACCCAACCCCAACCCGACCCCGATCCCTCCCCAGTCGCATCACCCCCTCCTCTCCCAGCTCCAGCCGCAGCCGCTAGCTGATCCCCCCCGGCAGCAGCGCGCCCGGTGATGGGGTGGGCGGGGCCCCGCTCCCTCGCCCCGCCCCATAGCGGTGACGCACCGCCTCCTACCGGCCTATGGGCGGCGGCGGGAGCGGCGGTGCCGGTAGGTGAGCGAGAGCGCGGCGGCGGGCGGCGGCGGTGAGCGGAGCGGAGCGCAGCGCGGCGGCGGCGGCGGCGGCGGCGGCGGCGGCGGCGGCGGTGGCGGCGGTGGTGAGTGGAGCGCGGCGGCGGCGTGAGTGGAGCGCGGCGGCGGGCGGCGGTTGTCAGACTCTCCGGTAGTGCCGGGGCCGCTCGGGCTGTGTGCGCGTGTCCGCAGCTACGATCGGCGGCGGGGTGGGTGCAGAGCCTCCGGGCTCCCGGTGCCGGTGGGGCGCTGGCTGCGCTCTTTCAGTAACCGGTGGTTTAGGCGGCGGCTTGGAAAGCCCGGGTCCGGACCTCGGGAGCTATCTCGGAGCCTGCCGGCTGCGGTAGGGCTTTTTTTCCCCTTGGCTCTTAAAATGTGTTTATTTCCCTGATCGCTCATAGAGAGCCCGCCTGTGATTCACGGCTGTGTAAATGGCTGTTCTTAGTAATCAGTAACGGCCATGCAGTCGTAAACTTCGGCTTAAATAGTTCTTAGTCTTGTTTTGAGCCGACGCTTTCTGTTTCGATAAAGCGAGACCGTCTCCTTTAGCTACTTTTTTGTATGGATGTGCAAAAGCTCTGCACGAATATACATCATATTATATATATTCATTATGCTGTATATATGCGCTACATTGTCACATAAATATATTGTTATTGTGTATCTACATTATATGACAATGCATATTACTGTGTATAACATATAAATGCATGATTTTGTATTAAATACATCATATTTGTGGTACCTTTTAATTAGTCAGGAGGCTGCCTTACTATTACTTTGAAATTCTGTGTGCTGTTTAAGTTAAGCAGCCTGAGCATATTTAGGTACCTATGAAGAAAGCCTATGCAAACATAGCACACAGTTGAGGCTAACTGATTGACAAACCGAAGGAAGCTCCAGGGACTGAGTTGCTGGGTTTTCCCTGGGACGTGTACTGGAGTTAGGAAGTGAGGGAGGCACTTGGGCAGCTGCCTGCACTTTTCCTTAGGTGCCTGTGTTTCCTTGTTGTCTTGCCCCCGCTCACTGGAGTAGCCCCAGAAAGACGCACAGTCGCCATCAGGTCAGCACTATGGGCTTTGGGCGTTCTCACAGCTCCTTTGAGGATGTGTCAATTTCAGGTTAATATTGCCTAATCCTGCTAGCAGCGGTGAAAAGGCAAAGGCAGGCAGAGGTGTGGAGCCAGGGACTGAGGGTCAGGGTCTGGCCCACTCGGGTGCGTTGAGACTCCCATCTGGGCACATGCCAACATCACCTGTTGCCCAAAGGGAAAAAGGAGCTTCAGATTTCATTGCCCACTCTTCTGCTTACAGTGACAGGAAATAGCTTACGCAAAGAGGACGGTCTTCCTCTTTGTGCTAGGGAAAACTGAAACTAAAAGTAATGCAAGGCAGAGCTTTACTACATGCCACAAAGCTGGACCTCCTTTAGAAAAATGGAGGTACCAATGTTTTCTTTGTGTAGAAGATGGAAAGAATATGCCTATTTCAGCCTAGGATATTATTTATTATGCTTGACTTGAAATCCAGAAGTCTCTTGTTTATCATCTGCATTTTATATTGAATCCAAGAAGTACCTTTTAATGCATTTCAGTTTAAAGATCTTGCATTGGTACACAATGCTTGTATTAATTCAAATGCTTGTAAGTATTACCTTTATTTTAGGTTATTATGATTTTAAACTTTAGTTGCAAAATAATACTTAAGTATTTTTTAAAAGAGAAAAATGTTCTGAAAATATTACTACTGAGGTACTAGCAACATAATCTCTTCAATGCTATAGTGTCGTTAAAAGACATTTGCACCTAGAAGCCTAATTACTTATGCCCCATGGTAGGAGCAGTGCAGTTATAGGCAAAAAGGCAGTATGTTGTCGCAGTGAACTTATGAAATAGGAAACAAGATGCTATTTGTGAACATAGGCAGAAATAGTTGTTTAATAAAGTACCTCCAAGTGTTCATACAAGTGGAGAATTCATTATAATTCATATCAGTGTTGTGATTCCTGTTTCATGTATGTCTCTGTATGTTAGCTGCTGTTAACTGCTATCAGCTGAGCTACTGCAATTAAGGACTTGTGCTTCCGTACCACTACAAAACAGTAGCTGCCAGCTTGCAGATACTCTTTCCTAGAATTAGCTGGTTTGTGATAGAATCTGCTGCAAAGGTTTTTGTGTTTGACTAAGATAACAATTTATTGAATGATGTGTTGGGTTTGGGGGTTGGGTTGTTTTTTTCGGATGGTACAATCAGTCAAGAATGTTTATGGTACAGTCAGTCGGGGATAACCCAGCAGGAAGCTGGGGTAGCATAATTTCACCACGTTACTGTGTTTCATGAAATACTGCCTGGATCGTATCCCAGCAGACTTTCTGTTTTCAGGTTTTCCCTTGTTCCCTGCCTTCACAGGCAGAGCTGGGTGAACATTGCCTTTCCTCTTTATGGCCTCTCTTTTTCACCTTCCAATACACTTACAAGTGGTTTTCAGCTGTGCTTTCCTGCATTAACTCCTGAAGAATAGCTATTTTCAAGGCAGCACCTTTAGACAGCCCTGGTATACCTGCTTAAGCTAGTTCTGTGATCATCACATGTCCACCCTACTGTGATGCTTTTAGCACGGACACAGTGTACAGGTCAGACATGACCACTGCCCTGCTGTGTTCCACACCTCAAGATGGGATTTCCACTCCCAAGCACAGTGTCGTACAAAGCAAAAACCACAGGGGATTTGGGTCAACCTGAGTAATTCTCAGGCATAGAGGAGGTGTAGCATTAGATCAAGCCAGCAGTTGGTAAACATGTGATGTGACCTCTTTGCAGAGTGTCACCATCTAGGTAGGACTGGTGATGTGACTGATGCAAGGTGGTACTGCTGAACAGACGAGGGCTGGAATATCACAAGGGTGAAGGCTACATTCCCAGAGGTTTATAGGGCTCACATTGCTGCTGCACATGGATCTCTTACAGAGCAGCTCTTTTCTGCCCAGAAAGGGTTGTGGCAGTCATAATTTTAAAGATTCCTGCGTCCTGTTCCTAGTTGAGCAAACCTGGAGCACCTTTCCTTGGTGCTTCCTTCCTTCCCCTGGCAAGCTTATTGCCTCTGCCATATAGCAGCATTGCAGTTGGCCTGTACCTCCTGATACTAAATGCACTTGCTTCACTGTAGTGTTCCCCTCTGCCTGCTGTTCTGCTGATCCTCTGATCCTGCGGGGTAAAAGATGCTGTTGAAGGTATGAATACACAGGTTGGGCCTCTCTGACCACGAAGGGCTGAGTCTGTCTTAGTAGCCTCATTTTAGTCAATTTTTGCTTAATGCTTTTCCAATTGCCTTCATTTTGGGCTACTATAACCTCTACATATGATTTTGTAATTTCTCCATGTGAAAAAAGGAAACGTTTCTCTGGAAGGCCGATTTAAAACAAACAAAGCAAAACAATAACAATGAAAACCCACAGACAACTGATCCAAACCAAAACAAACCCACAAACCACACACAAACCACTACAATGAATCTCAAGGTAAAAAGGATGTGAATGTTGAATGAGCGGATGATCTGGAGGTGTTCCTTACTTCCTGGGATTAGGTAGGTAAGATAGGACAGGTGACAAATTTGATGTATCATATCTCTGCAATGTATCACATGGATCTTATTTCCGTGCATGTGGTACATAGTATGCATAAGCTTTTGGCTTCTGTAAGCTGAGAAGTAAAAGAGATCTGGTTAATTTAGGCTATTGTGATTTTTCTTTCTTCTTGTTAAGCATTTTGTGTCTTTTTATTATCTCAGAAAAATAAGTCAGTGACTTTATTTCTTCCTCACATCAAAAGCACTAAGAGGAAAGCATGGCTGTGGGTCCTACAGGAATTTCCTGACTTCTTGGCAGGATAGCTTTTGGGATAGAGAAGCAAATCCTGCTACATGACTGCAGAGAACTACATGCACAAGTATGGTGCCTAGTATTTGGCTCTGGATCTTTGTTGCATTCCTTGCTAAATCTGTACACAGTACCTAAGACTAGAAACACCATTTATAAGCATTCTTTTTGCCCACCTTGGGGGCAGGGTGGGGGGGAACCCCAACAGAACCAACCAAACAAAAAGAAACTTTGGTTAATTAATACGTTTTAAAATATGCTCATGTTTTGTGCCTATATGGACATTGAAGAACAGGACAGCAAACATAAAAAGAACCACGCTCAGGGTGGAGATGCTGCAGGTGGAGAAGGGTCTCCTGAGTGATCCCACTGCACTGCATGCGGTGCCAAAGTGCTACCTGGGCCATATCCATCAGCTTCAGCATGGGTCAGTTGCTCAGGTGTAGGTGACTAGTTTCTTTCAAGGGGGCTGCCTGAGGGAATCCAAGCCATCTGTATGAGTCTGGCATCCTGACACATGGCCTACAGTTGATGCGCCCTCTTCTTGGGCAGCAGCTGAAGATTAAGTATGACACCTTGTGCGCATCCACAAAGACACTGAACACTTATGTTTAGCTATTTGAATCCTGCTTGTCCAGATTTCTGCAGAGCAAAGGGATCAGTGGGAGATTTGACAGAACATAATCCAGGAATGTAGTCACAGATGGTCTTGCATTTCCCACCATGTTCCTCCAGTGATCCTCTTTAACTTGGGGAACTTCAAAATAGTATTTCTCTTTGTGAAGTTTAATTAAATACGTCTTAAATGCCTTCAGGGCTTCTGGTCCCAGAAACCAGTTTCCTTTCAGACTTTGCTGTGCATGCTCTCCACAGAGTGTGTGCTAAAGGAAGCAGTGCCCATGCTGTCTGCCAGCTTCTCTGTTGGCCATGTATTTGCTCCTCATTACACTCACTCCTTCAGTACTTACAGGACAGTCACATAAGGAACATACAACCTACCTTTTCGCTTGTTTTCTCTTGTTTTGCCGATAGCCTGAGGTTAAACAAGGTCTGTGTTGTGACTGGTGCTGTGCAGGTTTTGCTCAGGGTATCCATACATTTGCATACATATCCATGCATTGCACAGTTGTCTCGTATCCTGACACAAGTTATCCCAAAATGTCTCCCAGTGTGGCAGACAAATTCATCAATAGACACCAACCTTGCAAAAACCTTTCACAACTCTGCATGTTCCTCTGGGTCTGCCCGCAAAGAGGGGAAGGACTTGATTGGCTTGAATGGAGGAGTTTCTCTTTGCTCCAGCATCTTCATGCAGCTGGTCAGTTGTCCATCAGGATGCGTACTGATGAGTTCCATTTGTTTGAGAACAAATAAACCAACAATGATTTTGTTACGGAGCTTCTCTTTGGTAGCTCTTGTGCATAAAAAGAGAACACAGTTTACTTTCTATGCCTGCTTTTTGTGGTATGAAGGAATTCTTGGTTCTTGGCGTTTAAAGGATTTGTGGCTTAAGAAAATTACTTCTTCCTCTCCCTTTCTTTACCAGGCTTGTGTAGGAGGATACACTCACTCACAGGTAAACTACTCTTCAAAGCAAAATGGATGTTTTATTCCTGTAGCAAGGCATCTCTTTTACTATGGAGTTAACAATGAGTCATATACTGTGACCTCTGTGTGTGTGCTGCAACTCATCCTTCAGGTTCAAGTTCCTGCCCCTCCTTTCCCTCAGGGAAGCCTTAACTGCTCATCTACCTTGTTCCTGTGTAGAACAATAGTCACCGGGTTCTAACTTTGCGCCTCCTAATGGTCTCTTAATTTTAATTGCATAATGGTGATGTGTGGTTTCAAATTAGTCATAACTTTGGTGCTGGTTTTAATGAGATCTTCAGCTGTTTTCCCAGAGGGAAGGCTTTGTTTTCCCAAGAGTGGCGTGCCTCTTCCCAGGAGAAATGAATTTCTACTAATAAGGCACAAAAAGGAGAGGTAGTAAGGGGAGTGTTGGTTACAGGGGAAGGGAAATAGCTGTGAGTTCCGGGTGCTGGAGAGCATTTTGATAATGCCAGAGCCTATGGTGTGCCAGGCATGTGCGTGTATAAATAGTTGTATCGGCATGTAGTGTCATTGCAAGCACTTTGAGAGTGCTCAAAATGCTCTTTGAGCACTTTGCTTTGAGAACAGCTTTGAGAACAGCTAAATGTAATAGCCTTGTCTCCCATGGCATGGAGGAACATAGCTCAAAGATACCCTCACGTGACTTCAGACGTGAAATAACGACACCAGTGTTTAATGGCTGTGACATCAGTTGGTCTGCCCTCCAAGAATTTATAACTACAGTGAATTTGTTAGGTCTATCAGGACATAGTGAAGATTGGTTGTTGGAAAGAATCAGAATGGTTTGGCTTGGGAGGGACCTTTAAGATCATCCAGTTCTAACCCCCCTGCCATGGGAAGGGACACTTTTACTTTGAGGGAGGATCCTCAAAGCCCCATCCAACCTGGCCTTGAACACTGTCAGGGATGGGGCAGCCACAGCTTCTCTGGGCAGCCTGTTCCAGTGTCTCATCACCCTCACAGTAAAGAACTTCTTCCCTATATCCAACCTAAATCTATCCTCTGTCGGTTTAAAGCCATTACTCATTTTCCCATCACTACTTGCTGTTATAAAAAGTCTACTTCTCTCATCATAGGTAGATTTGGAAGGAGGATCTGTTTGACCTGCTGGCCAGGAAAAGGGTGTCTACACTGGGGTGCAGTCCACGGCTAAATCTTAGAGCAGGGATGCGAGATCCTCTCCCAGCTGAGGTCTTTCTGGTGAGCTTTTCACAGCTGAATCACAGGGGTTTAATGCAAACCCTGGTAAATAGGTGTTAATAGTTCAGGCCAGCTTGCAAACAAAATATCTTGACTTTCTCAGGAAAAGTTCCCTTCAATACACGCACCAAACCTTGTAACTCATGCAAAGTAACTATAAAGAGTATTTTTGGAGTACTGTGGACTATAATAAAACATAAAAGTAGTCTTTAGCTTCAGACCACGGACAAATTTTGCCTTCCTCTTTGCTATGAATTAAAATATAAGATTTAAAAAAATGTTAATATGCTTTACTATAGCTTATGTGCATAAGCAATTATTTTCTTTCAAGAGTGATTCTTCCATGTTCCCCAGGCTCTCCAGAGCCACAGAACCCTTTGTCCACAGCAAGTCTTGCACATTACATATCTTCTATTAGAGTAACATGTCTGCTTGGAAAAATATGGCTTTGAGGCTTAACAGCCTCTGAGATACTTTCAAGTATTCTTCTGGTCTCTCGCACAAGACACCATCTCTGCTTTCAGCACTGTCTTGTCTATGCTCTTAGACCATGCCAGCAACAAGCACTAGGGTGTTTCTGAACACTGCAGAATTATTTTTGACCACCTGAGGATCACTAAAGCTTCTATCAGTCTAAGCTTGGGCGGTAACTGACTTGTCTGAAATACAAGTTTGTTGGCGGTGTGGAAAATGATAATTGGCTTTGATGTATATGATTACCCATTCACCAGATTTCTAGCAAATATAAGTTCTAAGGATTGCTGTCTTTTGCCCATAAGCTCAGCTAAACTGGGTAACTTTCATTCCTTTAATAGCCTTATTCTCTCTTTAGTACAGATGAAATTCTGGATTTCAGCCATCAGTTAACAGCTGGCTCTTAGAGTTGCAGAGGTTGTGTTGTTTTTAGACAAGATGACAACCATTCTCCTTCCTGTTTTTCTGCTAGATCAATAAAACAAACCTTATCAATGGTCACTATCCTTACATAGTGTTTTCAGAGGAGGTAAAGCACTTGACTGTATATAAAGTGCTGCAGGATTTGAAGCTTGCCTATAAAGCAGAGTATGTTGTCAGTAACGGTTGTTTCCATTTCCACTGGTGATAGTGACCCAATTGCATCAGTACTGCAGAAAAGTTACTGGCAGTGACCAGTTAGTCTGGGTACCTGCAGTGAGGCTTTCCTCTATAGGCTTCCAGCTGTGAAGGATATGTGGTAAGTGGTGCCTTCTGCTCCCACCTCATCCAGGCCATTAGTTTTGTTGAGTTGCCTTGGCTGTGGTTTTGTTCTGAGATGCCTGTTAGCTCTGGACTGAGAAGCTGTCATTCCTGCAGCATCACTGTGATTCTGCAAAATGGTAGAGCTGGAGAAGATCTCTTGGTGGTTGGCAGGTCCCATCAGCAGTGTGATAGACATGTACTGCGGATTTGCCTGTAGGATTTAAATATGCCCATACATAATGCGTGGGTTTCAACTGGTTTAGCTAAAGGTGTGATTATATAAAGTGACAATTGTTCTAAGATTGGATCATACTTATTTTTTTGATGTGAAGTAAATACATTTAAGTGAACCTGGAATAAGCCTTGCTTAAAAAACACAAACCAGTTTCATCTCAGACCATTGTTTTCACATAGGCTTATAATACAGTCTGAACTGCCCAGGGTTTAAAATGAATTTAAATCTGTGCGTTCAGCTCATTTAGGCAGCACCTGCTCTGTGAATGGGAAGTTTTTTTTTCCTGCCGAAGGCAGAAAATGTCCTTCAGACCACTTAGTGGTCCATTTAAATTAATTGTTAGGAAAAATATCATGTGGGTTTAGGTACTGTTAAAGCAAGCTGTGGGCCGTATTTGTCCTGCAGACATGAGGTTTTCTACCTTTGCTGTCTTCCAGCATGACCTTGAGTCAGTGCTGGTTCCAGGCTGGCGAGGGACTCCTTTGACTTGGCTGTGATGGTAGAGAAGTCAAACCCAAGTGCTGCTTTTCTGAAAAGAGTTTTCTGTACCAGAAATTTGCCTCCCATGCTTAGAGTTGGCCAAGGGCTGATGCCGGTCTCGTGAAGTCATGGTGCAGCAGTGGGGTCCATAATTGGGGTGAAAGTAACCAAAATCACACCTTAACATTTAGTAGGAATAGAAGAAATGAGAAGCAGTCAATCCAAAGATATGGATAATAAATCACTGATTTTTCAGCCTGGCTTTCTTATTGGTCAGTCTCATGAAAAGTTCCTCAGCCAAATGTTGTTTGTGCCTCAGAACTGTCTGCTTGAGCAATAAGTAACACTATTTACTTAAGAAATATTGTTTTCATCCAATGGCACAAGCCAGCTTAGAAAGAGAACAAGGCCCATTGAACAAGCAAGCTGCCTGGTCGAGTTCACTGTTACAATGCATTCTTAAATGGTTAATTTAACTGTTGATAGATCCAGCTCATAAACTAGTGCAATGTATGGATGCAGCTACACAGACGCAACACAGGTGAGATTTTACAGTAATGATGGGCCATCTGATGCAATCCTCAAGGAAAGGGAGGCTGAAGAGTGAATTGCCATGTGTGTGAGACTGGCCATCTAATCCAGCTAAACTCTTGTAATGATCCATTACGGGCCTGGTCAGCTTGAAAGACCCAAGCAACACAACTGTTTGAACAGTTGATGAAAGTGCTTGGTGAGCATGCTCTATTGATGGCAGTATGTCCTGCTTCTTCCCCACTGTTTTGAGCTGCATTACAGAGACTGCTTAGGATTGATCAGTCTCAGGATGTTAGTTATTAATTTTATATTTGGCTCTTCCTGTTCTTGGTCTTTCCCAGCCATCTCCCCAGATGCACCTCATGAGACTGGGGCTTCTAATTCTGTGGTTATGACCAAGACTATTGCTTTTGCTTGACTTTCCTTCCTGGGGACAAGACCAAGCACCCACACTTCCTGTGTGGATGCTGGGACCAGGTGGCGCATCAAAAAATAGTTGTTTTGGTAGAGTAAAGGAAATCTGCAGCAAGAAGAAAATCAAACTAAAATACATAGTGCTAAGTAACAGCAATGCAAGCAGCAGAGAAAAATCATATCAGAAGTTATAAGACTTTGAAATGAGCAAAACAAGAGAAATTTCCAGCGCAAGAGATTTAAGATGCTCCAGGGGGTGAGTCAATAAAGGGTCAGGGGATGGCAGCCTCTGTACTTGAGAGGCCGAGACTGTTGCAGTATGTATTTTGAACATCAGCCCTCCTTCAGAAGCAGCATTTAAGATTTTTCTTGGGATTTTAGTCATGTTCTGAGATGCTGATACTTTAGTTTCTATCTACAAATCTCTGCTTTTTGGTTTGCAATCCAGTTGGTAAAACTAAAAGCTGTCTGAGATATTGTTTGAAACTGGCATCATACAGAAATATCTCTGGGTCGGTTATCTGTGATTTTATTTTGCTGGTTCTCATTGGTGTGTCCAGTAAGATCTGTTTATGGTTTGTGTGTGCACAACATGTACATCTTCACTTGTCTCTTCTGTAACAGAGCAGAACTTTGACTTGGGAAGTACTCAGGTGTTATGTAAGCCAGTGGTTTTAGGCTGGAAATTACTTGCTACTTTCCCTTTGTTTTCAAAGGTAATTTTACTGCCAGTGGTATGCCTTGTTTGTATTAAGTATCAGTAAGAACTCTAGTGCCTATCCAGTATTTCACATGTTGAATATGGCTGTAGTTGAAAGATGATTGAATTTGCTAGATTGCTAAGGTTGCTGCTGCTTCTGAAATCAGTTTCTCCTAGCTCAAGTTCCCTGGAGCAAGCAGGCTTACTGGGACTTTACCTTGGAGTCCACCAATACTTCCCTTCAAGGACTGCCTCACGTCTTTGTTGGCCTTCTGAAAATGCCCTAGCAACAAAACCTGCAATTATTTATGCTACAAAATGATTTTGTGTAGTTTAAACTATTTATTATTCACCTTAATATTTGGGAAGAGTAGCACAGGCAGGCTCATGTGGCAGACCAGCTTGACAGGCTGCCTGGAGAACACAGGAGCCCGAGCTGCAGGGGAGTTTTGAGTGGTCCACAGGTTATCTGCAGAAGCTATGGCAAGCATCAGGCCCGAGTAATAAATAATTGCCATTTACTGTTCTTCAGTGTCTTGACTCACAGTTGCCATTCTCTAGGCATTGCCCAAAAGCCCAAACCACCACTGTTTATATAGAAAATACTGTTGGTATTTTCTAATGCAAGAAAACCAGCCTAGTCGTTGCTCTGGAATCAGCAATCCACTGAAACTGCAGAAGTCCTTTGGTTGAGCATATGTCTGCAACTTGAGACTGAAAAGAAAAAAGGAGAGAAGAGCAGAGTGAAGAAACATCTGATATTCTCTCCTACTCTGAGCAGATTTCTTAGTACTTCTTCCTTGTTCATCTTTAGGCTTTTGGAGGTTTCAGACGGGCTTGATGTGTGAGTCATACTGCTGTCCAGCAGTATGGTATTAACTTGAGGAAATTCAAAACATGGTACAATAGCACTGTAACTGGAAATTTGTGACCCACGCCTGACACTGTAATCCATGTAATGTATTTATTTAGTAAGGGAGAAGGAATTTTGTGTGTTTGATTAACTCTTTGATTCTGAGGCTCCTCTGAAATGAATGAAATGTCATTGATTTTGTTTCTTTGTATTTTTTTTTTAATAGACCCAATTAATTCTTTGATAAACCAGGCCTTAATGGGCAGGAAGATTGCAGCACCAGGGAATGAATGGTTGAGTGAGGAAAAATTGTAACGTAGGGTTTAAGAAGGAGCTATCTTATACCTGGTGGCCATGGACAAGCATTTGGCAACCAGATGTAGTGAAATCCTGTAAGGAAAGAATAGTTAACTAAACGTCTTGGCAGCAGTGGCTGGAAGTCAGAACTTCCAGTGGAGCTACAAGAGCATGGGTTTTGGCAGTGCGTTTCTAAGAAGCCTTGCAGTTGGAGGAAAGGTGTGTGAATTCTGTCAGGTTTGGAAGGCTCTTAAAAGCAATTTAGACAGAGTGCTTGTTTCCTGCTCGGCAGCAAAGTGATTCTGGTGCTACCGTAACGTAACACTGATGGAACCAGTATCTTCAGCCTGGAAAGTGAGACGGATTTGCTCAAGGGGTACTTTATTTTGTGGACTTCAGTAAGCAGCCTCAGACACCCGAGTGCTGTGCTGAGTTTAGATGAAAATGCTGATGTTTTTCATACCTTTTCCACTTCTGATGTGCAGACCCTTATGGTGATTTGCTGAGGGAAGGCGAGGCAGATAACCAGCAGGGTAGATGAAAGAAGGAAGGATGCTCTGTGACCTGCGCAGCCTAGAGTTAGTCCTCACCATCCTGTTCATGGACTTTGAGGGACAGAAAGGTGCTCATTACTCCCTGAATAAGCACACTTAGGTTGGTCCCAGGTATTAAACTGGACCAGATGAAGTACAAGGCATCCTCTTTCACTGAGGCTGAGTTACTCTGGATTGACTGGAAGTCCCTGCTTGGGAAACAGCATTTGAATAGGACTTCCCCCTTCCCCCCCCCCCCAACAAGAGCAGTACTTCTGTGATGGCAGTGTACCCAATTCCTGTATGTGCTGGGTGATGTTACGATGTGGTCAGTTTGGCATCACAGAATGGTTCATTTTATATGTATAAATGTATGCAACCTATATGTAGTTTTCTACAGGCTGTAGGTTAAAATTCTTCTTTTACAAGTGCTAAGGTAAGCAAAATGTAAAATTCAGGAAAGCTCTTTAAATATTTCGAGATTTAATGGTGATCTCTCTGTTTTGGTCACATCAAAGCTCCAAATGAAAGCTTCATTTGATACTGATGATGGGAACGACCTCTAAAGTGCAGCTGAGGGCTTTGTGACTGGATAGGACTTTTAATCATCACCACGGTCTAAAAATACATCACTCTTCCCCCTTAAAACTTGAAGGTGGTCCTTTAGTTATATGTTTAGAAATAACCAAATGTAGGTGGATGGATAATTCTTGAGCCTAAGATCAATGTTTATTGCTTGAGGGAAAACACTGGCCACATGGAATCAGTGAGCAGTCCCAGAGCAGACAAGAACATTTCACAGGTCACTGCCCAGCACTGAGTGAAACAGTGAAATTTCAGTGCAACTAAACACAGCTACTAATGAAGTGGCCGGGAGAGCTTCCGTTGTTTGTGCTGTTCCTATGGCAAGTTGTTACAGATTTGTTTGTGGTATTGCTTCAGTTTTCGTCTTTCAGTTTGAGAAGGTAGGGATGAAGTCACTTCCTCTATTAAGAGCAGTCCATTTCTATGATAAAGGGCTATTCCCCAAGTGATATTAAATAATCTGTTTTAATTTGGATTAAAAAATATAAAATAAAATCTAAAATATGAAATAAAATATAATAGTAGAATTTATCTGTTATCCTTACAAAGAACACTGCAGTTTATCTATTATCCCTAAGAAAAAAAATGCAGTACTCATATTTGGCTTCCCCCTCCCTGATTTTTCTTCTTAGACTACAGGAAGCATGGGAAGTTGTCCTATGTAATCTTTTTGCATTTGGGGGTTGGAACTAGATGATCTTAAGGTCTTTTCCAACCCTAACTATTCTATGATTCTATGCATGGTTTACTGGGAGGTGTCCCTGCCCATGGCAGGGGGGTTGGAACTAGATGATCCCAATGTCCTTTCCAACCCTAACTCTTCTATGGTTCTATGATTCTTGTCAGTTGTGGAGCTGTTCCCTGGCAGTTTTGTTCATTATGCAATTAAGAACCATCAAAAATCTATACTGCAAGCAGCAGGTGTTATATGTTTGCAACTAATAATAAGAAGAAGAATAAAAGTCATCTTCAGGCTGATAATAGATCAGAAGCAGAACAAGAACTTGCTTGGAGCAGTGAGGTTTTCCCCCAGCCACAGCAGAAAGTGTTTTATCAAGGCTACAGATCTATCACTGCCTGTTTTGATTCTGTTTCCCAGCACTGGTTCGTTTCCGTTAGTGATTTATTTTTGTAATGAGTAAAAAGCAACCTTCTGTTTGTCTTCTGAAGGCAGCTTCTCTCCATCACCGGTATTTTGGGTAGGGTTTTTCTGAAGATAAAAAGGCATCTTCTTAAGCAGACAGTTGAACTGTTCTGCTTTTCTCATTTCTACATGTGTTAAGTCCCAAAATACATACCTTGCTACCAGACAGAATACCGCATTCAGTGTGTTTTCAAGTGACTGCAGCATGACTGGAGGAATTTTGGAGTTGCTGGAATCGGTGGAAAAGGCAGCTTTGGTGGGCTTGCGTTTCCTTTTTATTTCCTTTCAAATTACTTGATGAGAAAATGATGTATTTCAATTATTTTGGGAAGGTTGTTGGTGCTGAAATATTCATTTTAGTCATTAAATATTTAAAATTGTGATGGCTGTTTGGAGTTTAAACTGTTCTTTCTAACCTGCGCCAGCATATAACTTGTTCATTAGAAAAACAGACAACAAGCTGAAACGGGTTATTTCAGCCCTGTCATCCACAGACAGTGTCAGGAATGAGGTATTTTGGGCTTGCATATTTTCTTACTTAAATAGGCTAAGAGGCAGGAGAGAATGAGCCTGCGCAATCTAATAAAGGTACATAACTGGAAAAAATACATTGAATTGCCATTTAAAAATCCACCATCACAACGCATTCAACTGCAGCAGAAAAG
This sequence comes from Myiopsitta monachus, assembly GCA_017639245.1. Classification (NCBI taxonomy): domain Eukaryota; kingdom Metazoa; phylum Chordata; class Aves; order Psittaciformes; family Psittacidae; genus Myiopsitta; species Myiopsitta monachus. Next base: position 15,795,708 of record CM029928.1, read on the forward strand.
GAAACCCCAAACTAAAACTGTAAAGGTTTACAACTGTACTCCGGTTAAGTATAAATGCAGTGAGTAAACTAAAAAAGACAATTTAATAGGAGTGTGGGGTTTTTGCTGTTCCTCTGTGCTTTTATCAGTGCCATCCCAGCTATAGAAATGAAATGGCTCTATGAAGATGAGAACCATACTGATGGCACTACTTAGGATGTGAAGTGCTGTGTATGGACATTTCTATTTGGAGACAGAGCATCCTATTTTTATATAACTGATCCTAGAGAAATTAGACAAAGATGTGTTAGTTCCAAAATAATTTCCTGGTCAAATGAACATATGTGTGCTTATCTTTGTGCTCTGCTTTATTAAAATAGGTGAAGTTGTAATTTGAGTCAAGCATTTGTAAGAGGCATTGGGCAGGGGTTGAGTGTCCAGGAGCGCTTAGCTGGGTTTGACCTACATATATAGTTGTATAATACCAAGAGAGGCTTCAAGCTGTGTACTGCTAAACCTTAGCAAACTACCCCCAAAAACATAGCCATGAGTCCTGCCTGGTCACATGCGAACAGTTTGCAGCAGCCTAAGAAAGCTGTAGATTCACTTTTTCCAGTGCAAGGCACCTGCCTGGAGTGATGCGCGGGAGGATTTTGCTCAGCTTCTCCTGCTTGAGTGGCCTCCATCCTTACCATGGCACCAGTGTAGGGAGTTGTGCTCCTGGGGTGAAGGAGGGATCCTGTGTGAGTGCTCTCGGTTTGGTAGGAGGAGGCTAACTTTTAACAGCTGAGGAGGCAGTGGGGAGTGTTTATAGTTCAGAGTAGGTGTTAGCTGGCAGTGGCTCCATGGCATGTGGGAGAAATAAAGGGGAAGGCAAACTGCAGGTGTTTCTCATGGCAGTTGTTTTTAGGCAGGCAGTGTGTATGTAAGCTAGCAAGTGAATAAAGCTGTCCTGCTCTTCCCGTGTGAGTACCTGTCCAGAGCAAACCGGCTGGTTTACGGGACTGCAGAGGTAGTTAAACATTCATTGGGGTTTCCAGTGAAAGAGGAGACTTCAAACATAAGTTAATGGTGGGAATTTTTTTATTTGTCCTGACTATGAACTTCCCTACGCTGAGGTTTGAAAACCACATACACCATGAACTGTGGCCTGAGTTTCAGCGAGCCTGCAGCATCCAAACAGTTTCTCTCTCTACTTATCTCTGTTTCAGAGAAACAGTTGAGAGGGGCTCTTGATTCTGCTGACTCAGATGTTCCAGTGTCTCTGGACCTTGGCCACGGTCACAAAGATCTGTGCCTGGGCTGTGTCTGTGCAGTGGGGATGCTGGCTGTGCAGGGCTCTTGGGAGAAGGGTGCAAGTTGAGCCCCAAGGCAGCTCTCTGAGCAATGAGAAAAAGCACTGATTTCCAGAGATGGACAGGCACCACTGGGCTCTCGTGTATGAGAGATACCCCCAGAAGGGGACGAACCCAGTGCTTCTAAAACAGGATATTTTTAATGAAGGAACTCTAGATATAATTAATGCAAACGTTTTCATGGTGTGTATGCCACTTTCTGCTCTTTACTAGTGCCTAGTTAAAGTACTAATGACCTCCAAATAACCACTAAATGCCAATCTCATGTCTGTTTAATTTTGGCTTTCTTTTTTTCAGATTAATATTTTAATACAAACCCGTGAAGATGACCCCAACACACGAAAAACAAGTAAGTCACATCTGAGCTTTAATAAAAAGGATTCTAGATTGGTGGTGGTGGATTGAATTTCATTAAGGTTCACACGGACCAGGAAAGATTGGTTGTGTTCTTCGCGCCTTTAATTGCAAGGGTACAGAATGTTCTGGAGTGGTGCAGTGACAGTTCCTTCTGTTAAAGGTTGATGGAAGAATCAGATATTCACTGGATCAGAGATAAGGCAAGTAAGTGACTGCATAAGAGGCTTGGATGCTGAGGGGAGAAGAATTTGGATTTCACTATTCTCTCCATCAGTCTTGTAGGACATAATGTTTGGAGCTGGGTCTGAACTCTGGTTACCAGATGCATGGGCCACAACAATCACACTTGCACATTCGCTTTTGCTCAGTCCCAATGAGCATTAAAAGTTGCAGCAAATTATTTTGTCCCAGTCGTAGCAGACTCACTACTCAGCATGTGTGGAGTGAAGATGCCAACATTCCCAGCGTGAAAAGCCCCGTGTTCTTTGTGGTTGATCTTTTTAGTAATAGGCAGCCTAATGAGAAGCTCTGTGGAAAATGACTCCTTGGGGGTTATTGACTAATCATATGTGTAACCGTGGCACCATGGAGCATGAGGTTATCACCTGATATGATCCTGAGCACAGAGATTTGAATTAAAATGCAGCTGGAATGATTGATGCAAACGATCATCCAATGTGAGATTATTTTTGCCCTCCTCTTTGTGGTAGATTCCCCCCTCCTATATTAAAAATAGATGTTTCCATATCAGATTTCCTATTTTCCTAATAGGAAAATGTTAAAAATAGACTTCTCAAAAACACAGGTTTTATGGTTGAATTCAATGTAGTATAGCTTCTGGCTTATTCTAGTCTCTGAGCAATCCCTTGCATTGTGCCAACCCTAACTATTCTATGATTTGATTTCCAAGAGGAGAAGGAGGTGCTGGAGCAAAGACGAAGATTTCTTATGTTCGCTTCAGCTGCTTTTATGATGTATTCATAGAATGATAGAATGGTTTGGGTTGGAAGGGACCTTAAAGATCATCTACTTCCTACACCCCTGCCATGGGCAGGGATGCCTTCCACTAGACCAGATTGCTCCAAGCCCTGTCCAACCTGGCCTTGAACACTGCCAGGGATGGGGCAGCCACAACTTATCTGTGCACCCAATGCCAGTGCCTCACCACCATCATAGTAAAGAGTGTTTTCATAATATCTCCCCTCTGTCAGTTTAAAGCCATTCCCCATTGTCCTGTCCCTACATGCCCTTGTGGAAAGTTCCTCTCCAGATTTCTTGTAGGCCCCCTTTAGGCATTGGAAGGTTGCTGTAAGGTCCCCCAAAGCTGTCCCTTCTCTAGGCCAACAAGCCCAGGTCTCTCAGCCTGTCTTTCTTCTGAGGCAAATCCAAATGGGAACATTTCACTTTTCAGTGCTTGCATCTACATGACCTCAGTGCTGCCCTTTTCCTCTGCTGTCAGCACTCGTGTTCTTGGCACAGGGCTGTAGCCATAAGGGAGTAGGTGTAAACCAGGCTTGGGGGTCACTTTGGCTGTTTTGTGATTTATGTGTGACCCAACTGCTTGGGCTGCTCCAAGCCTTTAGGACAGGATATGAAAATGCCACAAGTGCCATATCTAAACTGGCTGGTTTAGCCAGGTATTAAAAGGCACATCCAGCCAGAGAAGCTGCTCTGCTGATTCGTGCTTGTTAAGTAGTTACAACTACTTTTTGTAGAAGTTATGACTACTTTTGGGGCAGATTTGAAGTTCTTCATGAGCACATTTGGGCAAGCGTGGCTGCTGGGATTCATATCAAATCTATTGCACTGGAAGTTTGGATAGGAAATGTTTTGCTGATGAACACGTTATGCTTATCTTCCAGTTTCCAGGAAGAAGCGATAAATGGAGATACCACTTTTTCCAGTAGATCTGTGTTGAACCTGTGCCGTTCCCAGTACAATAGGCCTCTGCTACCAAGCTTGGACACTTTGAGCTGTCAGCAGTATGTTCTGGCTTTGAGAGAATTGTTTGGTTAATTGTTATAGAACATGTAGCATTTCTGAATGCCTGACGGGCATGCAGGTGTTGTGCCCCTCAAAAAACAAAACAAAGCCACCTCCAAGCCCCCAAAACACCAAAATGGGAAGTCTAAGTAATGTGGCAACATGGCTAGGTCTGTAACTCTGGAAAAACCATGCAGAATTGGGTGGGGGAAGATGACATGTTGAAAAGGACTGCAGCTGAAGTTCCTGAAACCTTGGCAGCCTTCGGGTTCTGCTTCCCAAGCTGTGCAGCTACATTGCAATGCAGTCTTGTGACTAAAGATTAAGTTAGTCTTCAAGTGGCCTGTGGGAGGAAGAGGTCAGTCTCACCTCCTCTAGGTGAATGGTGCATTACTTGAAGATAGACATGCCTATTGAGAGTATCCTAAGTTTTATAGCAAGATGGGGAGAAAGGCACTTATTACCCAAAACTGCTGTAATCTGGTGACCGTGACCAGTGAACACAGGATGGACTGAACATTGAACAACAATCTGCCACCTAGCTCTGTTTGGAACCTGACATAGCTTATATGTAATATTGGTTTTTACAAGCTTATTTTTACAGGGATGAGGAGGCATAAACACCTTTTCTGGCAGTGTGTCTGCATCTATACTGGGCAATTGGGGCTGCTTTGATTAAATCAGTACTGTTGTCCCAGTGGGGTCTTGTATCCTGGAGAAGGCTTTAAAGGGTGTCGTGGTTTAAGCTGAACCCAGGACAAAGGGTTAAAAGAAGAGGCATAGTCTATGTATGCAATGCCACTGTTTCAGAGCAGAGAAACTGTAATGGGAATTGGGATTAATGCTTCCTGGATTTGAGATGTTTATTAGAGGAAGTAACTATAGATCTTGAGAAAGGCTGTACATTTTTGGGTTTGTTTTCTAATTGCTTAATGTTCTTCTTGCTTCATTCTGAGCTCAGTGTCAGTATTATTTGGTAAATAAAGAAGAGGGGAGGCAGAGAACAACCCAGTCTGCTGCTGAAATCCTGGCATTTCGAATTGGAGCTGATGATGACTGTGCATGGGGAGTGCAGTTTGCTGAGGCGCCCTGCTGTACCACAGATCACTTTGACTCTTGGCTCAGTGGACACCTGCCTGCCATAGTGTGTACGGCAGCTACCTTTTGCTCTATAGGTAGAGTCTGACGGGTGCTTGACTTCATCAGTATTGAAACTGGTGACCATTTAACTGGAAATTAAAAATGCAGAGTTTTTTGTGTATCAGCTGGTCTGGAAAGATTTGCAAGGTAGCCCGTAGCTGATGCACAGCACATCCAATAGCAATTTTTAACCATAATACTTTGGTATAACAGAGGTTGAAAGAAGCATTTTACTTCTAAGATTATTTTGATTCTGTGCAAAGGAGAGGGTTATAGGAGGTTACTTGGAAGTGAAGTGATTTGGTGAACCTGAACAAAAGAGAAGCAATGAGGAGTCAGTATGGCGGTAGATAAAAGGAAGGAGACTGCGGTTACGTTATGATTAGGCTACCTGCAGATGTGACTTCTGGGCTGCAGTAGTTGAAGGGGAGAGCAGTGCCCCATTTGAAGCTTCTGGGCATAATTCCTCTTCTTCCACTTGCTGGACTGATGCATTTAGTGTGCAGGAAAGAAAAAGTAGCTTGGAAGAAGTAGTTGTAGCTCTGGTGAAGAGTGGGACATGGAAATAGAAGGCTGGGGAAGACAAAAACTTGGGAGAATGCAAGACTGCAGACATGAAAAGATGTTATGATGGGTCTGAAAGTATGTCATGCCTATCTACGTGTGCTAAATATGATAGGGAGGCAAGCAGAAAAACCAACAACCAACAAATGGTTTCCTCTGCTAAGTATATTGCTCAGGATCTACTCAGGAGGGGGAACAACTTCCTCATGGTTCCCACTAGCGTTTTTGTAAAAGTAAAGGCATGATCCTTAGCTGGTAGACGTGATTACAGCTCTGTTCATTTGTTCCTCTTGTGCCATGTTGGCATGGGGTTAAAAAGCTCCAGAGGAGAATCAGGCCTCTAGCACTTTTCCGCAAGGAGAAAAACAGCAGAGGTTGTGTGAGCTGTTCAGATGGGCTTTCTTTGGTGAGGTACTCATGACACACACCGAAAGGGTATCCAGCAATAATGCAGAGAACACCCCTTCAACTAGGAGCTGAGCTAAGTGAGATAAAACCATGAGCTGTTTCCAGCCATCAGGCCACAGGCTCCCCATCCATCCGTGCAGCAGTTCTACCTGGAAATCAGAGCGATAGATTATTTAATCCAGGATGTGAACACATCTCTGCCATGCTCAGAGTCCAGTGACTGCTCAGGAAAAAATACATCTTTTCCTTTCAAGGTTGTGGTTGTTCTCCTGTCAGTCCATGGAAAGTTGCTGCTGGTGTCACACTGAAGTGTGTGGTGGGGATTAGACTTGGCTGAAGAGTGAAAGATTGATCTGACATCCGCAGTTTTGACATGGAGAGACACGTTTTCAGAGCTTCCTAGTTCAAGATTTCTTGATTTATGCAAAGATTTACTCAGAAAGCATGTTATTTACCAGAAACACTGTCATTCCTCCCACAGTCGATTCCTGTACCTGAAGATCTTGTGCAGTGCCTTTCTCTTGGGGAGGAATGTATCAACAGCTTAAAATGATACTCTTTTCTTTAACTGAGTCTGATTGGCTTAGTTCTTTTGGTGAATAGCTTGTTCATGCAACTGGAGAATGGCAGTCTGTTCATTTGCTCTGTAAACAGCAGGTAGTTAGGCATACTTTCAACCTTTTCTATTTTAAGAAACCTTTTCTGTCTTAGTATGAACATACAGATTTAGTAGGCTTTTTGGGTTTGTTTTTTAATACAGTACAAATTTTCACATGGTCATTAGCTGAGGAGTCTCAGTAGCATTTAATTCTTCAGCCTTTTCCAATTCCTATTAGTGGTGCTTGGTTACATGATAGTAATGCCCATGGGTCTCTCACTCCTTCGGGATTCCTCTAACTTACTGTATAAATGTAGGAATTGCAAGGAAATGGACTAGATATGCTAACTTCTACAATAAATACTCTATTAGTAACCTCCCAAAATGAGAAGTTCTGATCTGCAGTGCAGCTGTGTTGCTTTCTTGGGCAGGTTGATGGGCAGACTGGGAGAGAAGAGTCCAGGTCCTGCACCCTTGGCTCTACTCCATGGCTTAAGTTCCTGGTGTATCAGGAAGTATATGCAGCAGAGGGGAAAGATTAATCCCCTTCCACACATCACCTGGGACACTGGGCTTGAGATCTTGATTCCCTGTGTGAAATCTGTGTCTGGGGCAGTTAATAGCGGTACATCCTTTTCCACTGGGCTGGAGCAAGTCATTTGGGGTGTAGAAAAAGGCACTTCTTCAGCTCCTCGTGGAGATACTGTGCACTTACCTCATATCTCTGAAAGCAATGAATATAAATAATTGATAAATAAAGATAAAATGCCAAAAAAAAAGGAGCAAATGAAATGTTACATGTAACACTGGGTACATGGGCCGGTTGTAACACATTTTTTGTGAACATTGATTGCAAGGGTGGGAAAATCCTAAAATACCTGCCTGGTTCTTTCATACATGTGTGACTTTGAACGTTAGGTTTTTAGTTTGTAGCTACTGAGACCGCTGAAACTCTCATGCATGAAACATGTCTGACTTTTCACAGTATAATTTAATCTGAAATATTCCTCTTAAGATAGAAATTTGGCAAGGAAATTCCCAGTCATGTGGCGCAGCTCAGATGATTCATTGCTTTTTGCTTCTCCTTTTATAGGGTTGCAAGATTCAGTAAAGCAGCAGTTCAGCTTTTAATCTGAGCACAGCAGTTTGTGGAACAGCAGAGCAATCAAGAGAGACTTCCAGGCTGCCTTTGTCTTCAGAAATTAATTGCTTGATTTTTATTATGCACTTGCAGGAATTTGTAACTGTCCTGGTGCGAGACCCCAGGACGCACAGAGAAGACTCATGGCATTCTTACATAGACTATGAGATATTTATTCATGTAAGTATAAAAATGTCAGCACAGATTCCTTGGGCTCTTATTGCTGCTTCTGTCCAAACCTGGGTTCTCTTCGGGGTATTAATGGAATTAGCTGGAGGATATTATTGTCCTTTTAACAACTGAGACACAGTGGAACAGGTAAGGTGGGTTGACCTAAGGCCATGCAGCAAGTCTGGCAGGGCTGGGAGTTGAACCTACTATTGTGTTCACATGTGCACTCTGCAATGCCTTGCAACAGAGACTATTCTTAGCTTGTTGTTTAGGTAGTCATGGGAGAAAGACTTTATTTTCAAGTGATTATCTGGTTATTTGTACTTCAAATTATCCTTGGTTCTTTTTGCCAAGTTAGTTGGTTGCTGCAATGAGGTTGTTTTCAGCGTGCCTTGATATTCATGTTATGCTAGTTTAAAGGTGCTTGGATATGTCAAGTAACTACGTTTGGGTTTATCCTTGTAGTCTACCATTTGTTAATGGGCATGCACTTAGAATTATGGTTCTTGTGTGTTTTAAATCTCTCCTCTATACTTCATTGTTTTGTTGATTATTGTTCTTCAGTGAATGATGTGCGGAAGGATTTATCCTCATTTTCTAAATTTAGACCCAGAGATTTTAAATGCAACATAAAAAAAAAAAGAAAAACAAAAGAAAAAAATAAAATTATGAAGTGTATCTGTTATCAGGTGAGGAATTTGAGAGCACTGAGTTACATGGGTAATGCTTGACACACCACCAAAAGCATTTCTTTCCTGTGTGGGAGAGTTCAGCATTCAGCATAATGACAGCAAGCAGCAACTTATTTGATGTCAGTCTTGCTTTTCTCCTGTGTGGCAGAACTCTTTAAGTCTTGCAATGTGGTTTAGCACTGGTTCCAAAGCAGTTTGACTTCTGGCAAATAGGAATTCTGTAGATTTGGCGGGGTGGGTGCTGTGTTACTGTTTCACAGGTATTGGGGCCTCTTATTAGAAGTGCATTATGGCTTTCTCAGGGGCTGTCATTTAGACTCAGTATGTTGTGGTTTAACCCCATCCAGCAGCTATGCACCACACAGCTGCTCTCTCACTCCCCCTGCCGCAGCAGGATGGGGGAGGACAATTAGGAGGGTGAGAACTTGTGGGTTGAGACAGGAACAGTTTAATAATTAAAATAATACTTAAATTGTGAAAAAGAAAATAACACAGAAATAAAACCGAAAAGAGACAAGCGATGCAAATGGAAGCAGTTGCTTACTACCAACTGACCCATGCCCAGCTGGTCCTTAAGCAGTGGCCCACCAGCCAACCTTCCCTGTAGTTAATTGCTGAGCATGATGTCATATGGTATGGAATACCCCTTTGGTCCTGGCTGTGTCTCCTCCCAGCTTCTTGTGCACCCCCAGCCTACCCTCTGGTGGGGTGGAGTGAGAAGCAGAGAAATCCTTGATCCTATGTGAGCACTGCTCAGCAATAGGTAAAACATCCCTGTGTTATCAAACACTGTTTCCTGCACAAATCCAAACCACAGCCTCATCCTTGCTGCTAAGAAGAAAACTAACTCTTCCCCAGCCAAAACCAGCACAGTGTTACATGGTTCAGCACTGGGCATCTCTGAAGCTGAAAAGCATCCACTCAGCTTCCTACCAGCACCATGCCAAGTGCTTTCAGAGACCAAGTCTCTAGGTCAGTCCTCCTACCTCCAGGCTTCTCTGTGCATTCAGAATCTTGGGTCTGCAAGATCTTAGGCCAGCTGGGTTGCCCTTCTGCCCAGCTCTTATAACATGTGGCTTGTTAAACTGTGAAGTATCCCAGATACTCATCTGTACCAGAAAGCTGGCGTCTCTGGGCCCTCTACAATTTGCATCATGTGGCTGTCAAGGAGTTGTGGCCCCTGGAAGGTGATTGAGAGTGAGTTGGACTGCAGGCAGATTCATAATGGAGTGCTGTCCGGCAGGTGGGGTTTCATCCAAATGTATGCTCCACAGGACAATTTGGTGAAAGCACTTTATTTCCGTGCATTGTTTCTCTTTTGATGAATTAGCTTCTTTCCCCTAGTGGATTAACAGTGATCTGCGGGGAAAATTCCAAATGCTCCTACTTGCAGAGAGCAGTCATGTTGGTTTCTTTGATTTGATTTAAGTCGATTGCACACTGGAGGAACTCTATGTAGGCAACTGTTTGCAGGATTATAATTAGAATAGATAGAGATCTTATTTCCTGTTATTGCAAGTTGTACCATAACCCATATCTCTCGCTTTTGAAAAGCAAGCAAGCAATGAAATACATTTCCCTGAGAAGCAGTAGAAACTGTCACCGGTTGTGCCCGAGGTAGAGCACAGTCCTTAACCTAAACTGACTTAATGTCAAGCTGTCCATTAGGTATCTCGGGGGTTAGCATCTCGGGTATGTTTTTAATGCCATGCCTGCACTTTAGCTTAAGCTGATTTACAAATTAAAAAGGTTTTTGATTTCCCAACAGACAAACAGTATCTGCTTCACGAGGAAAACATCCTGTGTCCGACGGCGCTTTCGAGAGTTTGTTTGGCTTCGGCAGAGGCTTCAGAGCAATGCAGTGCTTATGTAAGCAGCTTGATAGATGGTTAAGTAATAATATGTCAATTATTGAAGGGGAGGATTGTTTCATCTTAATTCTGAGAATTACAGGAATTGGAAAGTTTCCAGTGTTTCTTACTGCATAACTGTATTGTGTGTAAGGCATTTTCTCTGCTTTAAACCCAGAATCCCAGAATGGTTTGGGTTGGAAGGGAACTTAAAGATCATCCAGTTCCAACCCTCCTGCCATGGGCAGGGATACCTTCCACTAGATCAGGAGGTTCAAAGCCGCATCCAACCTGGATTTGAATGTGGTTTGCAGTGATAGCCTCTGTTTGGTGTGCCTCCCTCCAATTTGTAACAGATTTGATCTGCATTTCCTTTTGCTATGCACAGGTAGCAGAAATAGCAACCTGGCATAAGTGTATGTGTATCCACTCTTTTGGGATGTGCTTAGGTTCTGCGAGGACCATAAAAGAAGCAGCCAGATATGCATGCAGGCTTAACAACCAGACCAGAAAACTCAGATTAACTTCCTTTTCCCTTTGAGGTGTGTGGGAAGCCCTCCAGTTTCTCAGCCTTGTGCCCCCAGATTTGATTTCATGGGCTTCTGGAACACGACCCATGATTTGCACATGCTCAGGGTTGGCGCTTGCGTATTGCATTTTCCTCCGCTGATTCAGATTTGGTTTAAACTGTATATTTGCTTCTTGTTTATAAAGACAGCTACCTGACCTGCCATCTAAGACTCCCTTTTTCAATATGAATAATCCTCATCACGTGGACCATCGCCGGCAGGGTCTGCAGGAATTCCTGGAAAAGTAAGTACAGCCTGTGCTGGAGATGTTGGCATTTCTATGATGTCATCAATGTCTGGTTTAATATAGCTCATCTCTGGTACTTGAGAGCCACCGTGTGGTCATCTGTACATGCTACACACTTGATTTTATTTGCACAGTCATATTCCATACACATGACCTCAGCTCTATTGGCTGAGAAGAGACTTCAGCTGAGGTTCTTCTATTGTGTTCCACTGTGGTAGCTATAAATAATAGTTTTGGATTTAAGTCATTTTGCAGTTGTGTACTGAGGTTGGGAGGTCTTTCACTGTGGTGTCTATCTGTAGCTTTCAAGATCGAGCTAGATACTCTCATACAAAGAAACAGACTTTTCTTCATGTCCACGGAAAATCAGTCTTTGTGAGCTAAGCCCCTGGGAGCCTGTGAGAATTCTGTAGCCGGATCTCCTAATGCAGGCATTTCCTATAGTGCCAGTCACTTTGTTTACCAACCCCACTAACATAAGCAAGCTCTAGCAGCTGTGATCATTTTCAGTACAGCTGCAATGTGTATAAAATCATTCATCAGACTTAGCTGGAGCCTGACCTGTGTTACAAGGGAGTACTGTATGAGTCTGAGTTCTGCATCCCTCGGTCCCACTGCTGTAACCACTTCACCTTCTGCAGTGGCAGAGACCCCGCTGGTGTAATTTTCTGCTTCCTCTGCCATTCTTGTGGTACCCTGGCACGGCTGGTGTGAGAAGAGGCTGCTCACAGCTGCTGGGGCAGGAGTTGTGCCTACATTTGCAGGCGCTCTTTAGTCGCTGCTTGGGGTAAGGGCATGGGTAAAGCACTGCAAATCGAGACTGTTTATCTGCCTTCAGTATCAGTGTCTCCATGAATTGGAACTGCACAAGCAAAGGAAAAAAGCAAATCATTTAAGCAGGCTTTAAGCCTTGTAGTCAGTGGGTAGAGGAATATTAGACCCACTGTTTTTCCAGTCAGTTTGTTCTAATTATAAGCCTCCCTAACAGACAACAAATCATTGGTCCTGAGGTATATTTGTTAGGCTTAATAGCTGAAGACAGGGAGAGCTAACTGCTGCAGGAGTAATGTTCTATATACAGTTATATAGGATCTGTGGCCAAAAGGATAGCAAATAAATACTGGTTGAAGGCATGTGAGTCAAGCAAAAAGGCATCAGAGGTTTTTTCTGCAGCTCAGGAAAGAAGGATGGTGAAATAGAGTGACTGTGCTTCCAGAGGCAGTAATATTAATGGTCATGCAAAGCGTGTGGTAGCCCATGTCCCTGAGCAGTTCTAGCTCAGCTGTGCTGCCCCGTGGAGTAGTGCATTTCCAAAATCACTCATTTTAAAAGGGCAAAGAGGCCGATCTGGTAACTGGGTATAGTGTTTCAGCATATGAAGTATTTATGACTGCTGTCTGTGCTTCAAGAGGCAAAACAGAGAGGTAGATTCTCTTAAAACACATTCTCATCCTCCAATTTCAGATGTCTGTAGCTTAAATGGGTAATGCCAGCAGAGAATGGCGGTATGTGGAGTGTTTTACCTTGCTGCTATTAGTCTAGGAGTGAGAAAAGAGGCATCGCTGTCATAAGGTGATTATTGAAGTATTTGAATGTAGATGTTGTTTAGAAAGGTGTCAGCTTTCTCTCAGCCCTGGGGAATAGTTGGAAGGAATTTTCAGGGATCGTGTTGCGATGGATGGATTGGCTTGGCACCTTGTGTGCTGTACCATTGCCCTCTGCTGGCTGGCACCTCTGTGCTCCTGCAGCATGTGGAAGGCATCTTTTCACTGTCTCAGCAAGGCTGCCATGATGATTTTTTTTATCCCGCTTTTTATGAGTCTGGAGCAAAGTTTATGATTTCTTTCTCTGAAATTGAATTTGTGGGATAGTTAAAAAGTGTGTGTGTAATTATGTGTATAACAAGTGTATGCATACACACACACCCACTTGACTTTACTAAAGCTCTAGGTCTGGGTGCTGCATGTTTTGTAGTGTGGCAATGCCAGGGTAATCTCCCTGGCATATTGGAAAGTGGATGAAAAGGGATCCAGAAAGTAATTGCATGGGGTGATGTAACTCAGAACTGCAAAGCACCTCAGCAGTGATGGCAGTCACCATGCAGAAGCTCAAAGCCCTGCTGGTGTTTCTTTATGGCAGCGGGAAGAAATGGGATTCACAGAACGGTTTGGGTTGGAAGGGACCTTAAAGCTCACCCAGTTCCAACCCCTGCCATGGGCAGGGCCACCTTCCACTAGACCACATTGCTCCAAGTGCTGTCCAGCCTGGCCTTGAACACTGCCAGGGATGGGGCATTCAACCTTACGTGAACCTGTCAAGGGAGAGGTTTGCAGGTAACATTTTGCAAAGGGCACGTGTGATGCAGTAACCGAGCTCCTCTCTGCACGCGGTGCCTCGTGAGGTTACCAGGTTCCAAACCCTCTCTGAAACGTAGTTTAGATCTTGCACAGTCTCAGTGTGTGCCCTGTGCCCGTTGCTGTGTGAGCAGGTTGCTGTGGTGTCTGCCCAGGCAGAAAGGAGCCACATACCAGAGGAGTAAGGATCAAGTGGCTGGAGGCTCTCTGGTGCTTGTCTTCTTGCCCTGGGAGCACCTCCATATTGCCTACATGTGGATGGCTCTTGTCCTCTTTCACGTGTCACTCCAGAACAAGTTAGCACAGGGCAAGGTGCGTACTTAGACGGAGCCCTTGTAAAGTGTCTCTGATCTGAGCACAGTAGTGTGAGAACTGGGCCAGCAGCTGGAAACTAAAGCAAAGCTCTAGAGTTCGGGTGAAATCTGGAAACAGGTGTCCCATTTGGATTTGGCTTTACTGCACAAATGCAGGGTACGACCTTGCCTCGCAGGTTATTATCTCTGAGTGATGAAGAGCTGTAAAGCTCACTTCTTGTCTGGGCATAATTTAATATTTCAAGAGGCCATTTACATTAACGGAAGTCAGCTAGCCCTTTTCAATTATGAATTACTTTGTAAGAATAAGGAAAATTATGTGTTTTTCCTGGTAAGTATCCTCATCCTTTGAGGATGTCTGTAAATTCACAGGAGAAGCTTGTTCTTAAATTAGAGGTCAAAATTAAAACACTGTTAAGTTCTGTAAAATCCTCTTTGCTTTCCAGCCTTTGTAGCTGCACAGGTTTAACTGTGGTATTTGGATTACCATCACAGAAGTTTATTTGGCTTTGCTTATTAGAAAACTAATTAGCAAAGCTGTTTTAAATGAAATTTGGTTCAATCACTGACTTTTTTTATTTTAAATATAGCTGGATGCAAAAACTTACATGGTTTAGGAAATAGGATAAGTCTTCAATAGTGTTCAAGCATGCAGTTTATGATGGGGTGGAAGATGTAGTAGGAGTTTTGAGTAACTCGGGCCCAGGGGAGATGAAGGGCATCCATGGTGTTGCTGCTCCAGGTGGCTGTGCATTGGGCTCGCTTGGTGCTGGAGTGAGTGAGCCACCCAACACTTGGGTGCCTAAGGCAGAGCCATTCCCTGGAGGTGGCTCCTCCTCAACCTCCTTACCTTACCCGCTGCAGTCCCACAGGCAGGAGCTGGTGCAGGGTCGGAGGACCCTGCTGGAGGTGTCTCTGCTGGGTGCTTTCTTAGGAGGTGGAAAGGAGGAGACTGGCTCCCAAGGGGATGGATGCCGGCTTGCTGGGGCTAATGCAGGAGCATTGGTGGCCATGGGGCAGGTGGGATCTTCTTAAGCAAGTGGTGCCTGCTACTTTCCAATGGAGCCTATTTCCTATCTGGTGAGCAAAGTGAGTAATGCCCAGCAGGCGCATGTCGCTTAATCTTTTCCTAAACATGCATTATCAGATGCCCAACAGTTGCTTCACAGTTGCTTGCTATCAGTAGTATTTCCTCCCTTATAAAAAATGAAGGAGAAGGCACAGTTGGCTTATTTTAAGAGGAAACTGGGGCTTTGTTTGCCGGGGCTGAGGGGCTGGATGCTCAATAGAGGGCACCACAGCATAGGCTGTCATTCCCTGCCTCTCCACTCCTGGCTTTCCCCCCCCCCCCCCCACTCTCATGATATGATGTAAATGGGTAAATTTGTCGAAAACAAAATCGGGAGTGTTAACCTTCCACACACATGCAAGCACGCATCTGTCATTGTATTAAGTTACAGTAGATACAGGAAATCTTTAGTTAGGATTAAGTTGTACTGTTCAGCCATATGTTGTTCTCCTCCAGCAGAACAGTGTATAATATACCTAATAAAATCATGTTGAAGAAAACCAGATTTTGGCCCTTGTCCAAATAAGACAAAACACATGTTTTGTCTTTTGTAAATGTCCATGCCATAACATGGGGAAGGAGAAATAGTCATAGAGTATCCAGCGTTTCCTCAAAAATAACATTATTGCTTCTGGTTGTGAAGTGACATTTTTCGGTCCCTCTTCTTTCAAGGTCTGGAGATCCTGAGCATTTACTGAAAGCTCACAACCAAGGCTTCACAAGGCTGTGAATAAAAAATGATTTTATTATCCTTAATTCAAATGTAGAGCCTTATCCTGCAGCCCCCTTAATCACATAAGTAGTCATTATGCGTGTGAGCAATCTGGCTGAGAGGAGTGAGATCTCTGACAAGTAATGACCACTGATGGGATCAAGACTTGCAGGATTTAGCCTTTGGTTCCTACTCCAGGCGTGTGCCGAAAGTCTGTTGTTCTCTTAAATATGCTCAGTTGGTTTATAGGAGTTATCACCGTGAGCCGTGACTCTTCCATTAGCACAGCAGCAGCGAGAACTGATTTACATCGCTGCAGCAGCAGCTTTGCACTGACACCGGCTGTAATAAAACTGTTGGAGAAGCCCTGGGAGTGCTGCTGGTTGTGTCGAAGCTGCGCAGGCGCTCAGCCTCTGCTGAGGCATCCGAGTATTAATATTGTGACACTGCCTCTCCTCCTGCCTTTTTAATTTGTTAGGTGGTGTTTTGTGACTTTGAATCTTCAAGTCCTTGGAGCCAAATCTGCTTTTTTCAGACGTACAACCCTTCACACAATGAGTCCCCAGGACAGCAAAAGCCTTAGAGGGCAACTGCTACGCCAGCACTTAATACTAGGAGTACTGTCTGGTGACAAATGTGTAGTTATTCCCTTGAAGGAGTATTTTGAGCAGGAAAGCATAATGCTTACAGATAGCAGAGAATTTATTTCTCATTTTGATTGCTTGAAGAACGCAATTAAGAAGCAATCTAACCTGTTGGTTCAGAGGGGGAGGGAAAGGCACGTTAATTTTTAATTAAAAGAAAGAAATGCTTCAGGGGTGCCACTGGGTGAAAGGGGTTCATGTGTTTGCTTTCAGGGTGGTTTTAAATGGTTTGCAAAATGCACTGGGTGTTTTGTCTCTTCCCCCCCATATGAACATACACATATACGTGTGTGTGTGTGTGATTGGCTTTATGATCATCTTTCCATTTCTTTGCCTTGGTTTCTCTTCAATCCTTTCACCTCCAGATGGCACTATGAAGCAGAAAAGAAAATTCCTGTGAAATAATGAGTCCAATGTAAAGTAAAATTGGAAATTGAATTATAGCTGCAGAAAAAGGACAGTAGCCTTGAGGTCCTGATCAGTCTGTACTCTTATCACTTTTGTTTGCTGTTCCATGTGTTAGGTTACTGCCGAGTTAATAACAGTGCTTTAGCAGTTCAAGGCTTCGCAGAATTGTACTGGACATGAAATAAAGCTAAAATGAATTTGTGTCCAATATCATTGACATTAGCGCTCATTACTTCTCTGGTGTAATGCCTCAAACCATCTAAAATCAATTTTAAAGATTACCCATTATTTTATAAAGAAAATAACATTTCAAACAGCAACAGAGCTGTAAGTGTAGTGTAATCTCATGAACAGTTAGTTACTTGTGTTTGCGCTGGTTGGCAGGAAACTTTTGAAGGTACGGCAAGAAGAAAATCTGTGAAACTAAATGCCATCCACAGATTTTAATGTCTTGGCTTTTTGCTGGGTCACTTGGTATTAGACACGCAAATGTTAGAATCGCAGAAATGTGCATCCCCTCATTGTGCTTTTAAGCCTGGGAAAAACAGTAACTCTGGTTACTCTACAGTAAACTCCAGCTTTACTTTTTCTCTTAAGAGGAAGAAAAGAGGAAGGAGAACATTTACTCCCACAGTTGCATGAACCATAAATGTGGATTTATTGTGCGGAATGGTACTTTTTTACTTTTTGTTGCAGTGTTTATCTTTGTTTCAAATGTATGTTATCAGGAGCCAAGGCTGAAATCCAATTTTAGGTGCTGCTGAATGATGGCTTTTCAAACTGTACTTGTGAAGCTGTTGCTATGAACATGTGTAGCCCTGTAAATTCTGGGTTTTGAATCACTTTTACACAGCATTTGCTGACTATGAAGAAGTTTTTCTGTATATTGATACTGTGTGCATTGATTTTAACAGATATCTATTTGCTATGTTTATTTTAAAGTAATATTATGAAAATTCAGATCAGATTTAAAAGGCTTTCTCTAGGTATGGAATGTGCTCATTTTGAATTTCAGTGAAATCTGCTCCTTCTGAGACTGAATTTCAAATGCACGTGGTAGATAGTTAGAGCTGGGGCAGACGTTTCCTCACTGCAAGGTGTCAAAGTTTGCGTTATTTGGTCGAGACTGTGTGTGTTTACCTAGGCAAATGAAATGTGCATGTACAAGAATATCCCCCATTTTCAGCTAGATATGTCTTATTACTTACTCTGATTTGGCAGATGTTTGTAGGCTTAGATGAAGCCACAAATCCTTTTGTGTGTTACTAATGTTATTGTAATGTTGGCCACTTTAGAGAACAGTTTTCAGAACATATTTGTGTTTTAAAACATTACAGTGCAGAAGCACCGTTAATCTTATTTGAGAGGAAGAACTACTCAGTTATACTTTCCATTTTAGTCCAAGTACCTATAGAATGCAGTTTTTCTTTCTTCTCATTTTTACATTAACATCCCCCTTGTTTCCTACTGCATAGCAATAACTTTTTTCATAATGAATAATCTAAATGTGTAGAAATAAGTAAATACTGACTCTTAAAAGTTTTGATTTGTTTAAAGATACTTTAATAATTTTCCACGGAGCACATTTTGGCATGGTCATAGGCGCTGATGACTATTACACGAGTAAGTTTGCGTGTACATATTAAATTAAGAAGTCTCTTGTTAACCGTTCTAGGATTTGTGTTATTAAAAAATTCCTTCTTCGGAGAAATGTTGCAGAAAAGTTGCTTTCCTCTTCCCCACCTCCCCCCTCCAAAAATAATGCTGATTATCTTCAATTCTCAATCCTTGTAAAAATATCTCTACAACTTTCTGTGTTACTGGAATGTGTTTATATTTTGTTTACTCCCACTTGATGTAAGTAAATACTTTATGCCAAATTTATGTGAGGACTTAATTTAAAATACATCTAGACCAAAGATTAAAACAGGCTCTCAAAAAATAGCTGAAATGATGCTTAGATTTCCTGAAAATTGCAAATAAATTTAAACCAGTGTTCACCATTAGCATTTTCATTCTAGCCTAAATGTATGCGTATGGGCAAAAGTGTAAATGATTTTTGGCAGTGTTGTCTCTGCTGTTTACAGGTATCTCACAGTCCTGACGCTCCATGTATATGAAGTCCTCAGTCTCTGTACACACTTCTTTTCCCCCACCAAAGAAATTGGTGACGTAATTCTTAGCAAGGCTTAGCTCTTAAATGAAACAAACAAACAAAGATTTCCCAAATGGCGACCGAATTTCCGTAAGAGTATATGCCTCCAACTGCCGAAAAATCATTAATTGATCCACGTGGTAATAACAGATGGTTAAATGGAAGAAATGTCCTTGAAGTTATTCTAATAGCAGATGTGCCTAACTGTTAGCTTTGTGGTTTTACTCACCTAAAATTCCAAATAACGTAATAAGAAAGTAACACACACCTCATAATTTTAACATGTTCGTTACCTTCTGGTGTTGATTTTAGGATTCATCTGAAAACTTAAAAGCAGGACGTCATTTACAGTTTGTTCTGGTAGAACACTTTGTATGTGTGTATGTGCATCTATATGAAAATATTGGAACTTTTTTTTCCCCCTTTTTTCCCAGGATCCTACAAGACGCGTTGTTGCTGTCAGACAGTAGGCTTCACCTCTTCTTACAGACTCAGCTAAGCCCAGAAGATATGGAGGCTTGTGTCTCTGGACAGACCAAATACACTGTTGCTGATGCGATTCATAAGTTTGCCTCTTTGAATAGACGTTTTCCTATAGAAGATGAAGAAGGAAAAAAAGGAAAGAACGACACAGACTCTGATTCGGAGAGGTGATTTCTGCATTTCCTCGCTTTCTGAGATTATATATCCATACATACACACGCGCATGCTTCACTTTTTTTGTTGATGTAATACTAAGATAATGAAAAAATTAATTGACTGAGATTTTATTGAGCTGTGACAGCTCATCATAGAAGTCTTCACACACACCTCCACACTGAATTAATGAATGCAGTAGAAATTCAATTATCTGCATTCTGATTATGTGAATTTCATTTAGTCAGACTTGAATTATTCGCGTTTAAATTATCTTGCTAAAAAAATATCCAACTGCACTCCAAATGGCTAATTAAAAGTCCAAATTTCCTGTCTCTCTTTGTGACTGGAGATAATTAAAGTTCTCCTCTGTTACTCAGGCTTTGAGTGTGTTGTGAAAACCAATTTCCTCCTTTTATTCCCCCCCCCCCTTTTTTTTTTGTTCTCCCCCCTTCCTCTCTCCTTCTCTGCAGTTCATCCTCCGGGCTTGGACCTAGTGATGACAGCATTCCATGTGGATGTAAAGCAAGCCCAGCTTCTGAAGAATCATGAAAAATCATTCCTGTATTGCTAGCTTAAGGACAGTGCAAAGCAGCTTCTGTGCTCTGGTTATGTGTACCACATAAACACGGCTGGCTGGTAAGGTGTACCTGAAGGAGGCATCGTCTATACAACCATACATCCTTATAAAATTTTCAAAACAGACCTCAATACTATTTCTTTGTTGATTCCTTATGTATGTTCATTCAGGTCTATGTGCTACCTGTTACATTTAGGGGGTTTTTTAGGTATTAAAATCTCAGTATTGGGTAATTCATGCTCTGCTGACATATTTGCCAGTTACAATATTTCCCTCAGTTGAGTGCATGTCTTTGAAAAGTAAACTTAATTCCTTATCTTCATAGCTGGTATATCATATCAAATATATTTCAAAGCATCTTTTTGTAATTTGCATTAGAGAAGTTTCATCTTCAACAGTCATTTGACATTGGTGATGAAATTACATACCCCACAAGGTATTCACTTTTGAAAGTAGCTCAGCAACATCAGCAAAACAACATTTGTACAAACTATATGCTGCTGGCAATTTGAGAGATAAATATATCTTCTTTGGTCTTCCTGTAATGTTTATGGAAACCTTGGTTTTATCATGCAGAAGAGCTGAAGGCCAAAATTCTTGAGCATGGTTGCTTAGAAGTTAGGAAATATTAATAAAAATGACATCATTTCTAGTCTTGCTGGAGATTCTCAGTTCCCAGGGAATGACAGACACTCATTCCCAGTGAAAATCCTGGATGAGGCCCATTGAAACTGATGGGTGAATTTTGCATCGACCTCACTAGAGTCAGGATTTTACCCAGCCTGAACTTCAGGCACCTATAGTTGTAAATGCTAGGAGAGATGTTTTAGTTTAGGAGCCAAAACATCTCCCTGTCTGAGATGATGATAATCACGTAGTTGTAACACGCTGTACGGAAACAGACCTCTCCACTCTTTGGGAGTAAACTGGAGCTGCTGATTTCATTGTGGCTGTAGTTAGCACATTGGAATATTGACTTTTCTCCCAAACAAAAGGCAGGCTTAAACACAACTTTGTAACCGCCAACACTTATTTTGATTAAAAGTCAGTTTTGCTCTTTATTGTTAACAGCAGCTGTGTAGCGTCTTGTCCCAGATTCCCAAAGGAATATGTTTCACTGTGGTGTTGTATTTATATTTGACATTTAACTGGTATTAAAAAGAGCTAGGGGGTCTGACCAGTCTAGCAAAGCTCCTATTAACTTCAGAGAGATGGTCACCAGCCTAGAAACAGAGTTATATGTATGTATATTTTAAGAATTCTGTGAATATTGTCAAAGAAGGAGCATATTAAACCTGTGAATTATGGAAACAATAGATTAAATGGCTATCTAATACAAGGTAGCATGGGCGTGTGCAGGCATGCTTTTATTAAAGCATCCAGCTGGGAATCTGCGTAATTTTAGAAGCATGTTTTTATAGCCCAACAATAACATCTCTTGGGTAACTACTTTAAGCCACTGTACTTTGTTGATGGTTGCACTTTTATTAGATAAATATCCTGTGTTTCTTTTTGTGGGGTCTTACTGAATTGCACAAATAGATCTATTCACCTTCTCAGCCTGTAGAGTTAGCAGCAATGCTATTTTAATGGAAAAGTGATAACACTTAATTCAAGCAACAAGTTATCACTAAAAGTAGCTTAAAAAAGTAGCTGCTCTTGCCAGGCAGAGGTTTTGATTATTTCCGATATTTTCTTTCTTTTTTTTTAGGATGGCACATTACAAGAAAAAATGTTTTAGCAAATTTATTTGAAAGATGGGGAAAATATAAAAACAAAACCCAGACTAATGTCCAAGATATTAATATTTTTTATTTTATTCAGTGTAAAGGGAGTGGGTTTTTCTGTTTTGCATGATTGAGATAAACTGTTGAAGCACTTTACAGTTCTGGCCCACTCACACGTGATGAACGTTACAGAAATGCAAGGTTTGGAGAGCATTTGGGGCTGTATTTTATTTTAGGAGCTTATCTGTATGCCAGTGAAGGTTTTCCAAAGATGTTTCTGAAATAAATACTTGTTTTCTAACAGTTCTGTTTTTCTTCTGTTATTTTCTTTGTCACCCTGTTCCATAGTTCACAGACCACCGTAACCGTGCTTTCTTCCCAGCTTGGTCAGAAAAATCGTTTAAATACTTAGATTTGAATGTTGTTTGTGAGGCTCGTATTACTGGAATTTTTCTCATTAAAGGGGAAGGAAAGTGTTCTGTGCTGTCTAGTATGTCGTCTTTTTGTATCAGCTGCATGTAACTGCATATGAATGCTGTAAACAAAATGGCTTAATTTGGAACGAACATTAGAGGTAACTGTTACAGATTTAAATTTGTAAAGAAAAAATAAATTTTAATGTCTTTTGTGACTTCAGTGATTTGGTGATGTATTTTTTTTCAATACTGTCATATTCTGATCAGTTGTTTACTGATGTTTTGATTCTTATTTTTCTTAGTTTTGAATAATGCTGGTATTTCCTGCCAGGTTTCCTTTTAAACAGGCTCATATCTAGTTTGCAATATTGTCTATTTACTATTGCTAATTTATATCTCATTGTAATAATGCTGCACTCAAAAGCTTCACTTTATCTTTTGCTTTGAACTTTATATCCGAATTTTTACGATGATTTCTTAAAACCCTTTAATTAAATAAAACAAGTTATTACTATTTTGCATTTAAACCTACCACTAAGGTTTCCTTTATTTTAGTATCAATATCCCTATCACTTTATGCCTCACTGTAATTACCCTGTTTTTGTAACATATGTCTGTGTATATATACGCTGTTGTGCTTGGGTTTGCTGTCATTGTTTTGTAGAAAATATAAAGAAAAGAAAAAATAGGAAAGATGAGAGATCGCTTTTTGGAATGAAAATGTTCATATACATAACAATGTGGCCTAGTTTTTAAGCATTGAGAAAATTTATACTCTTAAATGCCCCACTCTGCAACACATGCACAATTCTGCATCCATGGTTTTTTGGTTTGTTTTTTTTTGGGGGGGTGTGGGTGTGTTACTTTTTTATTTTTTGACAATGTGAGATTTTTTTTTCAGAGCAATATTTAAATTATATAGGCACAGTATTTGTAACCTGATCTGATGTAAAACTCAAGGTGCTATTAAAGTCGGCATCTGAAGAGAGTAAACCCGCTGTGTCTCCCTGTAACTGCCGGGCTAATGACCAGGGCGCCTACCTTTCCCCTCTCGCTTCTAGACTCCTGCAAAAATGTGATTATGTCCAGTATCAGGTCCATTCTTTCCCTTAAAAGGACTAAATGCCTTAGGAAAGACACAATTATTCTCTTCGATGTTAAAACCACTCTGTAACGTGTTAAAGCTTCTGCAGTAAACCCCCCTTAGCCCGCGATTCCAAGTAACGTTTCACCGCCCTTTTCCTTCGGCCCGGAGCGCCGGGTGGCACACGCGTATCGCTGGGTGCGGGTGCGGGCCGCGGCGATCGCGTCTCCTCGGCGGGACACCGCCGCCCGCTGCTCCGCGCCCTGCCGACGGGGAGAGAGCGGAGGAGGCCTCAGGAAAAGATGGGAGAGGGGAGCGATAAAAGGGGGGGGGGGGCAAAGCAAGCAGCACCCCAGGCCGTGGCGCCCGGGGCAACGCCACCGCCGCCCCACATCCTTCCCCCGGCGCTGCCGCGGAGCGAGGCGAGCGCCTTACCTGGGGCCTCAGTCCTCTCCGCCCCGCTCCGCCCCGCCCGACGCTGCCTCACTCCCCCCGCCTCCCGGCGCTGCGCTGCGCGCGCGCTTGACGGCGGCTGCGCGCGCGCACGCGTAGGCCCGCGCGTGCCCGCGGGGAGGAGGGTTGGGGGCGGGCGGGGAGGTGGGGGGGGTCGGCCTTGATCCGGTAACTCCTGGCAACCGCAGCCCATGGCAACGGCGGGGGGAGCGGAGGCGGGGGGGGGCACGGGAAGCACCGGCCCGCTTCAACCCGGAGGGGCGGGGGACAGCGCGGAGACCGGCTCCGCACCCCCCACCATCCCCTTTCCTCCCGGGCCCCTCCCGCGCAAGCGGCGCCTCCGCCTCTCTTCTTCGCCGCCAGGGGGCACTGTGGGTCAGCGAGAAGCGCGCAGCCGGGCGGGGCGCAGCGCGGTGCGTGCCCGCGGGCGCGCAGGGGCTGGGAAACGTTGGAACGCGTTTTTGTCGGCTTCCCTGCTCCCCCCGCGCCGGAGCCGCGCTCCGCTGCCTTCAAAAACGCGTTTATATCTATTTTTATTATTGTAGGAGTTAAACAGTTTCGATACCGCAACAATCAGGGCCCAGCGCAAAGCCAAGCGTGACATGGGGCGTGGCTCAGCGGCAGGCAGGCTGCTCCCGAACGGAGGCCTGTCTGCGGAACAACGGGAGCCAAAAGGCCGTGTGTCACCCGGTTATGTAAGACACAATCTCGCCTGGAAATGCACAATGAATAGGGAAGGATTTATGTAATTAATTGACCAGTCTTAACCTGTTATCGTGATGTAAGGAATTTGGAACTCATTAATTTGGGCCCTGACAGATTTCATATTAGAGCTGGCAAATATGGATTGAGCCTCTTATTCTTGTAGCAGCTGGAATTTCCATGACAGTGAGGATTAGTGAAGAAGACCTATTGCTCGAGTCAAACTGCCTCTTTTGTAATCAGCAGCCCTGCTCTGCATTAACGGGGTAATGGGAAAAAGGGGAAAAAAATAAATACCAAAGGAAAAAGGAGAGAAATGTATTCATGTGTGGAGCCGAGCGTGGGAGGGAAAGGAAGGACGTATCCTGGAGAGCACAGGCACCAGAGTGGGGCTTTCCTAGCCCTATGGCAATGAAAACACCACAAAGGCAGCTCTGATTGCAGTGAAAAGGGAAGATGCCCGTAGGAGCGGTCCACAGCACCCGCATGGGGCTTGCTGCCTCTCAGCCAGACCCTCAGATGGAGCCTCCTGGGAGCCACTGAGCACCTGGGGCTGTGGTATCAGCGGTTCTAGGTGTGGGTTCTGGGCTGCCAAAAGCCAGAGGGATTTAAGGATAGAGGGGTTTCAGTTGTGATCCTGGGAAGTGCGGACCTGTCTTCCTGCCTGCACCGTGGTGCCCTCGCTGATGGGGAAAAGGATGCTCAGGGTGGGTAAGGACCAGGTCTGAGGATGAGGACAGGTCAGCATGCAGCCACGGCAAGGGTGATTGCACATGACATGCCTCAACTTCCCATGTGCAAAGACAAGAGTAATAAAACTCCCTTTGTTTGCTGGTTCATGACAACTTTTTTGTATGGTTTTTTTTACAGTGCCCAGCTGGGAAGGGCCCTCATCCCATTAGCATTTCTAGGCATTGATGTAATAGTAATAACACCAAGTACAGACTGTATGGAAACAGAAGCTTTTATTTTCTCTCCTGGCAACCTGTTAATGACTACTGTGGTAGTGAATAGTTGTTAGAAATGACTTTTAAAAGGTTTCCATGATGCATCATCATATTTCTCCCTGCAAAGTGTTTACCTACTCCTATGACAAATGCTGTACATAGATGGAGGAGTATTTTTCCTCTTATCATCATTTCTTTGCTGCGTGCTTTTTGGTAGTTGAACATTTTGCCTTCATGATTGCTTAGATGCACCATTTGCTCCTGTGGGTTATTTCTGTGTAATAACCAGGAGAAGGGAAAAGGTGTAAACCAGGGATATTGACAGTAAATCCACAATTGTTTGCAAAGACTGTAATGGCAAATGCAGATTAAATATAAACTGCAGCAAGTAAGGCCTTCAGCATGGCTTGAATCCTCTGAGCAACTTCGTCCATGTGCGTATTTGCTTTGTCTCCCATCATTATGCTGGGATGATTATGTGAATTCTGGTACCAAAACTTAGAGCATTCAGCCCTAAATTTGGGAATCTCTGTGAGGCTGAATGCTTGGTGCTGGACACATGCCCTTACCAAATTCAAACTCTTTGGAGAAGGGCTACCATGCCTCAGCTGGGTGCTAGATCTAGCTCTGTGCTAGCTTTTACACTGCTCTCAGTTGATGTCATCTACCTGGACTTGTGCAAAGCGTTTGACACTGTCCCGCACAACATCCTTGTCTCTAAATTGGAGAGACATCAATTTGATAGGTGGACCACTGAGTGGATAAAGAACTGGCTGGATGGCTGCACGCAGAGAGTTGCGCTCAATGGCTCAATGTCCAGCTGGAGACCAGTAATGAGTGGTGTCCCTCAGGGATCTGTGTTGGGATTGATCCTGTTAAACATCTTTGTTGGTGACATGGACAATGGGATTGAGTGCGCCCTCGGCAAGTTTGCTGATGACACCAAACTGTGTGGTTTGGTTTTGATACACTGGAGGGAAGGAATGCCATCCAGAGGGACCTTGACACTGCTTGTGAGGTGGGCTGATGCCAACCTGATGCAGTTTAAGCATGCCAAGTGCAAGGTCCTACAGCTGGGTGGGAGCAATCCCAGGCAGAGCTCCAGGTTGGGCAGAGAAGAGATTGAGAGCAGCCCTGTGGAGAAGGACTTGGGGGTGTTGGTCCATGAGAAAATGAACATGAGCCGGATTCAGTGTGCGCTTGCAGCTCAGAAAGCCAACGGTATCCTGGGCTGCATCAAAAGCAGCGTGACCAGCAGGTCGAGGGAGGTGATCCTGCCCCTCTACTCTGCTCTCCTGAGACCTCACTTGGAGTATTGTGTGCAGTTCTGGTGTCCTCAACATAAAAAGGACATGGAACTGTTGGAACAAGTCCAGAGGAGGGCCACGAGGATGATCAGGGGACTGGAGCACCTCCCGTATGAAGATAGGCTGAGAAAGTTGGGGCTGTTCAGCCTGGAGAAGAGAAGGCTGTGTGGAGACCTCAGAGCAGCCTTCCAGTATCTCAAGGGGGCCTAGAGGGATGCTGGGGAAGGACTCTTCATTAGGAACTGTAGTGACAGGACAAGGGGTAACAGGTTCAAACTTAAACAGGGGAAGTTTAGGTTGGATATGAGGAAGAAATTCTTTACTGTAAGGGTGGTGAGTCACTGGAATGGGTTTCCCAGGGAAGTTGTGAATGCTCCATTGCTGGCGGTGTTCAAGGCTGGGTTGGACAGAGCCTTGGGTGACATGGTTTAGTGGAAGATGTCCCTGCCCATGGCAGGGGGTTGGAACTGGATGATCTTAAGGTCCTTTCCAACCCTAACTATTCTATGATTCTATGATTCTATGATCATGTCTTTAATCTCCTTGATTTAAAACAAAAAGCCCAACCCAGACCAATAGATAGCATTTGATTGCGCACTTTCAATGAATACCTTTTGTCTTACTGTGTCCTGATAAATTAAAAAATCTTCACTTATGTCAACTAGCTCAGATTTCTCCAAAAGGCGGGGAATAATTTGTCTTTTATGATAGTACACAGACTCAACCATTGTCTCACCCAATCTGTCTTTGCTTTTCTTAACCATCAGGAGTGGCAAACCACTCAGGTGCTACTACAGCTATGGGTTGTCTTCATGTTAGAATGTTGATCAGGCGCAGCTCATTTCCATGTTAAGAGTGCCAGCATGTGCCTGAGCTTAGAATTGTTTCAAACAACAAAACAAAGCATTTTAAAGTTTATATGGAAATTGCAATTTGTGAGTATTTGCACTTTCTCCAGTTCTTTCCCATGGATATATTTAAAATACACTCGAGTGGTAGAACTTCCCTGTGACACCCGTGGTTTTGGGTGCTTGCAAAATTAAAGCTGGTTTTCATTACTAGTAGTGTCTTCCCCCCTTTTCCTATTTGGCTTGTA
Organism: Myiopsitta monachus; assembly: GCA_017639245.1. NCBI lineage: Eukaryota > Metazoa > Chordata > Aves > Psittaciformes > Psittacidae > Myiopsitta > Myiopsitta monachus. The sequence continues at coordinate 15,823,366 of CM029928.1, forward strand.
AGTAAGAAAACAGTCAGAAAGAAGTCAGCTGAGATGAGTGTTTTGTCCCATTCTTACTCCATTTTAATTCTTTGACGGTTAATCGGAAAGCAAAGCAAAAACACAATATAGAAAACTGAATAAATAAAAAGAAACAAACAGACTTTCTGACCAAAAGTGTGTTTGTTTCAGATATTTTGTGACTTACACCATTACCAAAGGTATGGTTTAGTTTATGTGCAAATGTTAACTGCAAATTTCACAGTAGAAACGGTTATGATACATCAAGCGCTGGTTCAGTTGAAGTCAATGGAAAAAAACTTTGTGCTGCTTATTCTGGAGGTGAAAAAATTCTGTCTGCCAAATGGCACTCGGATTAAAAATTACGTTCTTATTTGAACCAACAGGTGGCCTTTTTGAATGTGCTATGGTTAATTTTTTCTTGAAACCAAGAAAATGTCTTGAAGTAGAGAACATTTTCAAACAGTAATTTTCAGATGCAGTGAAAATGTATTTTTTATTCTGTTTTTAATGTATTCTGTTTATTTCTCAGTATTCTGGAAATTTATGTTAAATCTTGAGTCTTCAATGCATGATAATGATCAACAATAGCAATAATAAAGTGGACTACAAAGCCTATACTTCTGGTTTTGTATGTTCATGATCTCCAAATGCCGTGTATTTCCAGTTTCTTAGACCTCCCATCGGTTCCTATTTCCTGTTATTTACATAGGCAATTAAAGCAGTTTAAAAGGAACAGTATCTCCTTATGCTTCAGAAAAGGAGCACTTGTGATTTTTCAAAGTCACACCTCTGAGCTGTGCGTCAGGAATCCTCATTCTATTTTATTCCCTATAGAATCAACACATTCTTCAAAAGGGTTTCTGCAAGGAAGAGGCAGCCAGCAGCCATAGGTGGCCAAGATTTCTTAAAAGCCTGGGTCGCTGCTGGTGTTAAACACTTGAATATGGAGCTTCAGAGCATGCCTCACTTGGGCCTGGACCCCCTGAGGTATTTTAGCAGCTCAGTCCCCAGGTTATGTTTTTATGGATACATGACTATTCTGTGGGGTTTTGCCAAATTTTGGGTTTGTGGTTTTGTCTCTTTGAAGCCAGCTTGAGGCTGAGAGCTGGGCAGGTTCCCAGGAGGGAGGCATCACCCTGTGCCTATCTTGCCCCTGCAGTCTTGGCCTTTGCTGGTGGTCCCTGTCCAGGAGCAGCTTCAGAGTCACAAGGACCTCTGGTATGACCCAGTTCTTATGTTCCTTGAAGGCAGTGGCGATTGTATAGTAACATACAACTCTGTACTCAGCACTCTTACCATGAAACTGGGCTTTAGTTAGAGATCTCAGTGTGGGACAGGAGTTCACCCACGAAGTCCAGTGTACCTGTGTCCCCATGTGTGTCTGAACACTTGTTTTTTACTTCCAGTGTTCATTTGAAGGCTCTGCATGTTGAGTTATGAGACTGAGGTGCCTAAAACGTAGGGAGAGGTTTTCTCAAAATCTAATGCTAGCCATGGGATGCTGGTTCCTAAACAAATTCAGTTGCTCTGACTCATCCACTGAAAGAGCCCATTACTCCCCTGACATGTGAGAACCTTCCTGTGGCAGAAAAGTGACCCTGTCAATGGCCACCGTAGGACAGTAGTACCCATTTCCAGTGCCCCTGGAAATAACTTTGTTGGAAGAGTAACCTGTATATAGCTATAGCGTAGCTTCTTACTATATGGCAAGAAATGCCTTATAAATGCTATTCATATTAATCTTCTCTTTTTCCACTCTATAAAAGACCCATAACTCCTGCTACTTCTAATGATCTAAGACACTTGAAGGGGAGGTGGGATAGTCAATCCATCAAAACATTGCCAACTTGCTCACACAAAAAAGGAAGTTTTGCTCCTGGATGGTTTGAATTTTGCTGGGAAGTCAAAGCTCCCCCTTGGCACCAGAGTCAACACATGACTGGCTGGATATAGGAAGTTAATAATTCGTCTGTGTTTATGGAACAGCTTTCCTGACAGGATGTCTCAAAGCCTTTTGCAATGAGGGATTAAGTCAGCCTTACAATAAACAGGATCTACTGCTTTACAGCTGGGAAAACTGAGGAACAGTGAGGTGACGCACAGGGATGCATGGGGTGTCTGTTGCAGATAAGGGAGGAACAAGGATCCTCCTCCTGCTGGTCTCCACCGCTTCACCTGTTGGGATGGACAAGGTGCCGCACTCCTTGTGGAAGCCTCACCCCAGCTATCAGCACAAAGTGTTCCTGAGAGGTAGCAGAGGGGCCTCAGGTTTTTGTTGTTTGACTTGAAGCACCTCAAAAAGATGTGATTTTTGCTTTCGAGCGCTGTATTCTCTGGCACTTAGAAACCAAACTCCTTTTGGCAGCTGTTGCATCTGAAAAATCTGGGCTAATTATCCTCAGGTTGCAGTGTCCAGAACAGAGATTTATGTCTGTTTTGGAAAAAGGGGTTACTCACTCCTCTCATTAATTAAAAAGCAGGAGGTGAGAAGGGAGAGGCGAGATTGCTTAAATAGGAAGCACTGACAGGACTTTCTCTGAGGGACACTTGCAGAAGTGCTGAGGTCCTGAAGGAAGCTGGGCTGATTTTGGCTAAAAACTGTAGTAAAGATTGATTTTGGCCACATCTTTCAGTCTTTACTCATTCATCCGTGACAGTACTTACTAAAATAATTTGGGACTGCTAGCATGAGTAGAGACCATTTGTGTGAAGGAGCACTGCAAACCTGGGCTTTAAACTTCCCACCCCAAAGTTGTGTTCAGCTGATCCAGCAGAGCTCCTCACACCAAGTGAATTAATTTTGCCATGGGATGTGTGACTTGGCCTTCCATGCCACCATAAAAACAAGTCTCAAAAACTGATTTCAAATACAAGCATCACAGGTAAATATAATTTTCTAGATTGCAACTAAACCCAAGCAGAATCTTTTAAGGTTCATATTTTGCTTTCCGATCAGGGCTTTTTCTTGAGGTGGTGACTGAGACACTTCAGCAGAAGGGTCTTTGAGCATATCCTTGATTCTGCATTGTTTGTGCAAAGCAATGATGACTTCGGAGCAGGAGACTGTGCCAAGGACACAGCATTGTGCTGTGTCCAGAGCTTTACTGGCTCTTCCCTCCCACTCTATTTCTTGCTAATCACAATGGCTTCCTAAAACACATTTATCAGTGCAGGCCACTGCCTATAAATAAGAGAGTTCTTGTTTTTTCCAAAAGCCAGAAGTACAATGTTATCTTTCCTCTTTCCCACAGAAGAGAGCCATTAGGAAATTCCTTGGTTTAGTCTGTGCCTCCTTGTTCCTGAATGATGTTGGAACCATTGTAAAAAGACGAGGCTTAATTTCCTTCTGGAGATGGCAAACTCATTGATGCATTGGACTGATGAGCTGGATGTGCACTGATGTGTTGCACCCTGTAAGGAGAGGAATATTCTGGGCTACTTCAGGGTTTGGGAGTCCACAAAGAATTTTGCTGGTCTGGGAACTGAGTATTTGGGATTTTCCTGGATGAAACAGAAGGATGTATAGACATGAACATTAAATTTAGTAACAAACAATTTGGGGGCTCAGTCCATGGCAATGGTGGTGATGGGCTTGCACTCATTCATGCCCATCACCCTTACCACCCCTCAAAATTACTTTGAAGGCAGTGCCCTAATTCCCATGTGGAAATAACTTGGGAAGGAGATCCCAAAGAATTGGCTTTATAAAATGAAAGGTAGTTCCTAGAGAAGGATACTCTAGCAGTTACCTGCTCCTCTGACTGCCATAGCAGGGAGGACAAGGAGGGGACCCTGGCTCAAGTTCTGCCACAGCCGAGGGGAGACTGCTTTGGCTGTGATTGGTGTCAGGGATGTCACCAAAGGGAGGGTCACCTGCTCTTGCTTTGATTTGGTTTTGCCCTGCCCAGGTTTCTTCCCAAGAAACAGTGCTTTGAGAGATGCCTGCTGAATTCTGCCATTTGCATGCATGATGTTTCTCAGCTCCCCTGGTAGATATGAGGGGTTCAAGCTCTGCTTGAGGTGAGGCAAGGTATTAATACTGTGCACATGCATAAACTTTACCGACAGATAAAGGGTTTTACTTTTTGCAAGTCACAGATTAACAACCAAACCATCCCCACTTACAGGAGTCACCCTCCAGGGTCAGAAGAACCATTTGTGTTAGCAAGAGAGGCGAGACCTCCCAAGATGTGCCAAAATGATCCTGAGATGAAATTGCTTCGCTCTTCCCAGGAGGGCCCGCAGCATCTCACAGGGTCTGCTGCATAAATTGTATGTTCTTCAGGGCAAGGACCTTGCCCTCCGATTTGCTTGGAAAGCACGCATTCGGTCCTCCATACCACAGATAATAAATAACCACTGGTTTGGGACTACGAGTCAGTTCTCCCTCCTGATTCATTTCTTGTTCCAAGATGCCAGCGATGCAGTTTTACAGGAGTATGTCAGCAGTGGTGTTAGCCCCCTGCTCTTCCCTTGCTCACAGTAAGGCAACTGTCATCTCCTGTCTACAGCATACTTTACAGCACCGAGGGAGAATATTAATAAGACTTCCAAAGGGCTTGCTGCCACTCTTGGTGGAAAGGTTTCCTATAAAGGATGCACTGTGAAAGTCCCAGGTGGCAGGCAGAGGAAACCCTCCCACCAAGAAGAGCTGGTGTCATCCTGTTTCATTGTCTCTGTGTCACTGTAACACCACTGTGACTCTGACACGCTGCTCTGTGCTGCTCTGGTTTGTGCTGCTCAGTGTAATTTCCTTGAACATCTTTATTTCAGATTCGTAATAAGGTATTAACTAGTTTCCCTGTGCCTAACAGTTAGCTATTTGTGGTTTAAGGAACAGTCTCCTTCCAGTTAAGGCCAGCTAGACTTCTGCTTTTCCTGTTTGTTTTTGCATTACATCACATTTAAAGAAAGAAACCGCACGTGCCATATTTCCATCCAGGTTAAAGGTTCAGGATCATAGCAGTGCATTCGACAAGGAAACCAGAAATGCATCTTCTCATTGAGTAGCAAATGTGTTTAGTCCAGCAGCCAAGAGAGGAAGGTAGACTTGAAGAATCCCAGTGTTAGGTGATGAGGCCTGCGGTTTACCAGGTGTGTCTCTCCTGGGTGAGCTGGCAGAGGGTTGGTGTTACCATGAAGTTGCTAGGAATGCCTTTGAAAGGCAGTGGGCAGCCCCACTGCAGCTTCTTACCCATGTCTTATTTGCTGCCATTGCACCTCAGCGTGCGCTGGATGGTCCTGGAGGGTGGCCATCCCTGCCCTGTGCTCCCACCGCCCCTTCCTCTCCATGAGTAGATCTGGTGGACCACAGCTCTGCCAGAGGCAGCCTGTGAGGGCATGCCTTGTGTCAGCCTGGGAGACTGACTGCCTCATCCAGGTCTGTTCCTGAGGATGCCCCTTAAATGCGATCTGGGCATTCTAAGTAAGTCTGTGGAGATAAACAGGGCTGCTTTCTAAATGAAGAGGTAAAGTGCGAGGGAAGAAGGCTTTTAAAGGAAAAAAGCCCGTAATGCTAATTGTCAAAAGATCTGCCATTAGATGTTCAGCAACTTCAAACCAATCCAACAGCTGCCTTTGCAGATCTTGACCTTTGCTATTTTTATCTTTTTTGGGTTCAGGGAGACAACTCTTAAATGGAGTTAGGAGTCTGTGAGCTGGCTCTGTAAGTGGATGCTTGTCAAGCAACTGCAGGGTTGACCAACAGATTACCATGGCTTTTATTGCTCATTCATGCATCGTATATATATTTATATAGTCGAATAAGCGTAATACTTTAGAAAGTTTGACTTATATATCAATTTCATCATCCAGACATAACTTTGAATATGGAGCAGTGATATTGCTTGGTGTATTCAAATAATAAGTCCCTAAATGCCTTGTGAGGCATACTGAGGTTTTGTTTCATTTTGTTTTCAGATTGAAACCGAGAAGCTGATGTACATGAGTTGGCCTGTTCTGAATCTTTGTCATCTTAGACAGCCCTGCTTATTGCCAGCTCATTTCACAGAGATCTATTTCAAATCAACTCATAAATTATTAATAGTACATGTGTAGGTCAGAGAGACACTAACCCTGACAATCACACCCTAATATTGTCTCTTTAGCATCAGAAATAAGAAAGAAGATGTGAATAATCAATATTCAACAACCAGGGTACATCTCGTACAGATATGGTGTATGCACTTAGAGAAAAAAAGCCCAACAGAAAACCAAAAGCCCAACAGTTCTTTGCAAACCCTGTCAGGCTGGCATTAATCTTGCATGATGAATAATGTGGTGATCTATGAATTTTTAACACCTTTAAAATGATAAAATTGTGGGATGTGATATCCAAAAGTAAATTTGTTCAAATTGGAGAATATTTCTGATCAAATGGAGCTATTGAATAATGTGTATAAAAATACTTAAACATCAATTTAGACTGCACAGCAGGCAAGACGGTTCGTATGGGTTTGTGACTGGGAGCAACTTTCCATCAGAAATAGTTTGTCTGAAGATTTGATTATGACTCAAAGCTTAAGCAGTAGCTCTTCTGAGTAAAGACTAAACTTTGGAGACCTGGAGCATCTCCTGGGGCTAGTGGGCAGCTCTCACAACCATGGCCAGTGCTGGCACAGGGCGGGCCACGTGGACTGGGCTTCTGAGCCACCGGGGTTTGCTTTGAGTGGTTCCTGCTGTACAACACCCTGTGCAGAAAACCCCACTGGAACCAGAATAGGATGCTTCCAAAGAGCATGTAACACAGCAGCACAAAGGGGCAGGAGCAGAGTTTCACCTTTTATTCACATCAGGGCTGAACCCTGGGGGGGTTGAGCACACAAACTCTTGGCTGCCCCCAGGCACTACCAGTGCTCACGAGTGTGCAGGATCAGGCCTTGCTCAGATCACAGTGCTCAGTGGGAGGGAGCAAGTTTGGGGGTTTTAGGTTGGAAAAAAAGAACTGCTAATATATAGAAAATAATGGGATGGATGCTGTCCTACCTGAAGTCAGCATGAATTTGTTGTTGACATTCACTGGGACAGGACCAGACTTTACAATTGAAGTCACCTCACCCGGAGATTGCCTGACAAACACTAAACCAAATGTTTCATTTAGAAACTGTCAAAAAGGAATTACTAACCTTTTATACTTATTACAGTTGCTATATGTGTTCCTGTAAAGGGACTAGAGAGCTGCTGGACATTTTAATTTCCACTCTATGCAAAATAAAAATGACACTCAAGAACTTTACCTATTTTTAAAATCCTTCTAATGAAAGCATTTTATTCCATTTTTATTGAACGGAAAATAAAATGTGTTTGTTTCCCCAGATTTGAGGAGAATTAAGATGTATCTGATTGTTAATATTTCATCCTTCTTTAATTATTTATGGTATCAAGGAATGAATCTGTCAAGTAAATAATGAAATGCGTACATGCAGCATATGTAATTAGGTTAGGTGCATAAATCCAAAGTGTTCACTTTATAGTTGTCAGTGCAAAATTTATTAATAATGAGAAATGCTAAGTGAAGAAAATCCCTAACAATCTACTCATTAGTGTAGGTTAGAGCAGTTGCTGAAAAGGAAGTTATCATTCCTCTCTTACTGTATTTCACCATTTAAGAATGTTGGTAAATCGCTGTATGCTTTCCTCTTCTCTGCTTAAATTCTGGAATAAGAGCAGTCTTTAAGTTGTGCTGTGAAGGTGCACTCAATTATCACACTGCAAACAAGCACTTATCAAAGTAGAGGTTTTCTGCAGCTTTGTGCAGTTTAAAGCCAATGTTACTCCCAGGTCTTGCTTTCCTTTGGATGCAGGTGTTCCCATGTATTTAGAAGGGAAGAACTGCAATGTATTTATCGCCTGGTATTTTGGGACTGAAAGTGATGAATGATTGCTTATACACAAGAGGAAATGTGACTGTACGAGTGCCAGGGGCTTGGACACAGACAGTACAGTACAAACAGTACACAGACAGTCCAAAATGGTGGGTGGTATAGTGTATATTAGCTTGTGCTGTGTGCCTTCTCTTGAGTAAGCACAGGTCACGTAGCCACAGACTTCACACAGTGTGTGTGTTCCTATAACACACATGTAAGGGAAAGTTCAGGCACTTAGAGGTCTGAGTTTGTAGCCAGGTGTTAAAATCATGATGCTATCTATTTTGGGTGGAGTATTTTACCTGAGTATGTCTTGGGTGATTTGATCCATGCCATCACAAACCTTAACGTATAGCCAAGGGGGTGACCTTAGCAAGAAGTGCTGTGACTGTGCCTGGACCGAGGACTGTATGAGCCAAACTTAACAGCAGAGCGACGGCCCATGTCACTCTCACCAACCCTTCACCTTAGCTTGCCGTCAAGTTGCTTTTGCCTTTTGCAGATTAAGGAAGAAATGGTTCTAGTTAATAGAAAACAAAACAAAATTAATCTGTGAGTTTATGCCCCTTGGGGCCTGAGAAAAATGTGAAAGAGAGATGAAACACCTGTTTGAGACAGAGAACTGTCATTGTGGGACCACAAAGAACATTTCGTGATCCCAAAAGGTATGTTTCAGAGCTCCCTCTCCGAACAAAATTTGATTGCTAAGTGTATATTTAAAACAATGTTTCAGTATCATTTTGAAGCTTATCATTAGCACCAGCACTTCACGGGCTAATTCTCCATATCCAAGGATAGCACTCACCCCAGCTCATGTTTGCTGTGGAAAATTAGATATCTAGTCTAAATTAGTCATCTGGGTTCACTCCACAGTCATTGAGATTCATCCCATCCTGAAACTGGTGTTTGAGGCTAAGCATAAGATACAGGAGGTGAATCACCCCCTGGAGACACACGCTCTCTTCTTGGACTGCAGAAAGCTCAGGCTGGAAGCCTAACTTTTAGGCTGCTAAATGAGATGGTTTGAACCCCACTCTCTGCATCTGTGCTGGATCTGACTTCCATTGGGTAGTTTAGAAGGAAGGTCATCATGCAATGACCCTAACATAGCTAAAGCTACTGGGAGGCTTGACCATGCAGCCACAGTGAAGTGCTTATGCTGGCTGTGCCTTATATTTTCAAAGCATTAAAATAAGAAGGACTGGATTTGCTGATCAGCAGAAGCTGACCTAGGTCTGGTCTGTCACTGAAAGCCCCCAACCTGAAGTTGCATGTCTGTATCCCTTACTTCTGCTGGCCTCAGCATCCACGCAGTACAGCAGGCAGCTGCTTTAAGAACTGATTTGGCTGAGCACTAGTCTTTGGGGTGTGTCTCAGGGTAACTTTCCATTTTTAGAGATCTAGCTGACCGTGCAGCCCCACAGGCACTAGGGCTGGCATAAGGGAGAAGGTAGGAACGCAGCAGTTGCCGATGTTGTGAGGTTGGAGGGTTGCTGCTGCTGGTAGTGGTGCAAAATTAAATGGATTGTGCAACCAAACCCTGAGCAAAAGGATGTTGACAGCCATTTGTTAAATTTTGCATCACACTGTTAGGTTTTAATCACAACATTTCGGATCTGAATCACAAATCCTCTTATCTGCTGTAAGAGCTTTTTCAAGCTTAACATTTTTATGCCCCATATAGGATGCAACAATATTCATCTCTGCTAGTCAAGCTTAGAAATGCATTAAACTGCCCAACCAGAAAATCAGGAACAGGCATTTAGTGATGCAAAATGGTCATTCTGCAACCTAATGCCTAAGGGACAGATCAGTCATCTCAGACTCCCACTTCTGCCTGAAAAGACCAATTAGGTGACTCTGCCTATTCAACTATCAATAGAGGATTGCTCCCAACAGGATATTCCCCTGTGCTTTACCCACTCTAATTTTAAATTACTCAAGTGCCAAGACTTCTATCACTTCCCTGGGGTGACCATTACACAATTGAAGGCCTCACTGTGAGGAAATGTTTCCTGATATTCTGTCACAATTTTCCTACGCTTAGACTCATTTTACCGAGCTACATGTTCTTGAACAGCTCTACCTTCTTTCATAGCCACATTGTTGTGAAATATAATGAGAGCTAGCATTGCCTCTCTCCCTCTGTTTTTTGTATAATAATTCTTTCTAGGCATTAAACACATAAAGGAAAAGTCAGTTATTTCAACCACTGGTATAATTGGTGGTGTTCCTGTGCTGAGGTGCCGTGATCGTTAAGCACTGAACAGTTTGTCCAAGAGGAACAGCTTTCCACACGCATCCTTTGAGGAAGGATGGTAAAGGCTGAACAAAGGGAAGACTAGGAAAAAAACAATCAAGTGTTACATGCTACTGTGGAAAAAGGAGTTCACTACTCACACGTAAGAGTCCCCTAACTGAATAGTTAGGATAAAAGTCCACATAAGAAGAGCTTAAGCTTACTCTGTACTTCCAGGTTGTGGTGGGTAGGTAAAAGCCAGAGCCCAGGGAGTTGTGACTGACCCTCGGACATAGACCCAATGGACCTGTGCCACAGCCCAGTGCTCTCACGTGACTTTGCTCCAGGGAATATGGTCTGGGTGCATCTTGGAAAAAGACTTGTCACCAAACATCTTGGGCAAATGAACAGCGGGCCTCCTCTTCACCAGTCTGTTTATGCTCAATAAAGGGGCAATAATAATATGTTCCTGCTCCTTTCATCTGAATCAACAACACCCCTAATTTTGGGTCAAGGGTGTTCAGGGTGAGATTTCCCAAAGTCATTGCAGGGCCTTTCAGCCTGCTTTAGGTTGAATTTCTTTTTGATTCCCCCCTCAGTGAGTGCTCGTACCGTCAAACCCTTCATCTGTTTTATCAGACAAGCAGAACTGGGAGTCTGATATCTTTTAAAAAAAAGATACAGTTCTCTGATTAACTGAAGAGTAATAGCATGAAATTCTAGTCTCCAATAAGTAACATATTGATGCTTATGTCTAATTTAATCAGCATCAGGGGGGACACGGGTACCCATTCCTTCACCATCAGTTATGCAGCAGTTCAAGGTGATAAATCCTATCTGCAGAATGATATTCCGACAACATTTCTATAATATTAATTAGATCACCATGTCAGGCTGTAGGAAATTTGCTTAACATTCATTAGAAATTTCTTACAGATAGATAGGCATCCCTCCCTCCTTCTCCCCCTGCTTTCTTTCTCCTGTGATTGACAGATGAGGTCAAGCTGGAGACAGCCTCCCCTCCCTCCCCATGCCTGAAGAGTCAGGTCACCGGACTCCATAATGCATGGAGAGTGGGAGGAGAGGATTATGCCTTGAAGAGATAGCCTATTAAATTGGACAAAAGCTCTTCTGCCTCCGGGCTCCATCACCAGGGCTCCTCAGCCTCGGCACTCAGCAGGCGAGTGCACGACGCAAAAGCCATTTGCATTACCCTGCAGTCATTTTTATATGTGGAGGTAATGAAGTTGTCAGCAGAGCCCCGAGTGTGGCAGCGCCTGATATTCAAATAGAGCTGCCAGCTTTCTCCAATCCTCACTGCCGCTCCCCACTCTCCCCCCATCCCTACAGCTGATCTACTGACTCCCTGGATTACTGCTTCACTGACTCCCCAGCTCCAACTGTGCTTGCACTCTTGCCCCTGTCAAGTGCCTTTGTTTCCAAGCCAGAGAACAGGCATCTGCGGCTGCCTGCGCACTGCTGCCCGCACTGCCAGGCAAGACCATGAGCACCCGCTCTGCCTGCACACACTGGGTGTCAAGGGATGATACTAATGAGTGGCAAGTGCCCCGCAGGGTCATGCTATGGCCCTGCCGCAGTCAGGCTGCAGCAGTGGTCCTGCCAGATTTGCGGGGAGAGCTCCCTAAGGCACCGGGTTGAACGCCTGGGGCATTTTGTTATAGAATCATAGAAGGTTGGAAGGGACCTTCGAAGGTCATCTAGTCCAGCCCCCCTTCAGTGAGCAGGGACATCTCCAACTTCGTCAGGTTCCTCAGGAACTACGTTCAGCCTGGTCTTGAGTGTCTCCAGGGATGGTGCATCCACCATCAATCTGGGGAGCCTGTGCCAGTATTTTACACCTTCACGATAAAAAATTTCTTCTTCGCATCCAGCCTCAATCTCCCCTCCTTTAGTTTAAAACCATTACCCCTCATCCTGTTGTATCTGGACCTTCTAAAAAGTCTCTCCCCATCTTATAGGACCCTCTGAATAAATGAAAGGCCACAATAAGGTCTCTCTAGAGCCTTGTCCTCTTCAGGCTGAACAACCTCAACTCTCTCAGACTTCCCTCATAAGAGAGGGAATTGCTGTGGTTAAACACAGATTTTCGAATTTTGGCAGATTTTCTAAGTTAAGTGGAGATGAAAAGAGCATGTTCATGTTTTGCACGCCTACCGTGCCCTTTTGCTGAGGAGCAGCAGAGCATGGTGCAAACTGTGCGCACAGCTGGGAGGGAGGCAGCAGCCAAGTGGTATTCACCCTTATGTTTACCAGTGTTGAGGGGGTGTTGGCAAAGGACGTCACAGACATACCTTGTCCTCATAAAAGAAGCCACAGGATCATAAATAACAAGGTGTCGGAACTGGCCTTTGGTAATTTCAGAGTCAATTTTTTGGGGAAAAAAAGCATAACATAAAAATATTGCCTGTGGCAAAGCTGCCTGGTAAGCAAAAAGTCTGAATCAACCCCATTAGCCTTGGAAACCAGCTTTTACAAAATATGGGACTAGGTTGTCAGCTGGTGTTAATTGGCATAAACCCACCAAAGTCAATGGAATGACAGTGATTTATACCAGGATGAAGACTTGGGGGATGGATACTTAAGAAGAGGACTGTCTTTTCTCTGCTTTCAGTACCTGGAACCACTTGTGGTTACAGCCCTGCAGGAGCAAATGATAGCTTTTAGGCTTGGTGGGCAGATGACACTAGGTAGCTAGGCATCTGCAGGTTGTCAGATGTGCACTGCGAAACTGAAGGCCACTTAAAAAAGTTCATCACCCTGGTAAGTATTTCGCTGCCTCAATAATCTCAATTTTGGACCATCAAATCATTCGTCATTTGCAGAAAAGGATACTTTCTGTGTTCTTATGAAAATGATCAATGATCCTTTAGCACAGAAGGCCCACGGGATTAATTTATTTTGTAAGCAGCGTGTTAAAAAGACTGGTTCAAGCATTTTTTAAAAACTTACAGGAAGGCCAAACCCACACAGGTTTCAGCAGCAGCCTTTTTTTTTGGCCTTTGTTCTTACACTGAGAGTTTGAAAGATTCCTTAGAACTTCAGCAAGCTACGAATTTTCATGGCATGATACATCATTGTGCCACTGGTATTCGTATGCCTTCAGGAGCTCCTTCTTGAGCAAACTGAGATTTATTTGAGAAAGTGAACTTTATGTTCACACCGCAACAATTAGTCTACAAGCATTACCAGTATAAAGGGCTACTCTAAGTGCACCAACCTGCAGATTAAAGGCTCCCTGAGTATAAATTGGCATGATGCACTGTAAATGATTCACAAATGGGGGAGTCCCTAAGTGTGCATTGACTCGCTACACCATAACGTCTCCTATGGAGATTTTACAGCATTGTATGCCAATGATCCATGGATTAAGGACTCCCTAAGTGCACATTGACACGATAGACTGGAGCTGTTTTGGTCTATCATGTCAATGATCCAGGGATAATGACAGTGTCTTGTGCAGATCCACTGGGACCAGAGTTGTTGTGGTTCCTAATGGAAGAGCCGAAAAGCGTCCCACTTAAGTCACATTGACCTTTTTGGGTGCTAAAGGAATATGGACAATATTCTTACATTTCATACCAATCAAGGGATGTCTTCAGCAGTGCACTGTGTAGTCTAGGTGGCTTTTGGTTGTGAATGTACATGCATATACAGGTTCCTGTAAAAAACTGTGGACAAGTGCACTTTTATACACTTTACATACATATGTCTTTATTCATACAGAGCAAGACCCTCTCACTAAAGTTTTGTCACTGTCCCTTGAGGGTACCAAGGCTCAAACTGAGGAAGAGTCATCCTAGGTACAGATTGACTTCCTATGCAAAAGAGCAAAACTCTCCCTGGAACAGAGCAGGATGGCAAGGTATCATGATTTAAGCTCTGGGGGGCAACTAAACCCCACACAGCTGTTTGCTCACTCCCTCCACATCAGGATAGGGGAGAGAATCAGAAGAATAAAAGTGAGAAAACTTCTGGGTTGAGATAAAGACAGTTAAAAAGTAAAGTGAAAGCCGCACACACAAGCGAAGTGAAACAAGGAATTCATTCACCACTGCCCATTGGCAGGCTGGGGGGCAGGAATAGTTGGGATGAAAAAAATATCAGGATGCAAATTGCAGGAGAGGCAGAGTCAAATAAAAAAATGTAATAGATCAAAGGCAGAAAGAGGTTGTCTCAGGTCCATGATTATCTATCTACTCCACATGGCTGGTTCTACCTGATCCCATCCAAGCAACAGAAGCCCCGTCCGTGCAAGTGAAATGAATCTGATGTCTAAGCCACGCTTCATGTTAGGAATTTCCCTTCTGAACCTGCTAAGGCAGGTATTTCAAAGGAGATATCTGAGAACTAAGCACAACTGATGTTTGTCCTGAGTAATAAGACTTGAAGGGTCTTGAAACAAACATTCACGGAATATCCATCCATCTAAACTTGTAACTTTTGGATTAAGCTGTTTAATGTTTCAGTGAGCCTGGCCACAGCTCCATCTGAACTCACTAGAGGATGCTAGGCTTACAGTAAATTTCTAGAATTGAGACTAAGGCAACTACTGCCAAAGGAAACCAGCAGTATGCGTGCAAATCTGTCTTTTTTTCAAACTGGTCACTCACACTCCTTTCTCTGCTTTTCCCATAAGAGGGGAACTTAAGGAAGGTTTCACTGGACCAGCAATTGCTAAGTGCAGAGCACTTGTCTCTATTACTACACTTAGAGTGGGCCAGATAATTTTTATCATTTGTAGGTAGATTTGTCTTTGGAGTTGGAAAATATGCTGGAGACCTTGATTTTTTAATAAATAAAGGTGATATTGAAGGTTCTAGGAGATGACTGAAAAAGAAAATGCAAAGTTTCAAACATACAATTAAAATGGGAGGCCCATCAACCTCCACAGAGCTCTCTCTGAAGAAACTTATAATATTCTGAATACATCTAATTGAGAAGGAGACAAAGTCTTTAACTATGATTATGATTTAAATTAATAGCTTACATATTGACAACTGGATCTTTGGTGAAAGGCTGCTTAAAGTTGCAATATATTGGTTTCTCAGGTCCACTGTTGTTCATTATAAAAATTTCTGTTATAATATACTATTTTCTGAAATGTTTAAATTCTTTGACTCCTGACAGTCAAGAGAAAAAGTGCATATTGAGAATGTTGAGAGTATTTCCATCTTCTGCATAATTTTACCTTCATAGAAAGTGAAGTCTGACCTCGTTTTGTCTTCGGAAGTAAAATACATGCTGCTGAGACCCAAAGAAAACAGAAACATCCAGAGATCATTATCAATGTTTCAGAGCTTAAATCCAAAATAGCTTTTTTTCTGTTAATATTCCCGAAATGACAAAATTAATGAAGTTTGCCATTTTATTTTAAGCTATCACTTTCTTTATAGCACCCATTTATGCCACTACTTTAATCATGTTCAAAAGGATCAGGAATGTCTGATCGATAACTGTATTTCTTAATGCAGGAGGTACAAGTTTCCCTTTCCCAGGTTTTTACTAACTGATTTTCAAGAGCGAGCTACTCCAGTCTCCCCATTCCTAGAAATTGTCTCTCCATGAAGAGCTTCTGACAATATCTGATGACAAGTATGGACATTCTGAGAAACAGAAATGATGCAAATATTCAGTACATTAATGATTTATGTCATGAGGTACATAACATAAAATATTTCTTGCAGTTGTTCAAACAACTTGTCTCTTTGCCACAGAAGGTCAACTGATAGATGGTATTTAGTGCTAAGGTAGTCATAACCTTGTTAGCTTGGACAGCAAAATACCACCACAGCAGGGAATTAGGGTATGGGATGAACTGTTTTGAGTTGCAGGCTGGAACTCAACACAGTTTGAAGAGGGCAGAAGGGACACTTCCTAAAGAAGTGTTGGGAATACAGAAGAACTGGAGAGTCTTCCAAAACAGA
Source organism: Myiopsitta monachus (assembly GCA_017639245.1). Classification (NCBI taxonomy): domain Eukaryota; kingdom Metazoa; phylum Chordata; class Aves; order Psittaciformes; family Psittacidae; genus Myiopsitta; species Myiopsitta monachus. The sequence continues at coordinate 15,839,418 of CM029928.1, forward strand.
AAAACTTCCTTGGAAATGCTCTTCACAACAGCTATCTTTGACTGCTTCCCAATCTACCTCCACACAAATGTTTAAACAGCCTGTCTCAGCTGACTATTGACGATTAGGCTGGTCTTCAGGGCTCCTTGTTGCATTTAGGGAGAAATTACTGAATTTGATTCTACGTGGGATGAGCTGTGCATTTCTTTATTACTAGTACAAACATCAGTAGCATACTGTGAATTCACCCATCTTGATAACTATTAAGACTTTCTGCTCAAGGACTTTCCTTCCATAAATCTTAGCTCCATTTTTAGCCCATCTCCATTTTTAGTCGATCTCTACTTTCAGCCAACCTCCCTCTTCACTCCTTCCCTCATAAACATGTGCGCCATGAAATTTAAATGTAAAAAAGGCAAGAAAAAAAGCCACAGCAAAGCCTCTCTGTCTATCACCACTGGGAAAAGGAAGGGAATACCCTAAAGTGTAAGTCATAGTTGGTTAAAACACATCCTCCAGAAAATCTAGCCTTGTTTTGAAGTCATAAAGAGATGAGAACTCCTACACTGCCCATCTGTACCTCTGAAACATTTTTTTCTCATATGGTGAGATCCACTTTTTAGTGGGTGTCTGGAGAAGAGAGCTCCCCAGGGAGGCGGCACGTTCTGGGATAAAGCTTCATGAGCTGTGTCAGAAGAAGGGTGGTGTGAAAGTCAGGTATCCGCACATGGTTGTCTCTTTCCATTGGAGATGTCTTTGGCCACTTTAGGGGTCTGTTCAGGCTGGATGTGGTGACAATGGACCTGTAGGGAGGCCTATACCCATCTTCCCAAGGGCATCTCAGGTGCCATCAGCCATCTTGTCTGGGGAACAGAATCAATGCCATAAAAACTGCACATCTTGTTGCAAAACTGATGCTTTGTATGTGCAATTTATAGCTGTTCTAAGAACCTTTTATTCCTGTGCACATACCTGAGATAAATATATCCTGAAAAAATCTCCCCTTTTTTTTTTTTTTAATTTCCAGATTTTGACATTTGCACCCCTAGCATTTAATTTTGTGATGAAGGGAACCTGGCTTCTTTATACAGATGTAAACTATGCTAAACTTTTCCCTTATGAAAGATCTTTCAAACATTAGCTGAATAATTTTTGTCCATTTGACCATCTGAGTAATTACTTTAGAATGTCCTCTCCTGTATTTCTTTGCAAGAAGTCAGACCCCTGTAATAAAATATTATGTTCAAAATATATTTTAGAAGAAAGGTATATAATCCTATTAATGGATTTCTTTAAATTCTCTATATGTGTTTTGCAATGCAATAAGCATATCCACAGCAATTTTTAAAGTTCTGCTTCAGGATTTATGCACTCTTAATGGACGGAGATTATTTCTTCGGATAATATAAATATCCCAAAGATTTAATGAAGCCATAAAGACATTCATTAAACTTCTGTAATTAGAATTATAGTTGCAAAAGCTTCAGTGTGCTAAATATACCTGCAGTATTTCATTGTTTCAAGTTTTCAGTAAACAGTTTTCATCCGGGGAAGGAACTCAGAGCTGTGGGGGTGGAATTCACCTCCAACCTGGCAAGAGGGCCCTGAATGTCACCTCCTCTCAAACTGAGCAAATAACCTATGAAACTTCATTTATGAAGACCAGCTCCTCCAGGCCACATACAGCCTGCCAAGATTCTGTCTTTGGACGCTGCTGTGGAGCGTGCCTCAATTAAATGCCAACTCCAGCTTGCAACAAAGGCTGAAGATAGATCCCTCATTTCTCAGTGGTGTTTCCTTGGTATTGCATCAGGACCACAGATATAAACCTTGCACAACCATCTTTGTAAGTGCTGGGAGTGAATTTGGCCCTAACTTCTCACTGATAGTAGGGAAAAGTAATCCTTCTAATGAATGTTGCAAGTCAAGACATTTCTCCAATTCTGTTCTTGTTCAGGCCGCTTTGCTCTCATGCAAATGTTTCGTCTGTTTTCTATGCAAAATGACATGGAGCCCAGCAATGACGTGTTGGAATCCAATCAGAAAACGTGCATAAAGATGAAAGGTCTTACCAACGAGAAGTGAGCTTGCTAAACTACACCTTTCAATGAATTCAGACAAAACTGAAAAATGTTGTTGATATCAGATCCTTAGGCTGATTACTGAAGCGTTCGATTTTTCAGCATGTCAATTCATCACTGTCTACCTGGTTATATTTAACACTTTCTCCTGTTTCTCTCCTGTCTGCTGAGATAGGCAATCTCTGTCACACAGTATCTGCTTCACCAGAAGGTCAATAGACCATTATGGAGGCCCATGAGTCCTGTTCCCAAGTCACCTTGATTCTCTTCACGATATTGCTGACGGCAGGTGGAGCTTCCACATCTTGTGGCATCTAAAATATTAATGAGATTAGAGCTTCCATCCTTCAAACAGTTCTGTTCCTTTTTGGTGCTTCGCAATTATGCAGCCAGTCAGTGGAGCACAAAACCTCCATAGCAATGGTTGTTACCTGTGCTGTTATTGCCAAAGTGATGCGTTAGTTACACTGGTGTTCATTTTGTTCAAGAACGTGCATTTTAAGTTAGCCACAGTTTCAGAATTTGTGAGGAAGATGCTAAGCTTTGGCTAGCTCAACCTGGAGCTGAGAGGTTTAGGATGTACATATTAAGTTTATGTTTGGTTACAGTTTACCAGTCATAGCCAAATTATGCACAATATATATTTGGGAATGGTGGCTGCCAAATTCCGTGTACACTCGCCTGCTTTTGGGCTATCTGGGAGTAGTTCTTAGGCTTTCCTAACTCCCTGTTGGAGGTTACCTGTGGTACCACAGCTCTGATGTGGGACTGGAGAGGGTTAAACAACCTTTTCATCTGCTATTTCATTGCCGGTGAGGAGACAGAGAAGCAGCACAACCTCTTAGGTTGCCTACCTCTTTCTGTCAGACCATCCATCGTTGTTTTCCTGGATCCCAGATTCATATATGTGCACATGCACACATGTGCGCATGCTTTGAAAATTGACTGATAAATACTGAGAACAATCACGGACTGATTAAAAGGCATTTATTATTAGAACTTGCTGTCAGTTTAGCACAAAGTGCCTTCACTAGTTTCTTGGATTATTGTCCAGTGAGTTCTGAAACAACCTCTGGATCTGGATCCTTCAGGGTGTTAGTGAAATAGGCTTTTTGATATTTGGCTTCTCCCTTTGTGAAACGATAATCACACAACTTGCCTAGCTTTGTAAAGTGCTTTGAGATCTATGGTGAGACACAGTATAGGCATTCTAAGCATGATTTATTTCCTTTCAGGGCCTATCCCTAAGTGGCTTATTGAAGAAACAACATTTATAAATTTGCATGGCTTCCTGGTATAGAATTTTTCCTATTCTTTTCAGAATATACAGGCTAAGCTGTTATTATTCACTTCTCCATTTTTAGAATCCACTATTAAATTGCACTGTGGTGCTATGTTGTACCAATTAAAATAACTACTGTCTATTTGGCAGTCCTTTAATGGGAAATGAAATTCACTTTTAGGCATATATCATGGCAATACATATATCCTGTGGTATACAGTTTAGATCATTTTGGAGCTGTGTAGCTGCATTAGTTCTTATTCCCTACCTAGTTGTTGTTACAAGCATCAATTTTGTTAATTAAGAATTTTAAACCCTGTGAATTTATAGGATAATTATGTTTTACTTCATAAGTAGGTCTTTACCCCTCTACAACTATTATCAAAATGTCCATTTATATTATTTGCTGGTGGTTTCAAAGGCTGATGAATTTTTGGGTGAAGATTTATCCTTTTGTCTAAGCTTCGCCCTCTGTGAGTCAGCTGTTTGTCAGCAAAACATAACAGTGAAGACTTCTGACTTAAATCTTTTTTTTTCTTTTCAAAGAAAAGCCAATTCATCAGGTAGGAAAGACTGCTGCTCACACTCCCAAGGCCTGCCAAAGACAAATGGCTGTAAAAATTTAAAATCAATCATTAACAGATTAGCTGTTGGTCCAAAGTAAATAGCAATCAGCTTATTAGGCATCAGGCAGAGTGAGATAAAGGGGAAGAGTTATTGAAAATGAGGATGTTTGCTGGGGCTGTGCTGATGGAGCAGAACACGGAAAGGCTGTTTCTTTGTTGCTCTAATTACAAATGGAAAATAACCTACAGTGCTGAACAAGTTGAGCTCCCTAGCTGAATTGAATGGAGCATAGTGCTTATGTTCTACGTCATGCCTTGATTTATCTTGATTATCAGTAGTTTGCACTACTTCTTCTCTTCCCAGAAGGCCCTGTTTGGCATTTTTTTATATTGAAGTAAATGACATTTGTGGCTTTTCAAAAATGGGGGAGGGGATGCTGCACATTAGAAATGCCCTTCTCATCCAAAAATATAGTTTCCATGCAGGAAACTCCTCTCATATGATGGAGTTTTGTTTGTGACAGGGTTTCATTATAGTTAAGCGACAGATTGCTGGTGTCTAAATCACAGGCAGCTTTGTGCCACAGTTGTATTCTGACATGATGAAATTCTGCAGAGCAGATAAATTCAGAAAGCAGCGGATGTTGTAAGGGGAAAAGGAGAAGGAGTGGAAGGGGAATGAGGCTGAGAAGACAGAAACAATAGAAGTTGGGTAGGAAGCAAAGCCGAGGGGAAAGAAGGAGACAAACAATAGCTGAGAGTAAAATGAGGTGAGGAAGCAGGAAACACAAAGAAGTGAAGTAGGAAGTAAGAGGAACTGGGTACAAGTTAAAGTCAATGGCAAAAGCTCCCTTTCATCATGTAAACACTGAGGTGTTTACATAGAGAGTAACTGACCATTAGAATGATTTACCAGGAGCTGGGGCTATTTCTCCATGATCAGGCATGTTAAATCCAGGATAAGATATTTTTCTAACAAAACAGGATATCTGAGAATTGTCATTCAGCAGTTAGAGTCCAGTGAATAGAAAGCTAGCCTGTTTGTATGAGAAGGAATCTGGAAAAGGTACCTTTCTAATAATGCTGTGATTCCACATCCTACAATGGGGAACCCTTGAACAGTACCCCACCTGAAGGTAACCTCAGAAAAATCACTGCCCACCAGCCTGGTGCAGCCTGTGGTCCCTTCTGCTCCAGGCACAGGCATGAGGTGACACATTGCTGCCTTGTCCCTGGCATCCCCAAGCATGATACAGAGGCCAAACACAAAAAGTGGGGATCCTTTTTTCTCAGTTTCTTATAAGAAAAAAAAAAAAGAAAAGAAGATCGAATGAGTGAGCTTCCTCATGCTCTTACTTCTTTTTCTTTAGCAGGAAAATGCACTTAAAGCCTGTCAGAAGAAAAATTATTGTTGTACTCTTTAAACTTACTTTTCCATTAAATAGGTGTGGAAAAACAGGAGAGTGATTATTTCCTTTCCACCTTTTACATTTATTTTTGTCCTTTTTTCCTTACTTCTCATGTGGTATAAAAATTTAATTGTCTACCTTTTGTTCATTTTCTGCTGGTTTTGCTTTAATTTACTGTCAAATATATCCAAGCAAAAATTAATGAAATTACATAAATGTGATTTCAACAGAAAAAGTAAGAAATCACAGAACAAATACATCCTAACGATTTTTTTCCCAACATTTTCACAGAAACAAGCAGTCAGCTGAAGTGCCAAAGTAGCAGAAGTCCCTTTTCCACTTGCTGAAATGGCTGAATAAGCTACACAGAACAATAATGACTTCTCTGCATGCGACTCATGGAGTCCCAGGACAGCAGCCCACACCTGGGGGCGACAAAGCTGTGGCAGTCTGTCATCCGTGAGCTATTTCTCCATGCATGGAAGGGAGAGAGGTGATCCTGGTTTCTGTCTACATCAGGATTGTTTGAATTATTTACAATGGACGGAAAGATAGCTCGGGGGAGAGGATGGGGAGGCTGGTGCAATGCTATAGACATTGATCCTGCCAGGAAAAAGAACAACCTGACTTGCAGTATGAATGGTGGTCTTGCAAATGTGGAGGGAGGGCCATATTCCAGTGTCATCTTCACAGTCTAAAAGAGAGTTCCATGCATATTATTCAGGTCAATGCAGATTGTACGATTGTCTAGGGGTGTCATATCTCAAGACAGATTCTTGTCTTCTTCACTTGCTATGTACTGGTGTCCTCTAGTCTACAGCACAAGGGAAGCTGTGCAGTGAACTTTGTGCATTTGCAAAATATATCCTGAAGAAAATTGCCAAGTTTTCACTGAATTGCTTGAATTGCATTGAATTGCATTGAATTGAACAGACCAAACGCAGAGGAAGGGTGGAGGGCTGAGGGCTGGCCGGTCACTGGGATGCTGTACAGAAAATCAAGAAAGGCAGCTGCAGTACCAGGGCTTAATAACAGAGAAAGACCAGGAGCAGTTGACATTAAGACCATAAAGAAACAGTTACATTGGTGACACATCTTATACAAGGACTGCCTCTCTAATTTTCCACCAACATATTCCTGTTATACAATTTTTGCTTCTTTTAATTAAGTGTTTCAAGAGAAAATAACGGGATCTTAAAGCCTCATGTATTTTGGAAAAGGTAGTAGTAAATTGTGCAGTTGTGACCTTTTCAGCCTTTTGTAATTTGATTGGCTGTCTGTTCTTTTCCCTCCACTATTTACAGCTGCAGTGAACTGTGCAGAAGGGGTAGGATGGCTAGCCAGCTGAAACACGGAATATTTAAAAGGTTAAAATGCTGCAACATACTGGTGCCTTCTGCAGAGTATATGGGCATTATAAATTTTGCTGTGTTGATCACATAAAGGACTGAGAAATTAGATGACTTCATGAATCATTTTTTGTGGGACAACAAATGTGACCAAAATGGGGAAAAATAGTATCACTCTGACCCCAGATCTGGAAAGCACATTTTTTTGTGTGTTTAGTATTTCTGCTGCAGTAATAGATGAAGACCCCTTCTGAAGCACAGGATCATTTTAGCAGTCAGTGCATATCTATGAGTGACACAAAGACAAGCCCTGCCCTAGAAGGACTGCAATCAAAGCATCTTGAATCTATTCAACAGGTGACTAAATAGAGATGGTGACCTTAGGAATAAATATTCCTTTTTTAGCATACCAGAAGGAGATCTTAGGGAAAACACACTATGCTTTGAAGGCAACTCCTTAGCAGATGGAGACAGTAACACAAAGACATTAATAGCCATGTAATGAGTCCAGAGGGCATGTGAGGGGCAATGTTAAATAATTTGGCACCCAGGTAATACGCTGAGGAGATTGACAGAAAGGTAGCAGGAGATTGACAGAATCTCAGGCCAGGATGGCAGTTGAGACACTAATAACTAAAAGAAAAAATCTTCAGGTTTTGGTACTCCTCTTTGTCATCAACAAGTCTGATGAACAGTGCTTGGTTATGTGGAAGCTTCTCTCAGTAGAGAAGAATGCTTAGGGCAAATCTGAAGGAAGGTTTCTCGGAAGAAAGAAGCATCAAAGCTTGGCTCCCCAATCTCAAATTTCTTTTGAAACACAATATCCACAAACATGTTTATTTTGTGTGCAAGAGAAATCTGAAAAGTAACACCAAAAGAATTAGGGATCAGGTCTGATAAACGCCAGCAAGAAGCTTTCTGGCACTGCATACACTGTTACAGCAGAGCACCGGTGGCTGGACCTTTTGCTAAAGCTGAAGGAGTGAGGCTCTGTTCCAGCTCCCTGCTCTGACGTTCACACGTGGCTGAGCACAGCAGGGGAACCGCAGGAGCGTCATAGGTGATTGAGTAGGACAGAGGTATGTGCAGAAAGAAATGATGAATCAACTGGAGTTGCAGACACAGTTCAGAATTGGGGCCGATAGTGAATATTTGGTTGTGTTAGTTCTAGTTTCCTGTGCTTTTGGAAGTGGAAAGTTTCATCTTGTTCCAGTTGTAGCTCTGGATTAAAGTCAGAAGTGCAGGGAGAAAGACTGTTACCATGCTGAGATACCACGAAAAATTCTTCAGAAGGAAATGCCAGTGTTGCTTTTGATCCATCATTTGAAAAAAACTCATGATCTTGAGGGATTTATTTCCTGCGGTCATTAAAACTGAATGTTTTCATTGATTTGGATAGCCTCTTTCTGGAGAAGCTGCAGCTGCCGGGACAAACAAAACTCCATTCTGCTGTGTTGATCCCCCTGGGAGCCGGAGTTGATTGACAAGGGGCTCTGGTTTGGGTAGACTTGCTTCCCGACATACAGGAACTGATGCATGCATTTCAGTGAAAGCAGCCTTCGCAGCACCGAGCCAGGGGGATTTTCTTCCTTTCCACAGGCACTGAGATGCAGAGAAATGTGTTCCCAGCCTATTCGTGATCACAGGACAAGCAGAGACAACCCATGAAGCTAGTCCCAGACTTCTGCTGCTGTTCCCAAGGTGGCTTCTTTCACACTTTCCTTGAGCCACCCTCAGTGGCAGGAGCAGGAAAACCATTGCAACAGATAGGGGATTTCTGGAGTTAGCTGGGGCATCCATCACTTTCAGGACAGGAGCTCCAGGACAAACAGCCTCACCTCCATAATCTCTGAGGACCTGAGACAGACTAGACATGCTGTAGGGTCTTCTCATGCCCAGGCATCCCTGGATGTGTCTGTGTGCAACCTCCTGACTCCTTGCTGTTCTGTGGAGGGAGGGAATATTCTGATGTCTTCTCCAAACATTACAGCTGACTCAGAGGCTCAGGGACCTCAGCAGCCCAGGGACCCAGCTGCATGCCTCCTCCCGCCCCATCTGCACCACAGCTGCTCTGGAGTGGCCTCCTGTATTTACCCTTTTCTTTGGGGAAGATGGGAAGACATTACTGAGGCAGTCAGTTTTGAAGATGCTGAGCTTTGATGCTCTGTTTAGTGGACCCTGGGGAGCAGCTGCTGAGGTCGGTGGTGGCTTGGTTTGCCTTGAGGGCTAAGGGGGGGACATGTCCAGTCCTGCTCAGCTGCTGCCTCTCCTTGAGGAGCCCTCCCCTCCCCTCTGTTCCCTTTTTATTCTGCAACCAGCCCATCTGCAGAAAAATACCAACATTATAATATATGTATTAGGACATGGAGCTGTTGGAGCAAGTCCAGAGGAGGGCCACGAGGATGATCAGGGGACTGGAGCACCTCCCGTATGAGGATAGGATGAGAAAGTTGGGGCTGTTCACCCTGGAGAAGAGAAAGCTGCATGGAGACCTCATAGCAGCCTTCCAGTATCTGAAGGGGGCCTATAGGGATGCTGGGGAGGGACTCTTCATTAGGGACTGTAGTGATAGGATAAGGGGTAATGGGTTCAAACTTAAAGAGAGATTTACGTTGGATATAAGGAAGAAATCCTTTACTTTGAGGGTGGTGAGGCACTGGAACAGGCTGCACAAGGAAGTTGTGGCTTCCCCATCCCTGGCAATGTTCAAGGCCGGGTTGGACAGGGCTTTGAGCAACCTGGTCTAGTGAAAGGTGTCCCTGCCCGTGGCAGGAAGGTTGGAATTGAATGGTCTTAAGGTCCTTTCCAGCCCAAACCATTCTGTGATTCTATGATTCTCTATATACATATGGTTATGTGGAGGTGTAATTTAATGAAGCAGTTGTTTAGGCCCCCTGAGTGGGTTGCACAGTGGCTGCAACCACCCAGGCATGTGGCTGGCACTACACACTGGGAAGGAGGGTATTCCATGGTAGTGGCGGCCCTTCACCAGGCTGGTGGCAGCTGCCTGGGGTGGGTGTCTCTGAGCAGGCAGGCATCCCCCCTGGGAGAAGGATGGAAGCCACCCTCTGTGCTTTCCACCCCTGAGGTGGGCCGAAGCGGCCACCAGGCCCGGGAGAGCTCAGCCCCACGTCCGGAGGGCACCGCCGCCCCCCACCAACAGCGCCAGGCGCCTTCATTTTCATCCGCTGATCAGATATATTTACTTCTTGGGTATTTCCCTAACCAGAATTGACTGCACTATAATTGCCTATTTCTTTGGTCCATTGGCTGTTAACCTTGAAGCGCAGCGGGCGGAGGAGGGGAGGCCCTCCCTGTCAGGCCTGACCCCGGCCGCGCCGCGAGCTGCCATGACAACGGCGACAGATGTCAGCCATGCCGCCCGCGCCCCCCGGATGGGGAGAATCGATCTCGCTGCGGCGCCGGCGCGCACAGCCACCGGCCTGCCAAGTGTTCCCGGCTCAATCATTTGTTCCATCTAGCGGGGAGAGGAAAACATAAAAGAAATGAAATGAATTTGACCTCTGTCTTCCGAGTGACTCCAGCGCCGCGCTGAGTCCTAGCGAGCGCCTCCCGTGAATGCGAAAAAATTGCATTAGGAATAACATTTTGAAGTGAAATGACTCTTGTAATGTCAACCCTCCAGAAACATGTTATTTCAAATGTCAGACACCTAGCAGTCATTTGCCGTTTTCCGGATGTGTCCGGAGGTTATCTTCACCTCGGGTGCATTTTAGGTAAATTATGATAAAGAAACTGCCTGTGAAGTACACAACAAAGTATTGCCTGTTTTTTTCGCGCTGCCCCAGTGAGGAGGCATTTGCAGCTGTATGAGAGCGTTGCCGCAATGAGATGATGACAAACAGCACTCTGAATTGACAGCATCACTCCTTTTTCATAGCCATGCCAGGGTAGAAGGGCTTTCCCAGCCTGGAGTGTGGTGCCCTGGGATGGTGGCAGGTCAAGAGGATACTGGAGGTGCAGGGACAGGCACCCCAAGCCCCTCTGAGTTGCCTGGGATTTGCTCACTGCATATGCAAGTGATTTAACCACCAAATTCTACAACTCTATGCGGACATTTACCAGTACATCAATGTCATCCCAGCAATGTGTCCAACGAATAGGGAAAAACCCAAACCCCATGGGGTTTGGTTCATGCCTATCACTGGATGGACCTGCTGGCACATTTTAGAGGCAGCCCCTCCCAAATCTGTAGAGATGGAGAAATCTCTTAAGATAACCTTGCCCTTAAAAAAAAAGGAAAAGAAAAACAGCAGGCTGCTGAAGGTGATTATAGTGAAAAGGATGTCTTAAGATTTTCAATGCAATACGTCTGTCTCTCTGCTGTGGGATATTTTATTGCATTTTTGCCCTCAAGTGAAGCTGACGGGAGCCAGGCTTGCAATTTAAATCAATAAGAACCCTTTACCATGGCCATAAAATACTTGGCTAAATCTTTGAAGTGGCCACAGTTGAATGCGCAGTGAACACAGCATAAATGCTCCTTGAGATGTATTGTGTTAGACCACTGCTAAAGCGGTGCTCCGAGGCAGAGGTGCCCAAGCACCTTCTGGGGGCAGGGTAGAGCAGCCCAGCTTCTCTGGAGTGCCGGTGGAGTTACTCTAAATCAGTGCCTCTAACTGGGATATTGCCCCACACTGAAAATTTCCAAGCGTCTGTGCTTCCAGCTTGATGGGTTTCCTAGGGTGGGCTTGAAAATCCCGTAATGTGTTATTGCACATCTTGGTGATGGCTGGGGAAACACGAGGCAACTGTGGCTGCATTGGCAGTGCTTCCAGGGCCAGGTTCTTGGTTCCATAGATTAGTATGTTTTCACAGAGGAGAGGTCTGAATGACCCCAAGTGAAGTGTAGTTTTTGCAGAATGAAAGGTGTCTGCATGAATGTATGTCTATCTAGCTTTTGGCATGTGCATGCATGTGTACATCTCTACATATATCCTGGTAAAAGCCTACGTAAAAGCAGAAAACTCTCTGAAGATACAAGCCTAATTTGAATGACATGAAGCATTTTACCATTTTCTACTTAATATTTAATACTCACAGTTAGGATATCCGAAGTAAAGGTTAACACTTTACCCTTCCTGCAAACAGCAGTAAGAAAACAAGTTTAAATCCATGTCCTGACTTTGCGGTTGTTTATGACAAGTCCTTGGGATTCTTTGAGGAGAAATCTATGGGTCTGTTTCCTTTGACTTGTAAAGAAGCTTTTCATGCAAAGAAACCAAGGACCAAGCACTACTTTATGATTGGCTAAATTATAGTGCTAAAACCCAGTGGCAGGGAGGAGAAGTGGATGAGGCGCATGTTTTAAGGCCGTAAAAGACTGGTTCTTGCAGAGATGTAGGGAATATGTTCAGAAGCAGCATTCAGAATGCACATACTACAAAGAACACTATATGCCCTCCAGCTGCGGCTCCCTGGCTGTAGAGACAGTCCTGCCCTGTTGGTCCACACTCAGGCTGTGGAATCTTCCCCAGCTTGGGACAAGCAGTCCAGCTGGCTGCCCTGCTTTTTCTGTTTCGTTCCCTTCAGTGAGGGGTTGGATCCAGTCCAGTGAGGGTCAGCTCTTCAGCAAATACGCTGAGAGGAAAAAAGACAGTTTTCCTTTCTGTCCTGTACATTCACAGTTTGGCATTATGCTACTGCCAACGTACCTTAGTATTACAGAGGTAGCAGCAGCATGTGTTGCAATACGATATGTTTAACAGATTATAAGAATGTGGTTTATAAACAGCTACAATGTGTTCAATATGCGTTGTTATTTGTAATAGAACCTGTCCAGAAGGTATAAGTCTATTTCATTTTTGTAAATTATATATATATAAACTAGTGTCCTCATATTTTCAAGTGCCTAATTAGGTTTAGAACTTGACTCTGTTACACATTTTTCTATAACCCATTTGTAAGGAATATATATGTTTCTGCTACCCCAGGAGCATGTCAGCATTGTCACAGGTATGTATTCACTGTCAAACATGACCTTTGGTGTCAGTTTGTATGAGTAAAAGTACCTCTCCATACATCCACATTGTAAAACACAGGCTATCCACATAGCATTCATATAGATGTCATTTGTCTCTTCTGCACTGAGAAACAGCAGATGTGTTGTTCCACAGTGTTTTGACCTAAAAATAGCTGAACAAGAGGCTCCTGTTATGCTTCACTGAAAAGTTTTGTGCAGTTATGACTAGTTTTCTCCAGTGAACTTCCACTGGCTTCTCTTGCCTTTACTCAATCTATGTTCTCCCACTCCTTTTAGCTAATCCTGTGTTCTGACAACAGGTGCTACGCATCACGCTCCACTGCCTTTTGCCCTGGATGAAATCAATAACAACATGCTCTTCTGTGCAAATAGGAGAAGTAAAACTCTCAAATTACCTGCATAGACTCAGAAACGTTTCTCCTCTTCTAGAAAAAATCACCAAGAGCACATCCCTAAACTCCGCAGCCTACAAGGGTAAACAGTATGATGGGGAAATAATCAGACGAAGGAGGATAAAACATGATTTGTTTCACTGTATTGCACCTGACAGTAAGTATGTGTCCTAGCTCTCATCATGTTTACTAGTTAGGCAGTGTTAGTTAGGATAGGTGCTTGTGGGTTTAAGAAAAATATCTTCCTGTTTCATCCCATTGCTGAAGACTCCACGTGATTGGGCAAGGACACTTGAGAAATTTTTCCAACAATATACATCCAGACTTGTGGTGAGTTTATCTGTTTATTTTTCCCTATGTATCTTATTTCTTTTTTACCTGGGACTAGACTGGCAATGAAAAGCATTTCTCTCTCATGGGGCATCTGACAGGAAGACACACAACTTTCTGACGTGGTCAAGGAATGCCTCCCTTCATTCTCTAACTTACATAGACATGACTGCCCAGAGAGAGAGAGATTAAATGAAGGTCTAGATTTTACCATCTTTAATTTGATGTAGTGGGCCTTTAAAACTGAGGAAGTAAATTGCCAAGACTATGCTATTTTTCCCCCAAGTGTTTTCTGCAAATCTGTCAAACTCATGACACAAGAACAGAAGGATCCCCAGCCCATGCTGTCTGTGCTGGGTAAGCTGACTCAGTACCAGTTCCATCTTGGGGACAGTTTTTTGTCTTCCTCTGTAGGAGGAGAAATAAAGGATGAAAATGGGGTTTTAAACCAGGGAAATTCTGACCCTCTAATCTCAACTCAATCTCACAGGCAATGGCTGGGAGCACTAGCCACCAGGGAAAGGATCCAACAGCAGAAGGGACTGTTTCACTTTATTTTTATGTAATTCAACATCTTCTGAGTTGTTCCTCATAGATTTTGCTAGCAAACCTCACTGATCCTTAGGCAGAACAACTGGTAGAAGAAAATTCCTGGGGAGCCGCCCTTATGGCTTGTCCTAGAGCATTTCATGCAAAGGTCTCCTGGTAATCATGACTTCTTACGGCCAGCACAGCAATGTACAAACAGTCTCCCTGAATAAAACAGTACATCTGGCTTATTTGTTTGAACATAATGTAAATGTCCTTTCCCTGCTTACGCAAGCACAAGGTGAGGTTTTTGGCTCAACTTTGAAGCCAATCTTTTTCCTCTGGATACACAGTCTGGGAAAAGAGCAGTGCACAGACAGAGGGCAATGGTAAGAGCCACTCACAGTGGCTAGTTACCCTCCTGGGAAGTATGTTGTAATCATCTTCTCCTCTAAATCTGCTGGATATATTTCTAGAAACTGACATCTTTTCCTAGTTCTGGGCCTTGTGGTTGTGATCTCCAGAGTGCAGCCACATTCATCAGTAGCATGGGCTTTGCACCTATAAATTGATTGCTCTACTTTCCTGATTCCTTTGCTGCTTAGATCCTTTTCTCTAGGCTCTATGTGCAGGGAAGCTCTAGCAGCATGCTAGGATCAGTCGATCAGGAGGGAAGGATATTCTTAATCCCAAACACTTCAGTGTTAATATATCACTCTAGAAAGAGCACAAATCCTGAGCACAGCTCTCCTGATCTTAAGGCAATTGTAAACCCAAGATTCAGTGAGTTTTCTTCCAGCCTGCCTGCATTTGAGCTCTGCTTTATTTTGTCCACTATCTCCTTCTAGGCTTTACCATCAGCCTTCTCCTTAGCTGTGGCTGGGAGACATATTCAAAGACAAAATCCAGTAAAATACATTTGTTCCCATATGAAAGAATTTTTCATGTCTGATGGTTTGTTTGCTTCTCTATTAACATGCATGCTGTAATCTACAAATGAGTGTGCAGTCCAACATGGGGTGACATTCTTTAGTGAAGGTCACAAAACTATATAGAGGCATTGGCACAAAATATGTTTCATAGAATGAAATGGAGTTCAGTTTGCCACAGACATATCCTCAATCTGTCTTGCTGTTTTCTGCCATAACTTGATGGTCAAAATAGCCGGCAAGGTGTAAGGGAGTGATCTATGTCTCTTCAATAACTACAGTAATTTCCTTGTCCCTCCTCAAACTCACCCATGTTCCAAGATGATGGCAACACCGGTCTCTTGTGCAACCTACTGATCAACGGAGTGACAAGTTATTTCTTTCTCAAGGGAGTCCTAATCTTCTATTATGCCATGAGTACGCAGGTTACTGTGATAAAAGCTTACAGTCTATGACACCTGGTCAAAACAATTATTTTAGTAGTTGTTCCCTATGGATTTGGGCTGTGACATGTGAGGTTACTAAACTAATCCTGGGAGCAAAGAGATTCCTAATTTGAAATATGATTTAGAGGGCACTGGCTGGGGTTTGGAATTCAGTACATGGTTCTTAAGATCAGTCAACTCTGGAGTTATCTGCCTTTCATTGTACTCTTGTACTTGATTTTTGAGTTGCATAGTTCTCTTAACCCGGGAGCATTTCTGGGTGGGTGTTGCTCATCATTTTGTTAGGCATGTCCAGCTCCTCTCAGGATTTGCGTCTCATAAATCGAAGTTATCTGATCTGTTCTCTTAGCACAAAAGGATAGTCTACGAGGTGCAAAAGTTTCATTTTTAACCTGCTTGTAACAGCCTGTTGAGACAGGATTCTCCTAGGCTATGTTCATTCTGCCTGGAAATATTTCAAATTATGGAGTTTCCAGCAGAATTCTTTTAGGACAACTTTGTACCTGAAGAAATCCTTCTGTCAAATTGACTATCAAAGTAGAAGATCTTCTCTGCAGCTGTATGATCATTTTCAACCATTTAAAAGGGAAGGAATTGCTGTCCCAGTTTTGTGGAAGGAGTACTGAGGATAGCAGGGCAGGTAGCTTGCTCCAGGCTGCACGAGGAGCCTGTGGCAGAGCAGGGACCTGACAACCTCATATAACTGCTAAGCCAGCCATCATTTGTACTGTTTTACCTAGTTATGTCATGTTGTACCTGATGAAGACTTCTTCTCCAGCTTTGAAGCTGACATCCTTCCATGTCTGAAAGCGAGTTGCTGTTAGGGACATGCAAGTTTTGTATGCTGCAGACCCTAACTCCTCACTCTATTAAACTCAGCTCAGCACCATAGAGTGCTGCAGCTCAGAGCTAATTTACAACAGCTAGACCTCTAGCAAGGAAAAATTTATTCACTTACAATGGGTCTAAAATAGTAAAATCCTGCTTTCTTCTATATGTTACCTTCAGTTCATCAGTCCAAACCGAATTTATTTGATTATTTTTCCTTATACAATAAATGCTCTTGTCCCTTAGTTATTTTTGTTACTTCTTTAGGGATATAGTCAGTGGGTAGAAAGATGCCCAGTGTTTTACAGATTTTATGTGAAAGGCTGTTTAGATGGATGCACCAGTGCTGATGGAAAGAAGAACAAGCCTGCTAAACAATCAGTGCAAAATAAAAAGAAGGTGAAATAGAGCTTTTTAGCATTTCTTTATCCCAGTGAGAGCATGCATGAACATTATTTCGTAGTCTCAGAAGTACTATCCATGGTCTACAGCTTGATGCTTATGTGGCCAAAACAGCTTTGGGGTTTTATTATCACTTTATTTTCTTTTCACTAGAATCAGAGTCTCTCTCTTAAAGACTAGCTCCTTGTGAAAATTACAGACTTTATGCTCTGCTTTCACTTTAATGGTTCGTCTTAGCCTAAATGATTCTCTAATTTTATGATTCTATAATTTCTTAGTTACGTGGTGGAGGCTGGTGCAGTCACCCTGCCTATGTCCACTGACGTTTGTGGCACTTAGTTTAGAATGTTTTTTCACTTCAAAATACCTTCTCATCCTGTTATCCAGAGACTGCCATTTAAGCTAGACCTCCACCATCTTTTGATTATAGCTTTACTTAACAAGGAAATATTTGACTGCAAGATGCACATATAAAACATAATTTCTTGCCCACGTGTTATAAGACAAAAACCAGACCAAATCTGGGAGGCTGCTGGGTGTTATCTCTGAACTACTTAAAAAAGCAGCTGCTCAGTTGCTCATGTTCATAAAATAGAGGCTGAAATTATCTTAGATAAGTCATTCTTAGCAGTTGTCATACAGAGTTATTGATTCTTGGCTGCTCATCTAATGAGCAAACTACACAGTGGACCACAAGTGCATTTCGGTTTTACATGCAAGTGCTGTAAATACTATTTTCAAAGTTAACATATTATTTTTGACATTTTTATAGCAGCTTATTTAAAGTGTTATTAATATTTAGAAATGTGATTTGGGGCTTATTTTATCTTATTTTATGGGAGTTTGAGTCAGTTTTAAACTCTCTCTCTCTTTATCTCTTATCCTTGCCTCTGCATATATATAACTTTCAGAATCACTTGCCTCATTCTGGGTTTGTCCCTGGTTGTTTCATTAATTTTGCTTGCTCCTTAAGTCACTTCTGCTATCTTAATGGAATGCTCCGAGTCCTAAATTGTGAGCCTTTGTGAGTTAAAATATCAACAGGATCTATTTCCAGACTACAGGAGCTGCAAAAAGCATGTGGCTTAGCCTGAGGAGTAGGAACTCATCCTCTGCATGGCTTTGCGTTTGTGCTTGGGCGCTGCCCCAGCACAGGGTGGGGAACACACTGCACCAAGCGCAGAGCACCACAGGGAAGCATTGTAACCCTGTGTCTCCACAGACCCTTCGCTGTTTCCACCTTTCTCTGGAGGAAGCAATTTGCTTCTGTCCTGGATTTCAGGGGAAGGACAACCCTGCCTTTGTTCTGTGGGTGGCCAAGAGCAAGCTCCAGGCTTTCCGACCCACCTTCTCCTCCTCCAGTGAGAAATAAACATGCGTAGGATAGCACACACACACTGGTTTATAGTAGAGGCAGTCTGCAGAGAAGCTGTGCTGGGAGGTCTCACAAGCTGAAGCTCTTGGATAACTGTCATCTATGCTGCCCTCTCTGACTTTGATGGAGTGAGACAAAGCACAAAGCAAAGCACAGCCCTGTTCAGTGTGCTGTAAGGTAATTTGCTACCAGGCTTGGAGCAGGTATCAGAGCCAGGTCCTTAGGACATGGTCCTGTGCTCAGACACCATGACCATCTCTGCAGGCATTCCAATACAGTGAGTATAAGCACACCTAGGTTTCTCAGATCCCAGGAAAATGGAGGATGTGGCTTTGCGTTACACATCAGCACATTGTTGAACCGTCTATGGATTCTCTTGGCTGGGGAGTGTAAAAGCGAGAGGTACTGTCACCCCTCTGAGTGCCTCGGGTATCATGGTATGACTCCTGGAAGAAGATCCTTAGCAGCAAAGGACAGCAGTTTCTGCAATTTCATGTGTTTGACTCAGGGAGTCCTCTGACATATTCCTCAGTGTGAACTGAAGCTTCCTGCCTGCAGCGCATTCAGGGCACCTTCCAGGAGAGCATGTAAGCATGTGCTCAGTTCTTAATGCATGGATGATCCCAGTGAGCTTCGGGCATGTGCTGAAATATGGATGAGCGTTTGAAGTACTCAGCATCTCAGGGCTATCAAGCCCCACATGGATCAATCCCAAGTCATTATTCAAATTGTGGGTTTCCAATTCCATGTGTTTAAAAAAAAGGAAAAAGAAAAAAAAGGGTCATTATCTCCATTGCAAAGACAGAAGAATTAAGGTACACAGAGAGGTTGAAGAACTCAGTCAATGTCAAGGCACATGTCCTCAGGGGAAATCCAGAAATATAACCTGTTTCTTTCTGAAACCTGCTCCTGTTCTCAACCAGTGCAATACCCCTTCACTGTTTCCACACTGTTCTTGTTACAGCTGGTGACTATCACAAAGCTGGAAATTTGAATGTAAAATACATTTAAAAGATTATGCTGTTTGCAGCTTTCTGCCTTATGTATTTTTGCTGTGGCTGTTTTTTCTGCTATTTGTCCCACATTTTAGAGGACAAACCAGTCAGTGGGTTAAATGACAAAATGTTTTTCATCTTATTTAAGTATGTCTCTATTAAAATGTAAACTGCTTTCTTCCCCCTTTTGGGAAAAAAGATAAAAAAAAAAAAAAAGCTTATTCCTGTAGATGTAGTAAAGTCATGGTAATTTTCCCCAATTGAAACCCATGACTTTGTGTCTCAGCGTCATATACAGCATAATTTATAAAAGTGTGAGCAACTGCAGAATTGTTCTCCTAATAGATTCTGAAGATTCCAATTTCCATTCTGCCACACAAGACTGAAAATCCACTTGTGCTCAGTTATCTGTATCTTTGCCTCATCCTCAGACTGCATCAAAAATCAGGTTCAGGTGCAGGTTAAGAGCATGCATTTACCTCAAGAATATGGGCCTTATTAAATATCTCTACACAATTAACATCACCATATCAATAAGAATTATCATTATGTCCTGTCAATCAGGTGCTGAATTTTGCTTCGGGGAAACAAAACAATTTAAATTATAGCAAGTGCCCCCCCCACCCTTCTTTTCTTACATGCTTCTCTTAAAATTGGATAATTATGTGGCTTTTCATTAGATTCCTCTAAGCATAATAGATCACGATATTCACCCTTTGACCTTGGTGATGAATGTTTCTGGTGAAAACAAGTGACAAGCAGTGTTTTAATGAGAATAAAATACTGAATATCTGTGGGTCTCACATAATGAAAGAACAAAAGCGAGAAGCACAACTACTTTTAAGGTTGCAATGCAAAATGTGTTCATACAACAATTCTGGCGGATTGGCAAAGCAAACCTTTCTTTTTAAAGTTGTACCAACAAACTTCGGTATCAGATGCAGAGACAAAAGCAAGAAAAGACAAAGGAATCTTTGTGTTCCATGTAAACTCTGTAGGAACATGAGAAGTGGTCTCTTTCTGTGCTGTCTAGGCAAGTTGCTACACAAAGCTCTGCTTTTAAGTTTCCTTAAACATCTCGAAATTTTGTGTGTGTATTTACTCTATGAAAGAAGGATAAATTCAGTTTGTTTCCAATAATTTAGAGTGGGGCTAAATAGGTCAAATTCTGCCTCACGCAAACAGCCACACACAGTAGGCAGTGAACTTAAAACACTGGTGATTATTCTTCAGCGTGTTTACGAAGAATTACGTTTGTGGACTGACAAAGATGGCATACCAGTCATCAGTGCCAAAACAGTGAGGGGAAAAGGAGGGTTGGCTGAATCAGAAATTGTTGGCAGCTACTCTTTTTTTTTTGCTGTTTTGCAGCTTGGAACCCTACTGCCACAATTCAAAAACAAGCTTGGAGCAGGGTTACTTTACTTACACCCACCTCTGCTGCGGTCATTTAGACCCTGGTCTTGTTGAAGCAATGAGTGCAGCAGAAATGTTTGATTTATAAGAGAGTTATCTTCCAGTTTGATTCTGTCTTGGCTTTGCATGTGTTGGGTTGGGTTTGTGGGGTTTTGTTGTTTTGTTTTGTGTTTTGTTTGATGTCTGGGAAATGTTTATAGTCTGAGCTATCATCTTTGCTAACCAAACTTTCAGTCAACTGCTGAAGAAAATCCTTTGCTGCTTATTTCTGGCTGTGGTTCATCTTTGATTCAGGTCATCTGCTCCTTAGCATGTAATAGAAATGGCTTTTTGTCTGAAATCCTGCCCCACAAAGACAGTGTTTTGCTGTAGACTTTTTGGACAAGGATTTCAGCTACACCTCCTACCAGGTTCTCTTTTGAGTTATTCCATTACTGTAGTTATTGGCACAACATTATTCTGAACCGAGTACCGCATGATGGAGAGGGAAATTTGGCCTCTTGCCTTTATTAAACCTTTCATAATATTTTGGTCTAAATTATTGTTGCTCTTTTTAATAAAATGGATTAATTAACAATAAATATTAATAAGGAACAACAGCTAGAACTTCCCCAGTAGTTGGGCAATAAAGGTCTCTAAGCAGCTCCATCTGAAGCCAGACCTTCTGCTTGCACTCGTGAGGAATTTGAGGGCTACAGCCTGGTCCAACTAAACAAGATGAAAAGTCAGGAGATTTGTATGGTAATTTGAAAACAAAATGAAAAGCCAGCCCAAGTACAAAGTCCTATTTCTCCTTCCCCCTGTCTATAAGCACCGTGGATGATAATGCACTTTAAGGGAATTTAAAGGATGAAGAAGGCCTAGCAGGCATGCTGTGCCAATAAGCAGATGCATTTTCCACGCTTCCTATGGGATGATCTTGAGAACAATCCCACAGAGGGAAAGATGTGCCATAGAGTTCCTTTACACTAACAGCCCTTGCCTCTTGCAGTTAATCCTCCCCATCAGTTGGTCCACACGGCATGTGGGACTGAAGCCACTTTGCTTTGCCAGCTGTGTGCTGTCACTCCCTTTCTAGCCCTTGTGCCAATTCAGCCCCTCCTGCATGGGTTCACTGAGCATGGGGAGCAAGCAGGGGACTGCAGGCAAGGCTGACTTCTGTGCCTCTGTGCATTCTTGTCTGGCCTGCTGCTTTTTACAGCACTCAAATATTTGGTCATTCAAGACCTGTGCGCATGTCAGCTGTGAAAATATCCGGAAAGAAGAGGATGGTTGCAGCAAGGTTAGATTTTCATGCAGGTGAATCATTAAAGGCAAAATAATCTTACTGATCGTTTGTTACAGTTGTCTGAATTGAGGGCTGTCTCCTAGCAGATTGAAATTTACTGTGACTGATGTCATCTCATAAACTTAGATCATAAGGAGAATAAAAATGAAGGAACTTAAAAGAAAATTACCCCAAATAAAAATGTTAGTGTCAGAAACAAGTAAATAAAAATACACTGTATGAATTAACCAATGTTGTCTGCTTACCCAGTGACTATCATTTAAATTTACCACAGCAAACATTTTGATATTATACTCCAGTGGATCTCTCTTTAAGAAAAAAAAAAGGGGGGGGGGGAAGAAAAAAAAAGGAGGCAAAAAAAAAGAAAGGAATTAAAGACTTTGGTCTCTTGAAACTTTTACAGAATTCACAAGTACGTGAGAGGAAGGTTCTTGGGGAAATAGACGTTCCTTTTTGGAGAACAGAAGGGATGCACACATTGTAATCAGCCACACATAATTCCACAGCTTGTTATAATTTCATGGATACCCGAGGTTTTGTAACATGCCATCAGTGATGTGGTAGGAGACTAGTGGATTTCCTCGGGTGGCTGATGAACCTGGTGGACTATCACTTGTGCTAATATATTTAAACCAGCTGACCTAAAGCAAAGCCTACCTGCCCATGGTAGGAGTGACATCTTGAAGGATTTGAGATTAACTGATGCCCGTGACTCTTCAAGCCCAGCATAAATAATGAACAATTATGCCAATGAATCATATAAATAATACAATAGCTGCCATTCTAGTTCATTTTATATCTTTGGTTCCCATTACAGATCCATTCCTTTACCCATTCACTAAGCCTTTCCTTGTTCTCCTGTGTATACTTTCTCATCTTGATATCTTTGGTTTGGACTGTACTATAGAGCTTATCTACTTTTGGTAAGAGGCACAAAAAAAAGTCATCCAAGCAGCTCACAAACCTGTGCCAGTAAAACTACTGGTATAGACATAATTTTACTAGCAATAATGTCATCTTGCTGCAGTAGCTGATTTTATTCTGGGAGCTGGTAGATCATCACGTAAATTACGGCAACAGGACTTCTGCCAGCTTTACTGGTAGGACTGGCTGCCAAAGGGATTTCAAGACGATTTTAACAGCAAACCATTTCTCTTTCACCTCAGACTCTCCTTTTTCCTCATTTTTGCTATGAGAATCAGCCACACAATAATGTAGCTGACCTGGTTTTGACATAATTTCACTGAATACGAAGACAAAGACAAGCTGTATCCCAGCCAAGAAACCAGAAGTAAGTGATGGATAGTTGATTTAAAGAAACCCTGATGTAGCTCAGGAAGGATTTTTAGTATGTGATTAATAAATAACAATGAGCTGCAGATACATTTATTTATGTCATTTGCTGAGACAGATATCTGTGGGATTTGCTATATGTGGGTAGAGAAACCTGTTATTGATTCCTGTATGATTTTGGAATTAAGACTGTTACTGTCTTGTGCAGAAGGAGAATCAGAGTCTCTCCTTTTCCTCTCCTTATCAGAATTAATTGGAAACTCTGCAAGTAGAAGCTGATGTTGGGTTAGGAGGTGTTTTCCTCGTTATGGGTTATTCCCTTTCAGGGACAAGAAAGAACTTGTTCTCCAAGGTTTCCCTTGCTGAAGTGGCACACAAACCCATGTTAAATGACACTATCAGCTTCCTCAGGACAGTCCCTATAATCACCAATAATGTTTCATAGCCTTAAAACATGCACAACATTGCCCTCCAGCATCAGCAACACGTGTTTTTGTCAAAACCTCCTGATTTGCACTGGGGCTTAAGTCATTCCTGAAGCCTGCAGTCATGCATGGAGCTCAGCCAGGGCTGCCCAAGCCCATCAGTGCTTCAAAGCACACAACCATCCCACTGGATTGGGGATCCTGTGGCTGCTCTGTGTCCAGTAGTGCACCTTCCCTAAGACTGCCTCTCTGAGTCGTTTTTTTCTAATCATTCTTCTAAGTAAAGTTAGCAGCTATGCCCACTTTGAAAACAGTTTTGCTTAGACTAAGAAGCTGTCACAGTGCTGAGAACGCTGCAGCTTTAACCAGATTTCATCTCTGTGTGTCACTGCTCATGTCAAAGCATAAATGTACTCAGACATAAAAGTTGTCCTGCTTTCATCAAGGGAGCCAGCCTGCCTTCGCCTAGTTCTGCTTGGTTAAGCTTGTTATTTAAATTGTTAAAATTGAGACATCGGCAGTAAATTTCAGAGAAGATATAACAATTATTACACACAAGCAAGGCTCTTGTACTTGTGAACATATCATGCCCTCCATCCACACGGAATTGGCCACAAATAATTTACAGCAGTTTTTTTAAGAAGTATGCCCTGTAGTACTTGGATGACATTAAATCACAGTCATTCCCAACTGGATCATATTTCCAACTTTAAGATAGATTTGATGCTCGTCAGCACCATGGCTCAGCACTCCAGGGGACTACCTTTTAAACCTGCCAACGCTTGAAGAACTGCACTTAGATTCCCAGTGCTACCTCCCAGCTGAGACCTGCTGGGGTCAGTTCTCCAGTATGCCAGGCCAGGCAGTGCTGCCACCCCTTGGAGGGTGTTCAGGTGACCATGTGCCATTCAGCTTCCACATGAAAACATCTGACAGCAGGAGGCAGGGACTCGCATCCTGCTCTGGCAGCTGTGAGCAAGAGGGGTCACTGCTGAGGCTGACAGGAAAAAGCAAGTGTCAGGTGAAAGGAGAAAGTAATATCAAAAAGGGGCTACAAGCATATCTATAGGAGTAAAATGGGACTCTTGTTGGTCTTTCTAGGGACTGTACACACAGTGAAACTAATTTTGGTTTTCCATGTGGGCTAGACTTCCACATGAGCCCCACATCCCCATTGAGGAGATGAACAGGTTAAAAGGTAATTAGAATATTATGGTAGGTTTTGCAAAGCTATGCTACACAATGCTATGCAAGAAGGGGAAAGAGGAAGGGCCAGCAGAAGGTGCCTGTAATGCTGCCTGTTCCCCCCAGGGAGACATCCCTTTGGTAGTGTCACATCCACCAGGTCTCCACAGACACAGGGTGCAAACAGACAGGTAACCGCAGCCCAGAGATGAACAGGGATTTCTAAAGCCCTCCCACACTTTAGGTCTCCCAGCATAGAACTGCAGCTCTCCTGTGCATTTTTGCAGCAAGCAGAACAATAGAGGGTCCCCTTTCAGCCCCATATGGGACACCCAGGCAGCCAGAGCCCTCGAGTAGCATGGGGTCACCAGCTTTCCACCTTTCCGCACAGAGAACCGGAGAAGGGATGGAGGCTCTGTATTGCCCTCCCTCTTGCATCATCAGCACTGCTGTGGAGTAGAAAGGAAAAGCTGAAGAGTGACTTGTGCCAGGAGAAGACCAGGGGCACACTATATCTTCTTTGAAATACCTGTTAAAACAGGGATCAATACATGGCTCCCAGAGTTACAGTCTAGCTCCTGCCCTTTACTCACAGTAGTATGAAGGCTTCGGTCTAAGCTTACAGAAATAAGGAACAGCAATAATATTGCCACTGAATCCCAAAAGCACTGTGTTGCAAGATTAACAGCCACAGGTCTGTGAACCCTGGAAGGTGGCCCAGATGGCCCTGGAGAGGGAGAAATGGGAAGGCTGATCAGCCCTGTGTTGTTGGCTTTATAGAGATAGCTAAGAGATATTCTTCCCCTGGGATGTTCAAATCCAGGCACAATTTTGGGGGGAGAACACGTAGCTCTGACAAAAAAAAAGAGGAGAAGAGAAGGGCTCTGGGGCTCAGTAGTTCTCTCTGTGCCCAGGTAGTGGCCTGGCAAAACATAGCCCCAGCTCATTTTCACAGAGGCAGCCTTGCGCAAAGTCATGCATATTAGGTGACTAGCCATGTCCATAAAGGCAGAAGGGTGTTCCTGCTTGAAGCCAAAAACCAGAGGACTCGCAGAACTTGTGCGATGCACCCAGTGCCCTGGGGACAAGCTGCTGTGTTGTACCCATTGCATCCAGCGTGTCCCAGATGCTTTGCTGACGTTGAGCACGTACAGACCATCTGCTCAGCAGATTCACAAGAGGTTGACCCACCCTAGATACATCAGACAGGCCACTCATCCTAGTGTCGCCCTATGCATGTATATGTTTTTTTTCTCCAGGACACCCGGCTGCTCTTAGGCATGTTGAAAGAGCTGTAGCAGAAATGCATTTCTGGGCATGTCTTGATAGACCAGGAGATGTGATTGCCTGGGAGTTGCATGGTGCAGGTTAGTGGTGTTGATAGTAAGGGTAAAGAATACTGACAGAGCTGCTGGTGTTCTTGCCAGAGGTGCAAGCAAGGAGGGCAACAAGGGAGATCAAATCAGAGGGTTGTTGCCAACTTGGACTTTAAAGGCAAAGAACAGAAGGAAAGCAAGAGTTAGTAGTTCAGAAGACAGTTTTCCTCTGCTCTCACATTGAACAATGGGACTATTCTTCTCACCCCTGGGGGCATTAGATTTTATTCCAGTATATAGGAAATTTTCTGTCTCCTGTAAAGTTTGGAAAGACAACTATCATCCAATGACCATACCAGAAGTCAAGGCCATTGCAGCAGGAGCGGAGCTGAGCTGACCTGAGAGGTGGGAGCCTGGCACAAAGGCTGTTCACCCATCCAGATCTCTCTGGAGTACCTGAGAACTGGACTGTGCAAGCAGATCTGCTGTCTTGGAGTTCATTTCGCTTTCGGCTCCCTTGAGTGAGATTTGAATCATTCAGATGAAGCACCTGTGCTGAACCCATCAACTCTCACCAAGTCTTACTGTGTAACTGAGTGCTCTCCCTTGCTGGGCTGATTTTCCAGGAGGAGGAACCCCAAGATCTCCTTTCTCAATGGCTGCTGCACCTTGCATGAAAGTGAAAATGTCAAGCCATTTTTTAAAAAAGCCAAACCACTCATACAAAAATTACCCACAGAAGCTCAAAGCATCATTCTCAAGGGAGTGCTGCTAAAATAGGCTGCAAATGCCATTGGGCTTGGTTTTCATCTTTCTCAGTGTGACTATGACATGTGCTGGTATTTTCTTCGTGAGATAACAACAGACATAGGACATTTCAGGAAATACAAGGGGACATCTAAACATAGTATCTGCAAAATGATCAAAGCCAGCATAATGCTGGTCTAACAGGAAAGCAGCACTGGTACAAACTGGACACATAACTTTTAAAATGTCATGTCTTATTATCAGCAATGCAACTATCCAATCCCTTGGTTAAAAGTGTCAGTGAGTGTATGGAGGGAACGCAGTGCTGCACTCTCTTCAGGCATGATACAAGTTTCCAATATGTGGCATCTTCACTTTAAAATGTCATGCTAACTAGGTATGAATGCTGACAACAGCCCAAAAATCCCAGTGGCTGGCTGGTGCCCTGAATGGGAGAGGAAAGCTTTGCCTTCAATTCTCCTGGCCTGCCTTCCTCAGCATTGTCCTCGCGTGAGCCCCACCTCGCTCCTGCTTCAGCCTGAGCACCAATAAGCACATTTTACAATTGTTTGCTGGGTTCAAAACACTTGAAACACTTCAAAGCACCTGACATCCTTTCAAGTTAGCTGCTAAAAAACCGAGCGCAAACCAAATGCGTTTCAGAGAAGCTCTGTCAATCAGCGCTCAATCTGTGTGTTCTCCGAGACATTCCTTATCCTGGCTGATTTATTTCATATTAAAAGGGCTGTCAATCTGTATCACAAGAAGGGGGGGTGGGGAATGTGAGTGATGTCTGTGACTTTTTTGTTTATTTAAAATGATATTTACTCACTCTTTTCCTCCCCTCCCTTGCATTCTCCCTTACCGCCCCCCCCCCCCCCCATTTTTCTCTGCAGGTATGGCATGAGTGTTGTATACCACATGCATTTAAATGAGAAATATATTTTGCAAAGTGGTGGCAGACCCTTTTTTTTTTATCCATCAAATGTATCCCTTTTACCATCTGATGGCTTGGCAACAGGATCATCTCTCTTTCAGTTAAAACAAATGGGCCAGTAAAGTGGTGGAATATTCACTGTGCTGAAAAGACTTTACACTAGTTAATGTACACTGCGTGTTGTGGGTTTCATTAGAGCAGAATACTAATGATGTACTGCATGTCTCCCCACGGCATTACTTTATTGTAGCAGCTGTATTATTGTTTTATATTAATATATTGATTATTGTCTTTTTCTCTCACGTGTGTTTTGTCTCCTAACTTTTTTCTCCTGGTATTTCTTACCTATTACAGTTGGCAGTTGTTTTCAATATCACATTTTTGGAATGGATGTTGATATTTATATGATTTCTTTTGTTTTCCCCCATGTCTCCAAAGTAATTAATTTCCCTTGTTTGCTGCACAGATGTTGGAATATTTTTCAGTGAAACTTGATAAAGAATGACACCTTCACATACAGGTATAGAGGAAAAATGGATAAATACCTTGGCACTTCAGATTCCAAGGTGGGGAGGTTCCTAAACTCCCAAAAGACCAATTCTTGGGGTTGGACAGAGGCTGAGAAAAATCTGATTTGTAGGATTTTTTCCACATCTTGGTAGACTGCTAAACTCAAAGAGCTTTATTGCTGTAGCTGTGAGATAACCTCTGCACCTGGGTTGGGTGGCTGTTCTGCCCCTCTGAGAAAAGGAGAGGTGAAAGCTGAGTTACCAGGAATAATTTGGAATTTAGCAGTAAAGCACCATCATTTTGATCCATGTCAATTCAGCAACTAACACCACACAATCTGGTCCAGACCTGGAGCTTATAGGCCCCATAGCAGTACGGATAACAAAGAGTAACACCCTGGTAAACATGCAGTTATGCAGCTGTTTATACCCTGTGACCAAGAAACAGTGAATTCTCCCATCATTTTTTAAGGTGTTATAATACATTGCTATCATGACTTTTTCACAGTGAGCTTGCTGATGCAAAGGTGATGGAAAGACTGCAAGTCACCTGAGCATACTGCTGGTAGTGCCAGGGATGAGAAAGTGGTGATTCAACAACTGATCCATTGCTGTACAAACAGGGACTCAATTCCACCCCAAAAAAACACTGGCTTGGCAAACTCATGGGTGAAAGACCCTTCAAACCCAGTGGACTTGGACCAGCATGGGAGAATATAGAGCCTTAATGGCTGGTAGGTAAAGGAACTCCAGGAGAAAATATATTTATAAGAAGGTCTGGCAGCTTAGCCTGCTGGTTCATGTGGTGAATACCCAGTGCATGGCCCTGCCCTCCCCAGGTGTGCATGAGGTGGAGCCAGATGTGGCTGGCAGCTGCTCTGTGAGCCCTACAGCTGCAAAGTGCCCTTGTTATTCCTCCCCGGTTTGCAGTGTGGGAACGTTTCGGCACCTCCTTGTGACAAAACAGCATGGGTCAACCTCTGCTCCCCACAGACAAGCTCTGTGCAAGTGAGTGTTTGCAAAGTGATGGGCATGGCTAGAGCATTGCTTGGGAATGAAGGTGATCAGCATTGATCCGTTATCGGTGTAAGAAGAGAGAGGAAAAATCTGCATTTGAAGAGAAGGTGACAAATTTTGTGAATCAGGTGACAGTGCTGGGTTCATGACAACAGGGGAACAGCCTCCTGTTACTGAGTTGGTGTGTCTGGTGCTAAGGATCTTTCCACCACAGTGAGCTCATGCTGGAAAATCAACATGCACTTGCAAATCCCACTGTTAAGGTACAAGTGGTGTGTAGACAATATGTAATTGCAGTAATCAGAGGACTTTGTAAACTCAACAGCAGTTAAGGAAGGAAGATGAAGGCTTTTGCTAGCATCAAATAGCAATCAATGGCTAATAACTTTTTGCTTGAAATAATAAAATGGAAGGAGACACAAAGACTACCATGTAGACTATAAAAGCCCTGGAATAATCCATAGCAAGCTTCTGCAAACAAATGTTTCCGTCCATTTGATGTGTTTGCAACTCTATCAGTTAAGTCACAAAGAAAGGCCTTTTCAGCAAACCCTATTCTGTCACTAGAACTACTCCTGGGGGTAATTCCTCGAGTCTCTTCAGCCTAAATTTGTGACCGGTGTTACCCACCAACTCTCTCCATGGAGTAAGTCAGCATGGCTTGCTGACTCCAAAAGGAGAAAAACAATATACAGTCCTTACGGGTATGATTGACCTTGATGGATCATTCTTAAAATGTCAGCATCAGCATTACAAAGACTTTGCGAGGGTGATTATAATGGTAAAGCTCACCAGTGGACAAGTAGTTCATAATAGCAAAGGATTTATTTTGCTGAGACAGTGAAATCATCTACTCTCTCTGGCAAAGAAACTGTCGGCAGAAAGACTTTTCTGTTGATTTTTTTCTTGTTGTTTTTGTCTTTGAGTGGCACAGTTACATAGGTAGGGATAAGATGTCAAGGTGGAGTAGCAGCCTGTATTTTTCTTTTCCAAATTAGAGGTTAAGTAAGCCAATAGAAACTCAATGGGAGTTGGGAAATGCTGACTCTTAAAGAGGCAAGATGCTGTCAATCACCTGATGATTGATATATCTGTTTGTGTGAGTCAGTAGTTCCTGAACTCAGAGCCTGGCATGAGCAAAGGGCTAGAGTTTCTGCCTCTCACAAGAACTGCAGTCCCCAGTGCCCTGCCTGGCTGCACATCTGCTGGCCGCATCTCAATGCTGGCCACTGGTGTCTTTACACTCCTAACAAAGCTATACCAGAAACTCTTCTTGCATGCCTTTATCTTGTTTTAGGTGCCTCTGTTTCAACTGCAGCCTTCCTTGGGCAAATCCTTTATCTTTTATCTTTCTTTGGGGCCTGTGATTTTGGTGAACATCTCTCAGAAGAGCGTGTTGTACTGCTTTGTATTATATACTAATATATACTTCAGATTTGTTAGCATTAGTATCACTAACAACTTCAATTGGCTCATAACATGCTCTACAATCTTTCCAGATGAGGTTCTGCACTTGCATTTAATTGCCATTTCCTCTGGTTTCCAGGATATCAACTGGCAAAACAACACACACCGGCAAATTTGTAGTATCTATCATGCAGCAAATAT